>OZ025293.1:398102069-398702069 GCA_964019185.1 Maratus speculifer
TTTTGAAGAAATTTGCCATTAATCGCGATCTTTTGAAGAAAGTTGACGTTTTTTGCGATCTTTTGAAGAAAGTTGACGTTTTTTGCGATCTTTTGTTGAAATTTGCTGTTTTTCGCGAATCTTTTGTCAAAATTTGCCGTTTTTCGCGATTTTTTGAACTATATTTGTTATTTTTTCGCGATTTGTTTGGGAAATCTCTTTTTTATGGGGATTTTGCGATGAAATTACTCATTTTCTTGCGAATCTTTTGACAAAATTGGCCGAAAATTAGTAGTTATTTCGTGATTTTTAACGAAATTTGCCGTTTTTTCGCGATCTTTTGACGAAATTACGTGTCTCAAGGGACGCGTAAGAGCTAATTTTTGCGTCCCGTCGCCGATTTTTTGCATAATTTAAGCGCTATAGCGCGTCCGCGGCAACGTTGAAAAAAAAGTTACCAATTTGCATTCCGGATACCGGGACGCCGGATAACGGATCCTATACTGTATTTCTAAAAGTTGCAAGCACTTTTTCTCCATTTCTAGACAAAAAGAATGTTACATTGCCTATACCCTCAACCTCTATCTCTGAACTCCCTGTTTTAATTTGTTTAACATTGCAATTCTCAGCAAAAGTTTAGACAATGATCGATTACGCTTCTATATTCAGAAGTACGTACCAAATTCTTGTAATTCATCTGTCATACATTACTTGTGACTTATCCTTTATTCACAAACAATAAATTTAAAATTTTACCTTTTACATAATATATAATGACAAAAAAAACGAAATTAACATTGTGGCAAAAGTGTAGACAATTTGTATATTTACAGAAAAATAACGACAAAATCGAGTTGCACCACTACATCTCGCGTCTCTTGGGGTCTATTTTGTACCAAACATGTTCAACATCAGATCGAAGTTCATTAACAGAAAAGTATAGCAAAAATTTACATAAACCTTATGACATATGATGTTACAAAGGTTTTCGATTGGGTCTAGATCAGGGCTACACACTGGCCAGTTGAGATCAGTAGTATTTTCGGAGTTAAACAAAGTTCTTGTTTTGTATGCAACACAATAGGTGCGTTATCTTTCTAAAATCCATATTTCAGACCAGCTAAAAGTTCCCAAAATGACTAAAAATTGATATCTAACCTATGTATGTATTCATGTGATGCTTGGCAACCATTGAATAACTCCAGAGATACACGAGCATTAAAGAAAAGTGAGGATCAAATCATTAAAAAGCCACCTCCTTGTTGCCGACTTAAGAAAGTCCCAGGCTCTTTATGCAAGTCATGCCAATAGTATGCTCACCCATTTGGGCTATTCAAATTCCACTTTTTTTCATTCCTGAATATCATAGTATACCATTTGGGCCCATATTACATATGTTTGCAAGTTCATTGCATTCTCGCCAATTTGTGGCGAGATTTTAAAGCTGAATGTTTTATCATTTTTATGTAAATTGATTTACTTCTTTCTTTAATTCATCTACAAATCATATCAGTCGACATAGAAAGTCCTGACTTACGTTTAATGAGAATAGCAATCATTATTTGTATAAAAGCCTGTTTATGGATCCTTTTGTCATCTCATTTTCGGGTCACACAAGATCTTCCAGATTTATGTTTTGTTTTGAAGGAGTCACCCTTAGACTATACTTCATAGACAGACCACTTTGGACCATTCAATGCTACTGAAATTTCTACAACAGTCATCCCTTTCCATTTTAGCTTTCCTACTTCAATTACCTCATCTAACGAATAATTTTAGCTCGCGGCATCTTCACTAACTGATGCTATATCGAAATATACTTAAGTACTTCAGACATATGACATCATAACTTAGAAATTTGCATTTTTCCATGAACAGTTGGAAAAAATTGAACTAAAAAATTGAAGTGTCTACACTTTTGCAATATGCAAATTTCACTTTTTTCAGTTAAATTAAATGTTATCTTATAACCATTATTTTTATATGAAAATGTTTAAAATATATTTAAAAATAAGTATAGCCATTTGTAAAACTCAAGAGTTCATATTTTTCATTTAAAGATTAACACCAGTGTCTAAACTTTTGCTGAGCACTGTAAGTTTTGTGTAGTTATCAATTATTTATGTGAAGTCGTGATAAGAAGCACAAGAATCCATAAACCAAACATTAGGATCTGGATTAGAATTAGCAACATAGACATGGGTTACATAAGCTTCCCCCTTTTAGGTTGTTTTGGTTTAAAATCATTTCTTTTACTAAATTTATTTTCATTATTCCTAGTATTTGAATGAGGAGATTTTTGACACTCTGAACTTTTATGCCCATAAAAATTACATTTGAAACATTTTCCCTTAAAAGGCTTTTTAGTTTTAAACTTTTCATTGACAAATGCATTTTTCATACTATCATTTGTTTGGAGTTTTACATCTTCAGCTAATAACAATTTTCTAACATTATCAACTGTAATCTCCTCACTACAATTCTTTAATGCCATTATAAGGGGTTCAAATTGATCAGATAAATTTTCTAAAATTATCCCTGCAATTTATTCCTCATCAGGATTAACACCTGTAGTTTTTAACTGTTGATGTACTGAAATTGTCCTGTGCAAATAATCAGTCAATCTGTATAACAAGTATTAACTGATTCCTTTATAATTGAAACCTTTCTTGTTATACCTTTATCCTCATAGGTTTCAACTATGATCTCCAAGATTCTTTTTCACTTGATAAATCCCTTAAGTCACTAAAATTTTTTCACTAACCCCCTCAATGTTTTGGTATCTTTAACTTGGTCTTCCTTACTACCATCAACAATTTCCCACAAATCCTTTTTAATAAGGTGCATTTTCATTGCAAATTTCCAATTATTTGGAATATTCAATTGCCAATTTTCCAATTCCCTATCAATTAACTGTTTATAATTAAATGAACTTTCTCCTCATTTATTCTTATTTTAACCCTAACCAAGTACACTAAACAAAAATAATTTTGAGAGCAATTCTAATAAATTTTCTATTAAAATTAATTTATTCTCAACAAATATATAATCATTTATTTAAATAAAATATGCAAGATTAAAAGTTAAAATAATAACTTCAATTTAAGGCACATTAATGTTACTTGCTAGTTAAGCCTAACAAACTTGGTGGATAACAGAAAACATTTTAATTCTAAAAATTTTTAATAGTATTAAATTAAATAATATTTTAACTAATTTAGCATTCATTTCTTATTTCTTGGATCTGGGCCCTTAACCTGACAAACTCAAATATGCAAATAAAACACAAAGCATGAGAACAAAAATCACAACATACCTGGTTGCTGGAATACTTGAGACTGACTTTATTCTGTACAATCATTTCTATATATGTGGTTACAGCGGGTAGTCCCATCTATTGGGATATAATGAATTTACAACTAATTCTCAATACACACACAAGCACATAAACAGATAAATTTGTTCTTTTATTAGTATAGATTTCTCTTTTAATATTCATATGTATAATTTTCTTATAAAAAAGTTTAGAATATGGCTATTTAAATATGACAGTTTTCATAGGTAAGTGCTTTTTTCATCTACTAATTATTTTAAAGTTTACTTTCTTTTTTAATATTCATATATAAATTTATTTTTTAATCAAGAAATGTTTGGAAATATTTTTTGAGTTTTTAAAAAATCTGGTAACAATAGGTAAAAGAACATTAGTTTTTTAAAATATGAAATAAATCGTTATTAAAATAATTTTGAATAAAAAATTACAATAAAAACTAAAAAAAAAGTCAAATTTTTATATGATTGGACACTGCAATCTAATTATATTCCTGAACTAATTTGACTAATTTCAACATTAATTAATGTTTAAAATAATGTTGTGGTTTAAAAAATGTGTGTTTTATCAAGTTTATCAATCCTTTATGCAACTTGTCAAATACTTGTCAAATTTTTATGTGCAATAGTGTTTTCAATAGAGAGTGGTTAAATTAAGCTGGTGGTACTTAGGGCTCATAGATCCATCTCTCCACAATGGATCCTAATGAAACTTAAAGTATATGTTACATAAATCACAAAGTTTCATAAAAAAAAAGTTTGAAATATCACTGCTAGATGGTGTAATTTGTACTGCAAAAACAATATGCAAATGAGTAGCTAATGTAATTTTGCTTTAAAAGCAATGCGTATGATTCAAAGAAATCATTCGTCTGCAGTGAAAATGTCATTGAACAGAAGAAAATTGCATTTGTTATAAAAATTAATTAGAATGAGAGTAATGCTATGTAAGTACTGCATCCTTATCAGTGGATGAAAAACTTAAGGGCAGGACCTATGTCCATAAATGCAGTTAAAGGCATAATGTAAGTTTGAAGAAACTCATTCTCTTGTTGTTCCACTGGGAAGATGACGACATGCTACTGAGGCAGCAATTATGGAGAAAGTTGCAATTGCAACAGCTGAAGCATCTGTAAGCTCTTCAAATGCTACTGTATGTGGACACTCATAACAGGAGCATTGGTCATTCTGTAGGTAGCCATGCATATCATTTTATGCTTACAAAATGCATTTCATGCAACAGTTGAAACTACAGGATCCCTCTATTAAAACACTCAAAAATATTCAGGATTTTAAAGAGGTGAAAATGTGCAAAAAAGCATTAAAAAACATGATAAATTGCAACTTTTAAATATATATTTTTTAAGAGTTTCTTTAGAATTGCAATTGTTAAAGATATAAACTTGGTATTGGGTATGGTAACTGCTTATAAGATATAAATTTTCTCTAAAAACAATAAAAACTATAAATAGTAGAACAGTTCACTTATTCACCTGGTATCCTCCATCTGGTTTCTTTGTTGGTCATTTATAACCACTTTATGCTTATTTTTTGAAAATTCAGAGGTTAAACATAAACAACAATAACAATAAAATTTTAAGCAGAAAATGACTTTTTAAAATTGTATAGAGTTAATTAATCAGTTAAGTCTTAACTTTGTAGCATTAATTTTTATTTATGAGAAAGCTCCAAGATTAGTTCAGTTAAAAAATTGAATATGTCTAAAAATATTCATTGAATCATATATTTAGGCAAATTTAAGGATCTAGATTCATCTTCTAGCATCAAACTTTTATTAGCATTGAAAAATTATTATTATTATTATTAATTTCAATATGAAAACAGATCATATAGATTAAAAGAGGACACCCTTATCAATTGAATGGTACTTTCTTCTTTTTCTTTGATAATTTATTCATCAAATAAAAAGAAGACACATACACACACACACACACACATATATATATATATTTATTTTAGCTGGTTGTATAGGTAAGATATGTGTTGACAAAATTATATTATTAATTTTATGCCTAATGCTTTTCAAAGTTTTAAGATAAATATGCAAAAAATATTCATTAATAAGAAAATTTTCATTTATTGTTAAATATATTGTAAGAGTTTTTTTTAAAAAATATATTTATTTATTTTTCTTTAGGCTGCTGCTCCTGCTCCTGTTTTCATAAATGTGGGCCGTGGTGACATCGTACAAGAAGACACTCTTTATCAAGCTTTGGAGTAAATATAATTTTTTTGAAATTTGATAGTAAAGTAGATATAAATAGACCCAGTAGCAGAAAGTTATGGTTGTGTCTGTGACAGCAATGCAGCAAGATGAAAATTGTCTGCAGGAGGGCATGTTATAATTTTCTTATGTACATTATAAATACAGTTCTTTCTGATTAATTTTATAAAAAGACAACTATATTCCATTAATAATATAACCTGAATAAGTAAATAGTAAAAATTAATATTTTTTGAAGAATTAGATTAATAATGAATACATAAAGTGGTTCTTTAAGTTTGAAGTTAAGGCTAAATCTCTTTAAAATTAAATTTAAATATAGTGTACATCTATTGAAAATGATGTATAGTTTCTTACCTTGCGTAAGTATTCAAATCTACAGAAAAAGTAAATACAATGATATTAAAGAAAAAAAAAATCATTCATATTGTCACATGTGAAATAGTGATAAAATTGAAGAAAACAATTTCAATTCCACTGAACAGTAAAAGTCTTCCTTAAATTCTCAAAAAATTTGTTTACTTGTTAAATCATAATAAAATGTTAAAATAAAATAGGTTATAACAAAATGTTCAAATGTGCTAAAATTTTTTTCAAAAAAGGGGACAAAAATCACTTAAAATATTAAATCTTAAAATTTATTCAAAAAGGCTGAATTGAAAATTTAAAGTCACCATTTCTTTACCATGAAGTATATATGTTATAGTTTCATAGCAGTGATATCTTGAAATACCAAGTAAATATTATGAAAAAGAAACAGAAAATTTTGAATGATAATTTTTATAAATACACTGGATGTGTATCTAAAATTTTGTTAAATTTTGCAGTGCTAATTTGTAGTCAGAAAACAAATTTTGATGCAGAAAAATCTGTTTTTGGAACTGCAAAAAAAGAAACAATTTTTAGACAGGAAAATCAGTTTTTGGAGAAAGAAAGAGAAAAACAATTTTGTAGCAGCAAAATACACAACTTATTTTTTATTTATTTATTTTTATTTTATTTTTTTGTGCCCCTTTAACTAAATTTCATGTTTCTCATGATTGTTTGACGAAACATGCAGCTTTTTCGCGATATTTTAACGAAATTTACCATTTTTTTTGTTGATTTGTTGACGAAATCTGCCTTTTTTGCGATATTTTGTCAAAATCTGACGTTTTTCCGCGATATTTCGGTGAAATCTATCTTTTTTACGCTCTTTTGTTGAAACTTACCGTTTTTTCGGGATCTTTTGGCGAAATCCGTCTTTTTTGCGATTTTTTGACAAAAGATTCCGTTTCTTCAAGATTTTTTGACGAAAGATTCCATTTTATATGCGATTTTTTGACGAAGTTAGCAGGTTTGTTTGCGATTTTTTTTAAACAAAATTTACATTTTCCCGCGATTTCTTTTGACGAAGTCTGATTTTTTTTCGCGATCTTTTGTCAAAATCTACCGTTTTTTCGCGACATTTTGATGAAATCTATCTTTTTTTCGATCTTTTGTTGAAATCTGCCGTTTTTACGATTTTCTGATGAAATCTATCGTTTTTTCGCGATCTTTTGATGAAACTTACCGTTTTTTCGTGATTTTTTTAAAGGAAACTTATTGTTTTTTCATTAAATATTGATAAAATCTCATGTTTTTCGCGATCTTTTGACGAAATCTGTCGTTTTTTTGCGATTTTTTGACAAAATATTTCGTTTTTTCAAGATTTTTTCGCGAAAGATACCATTTTTTACGCGATTTTTTGTGTCAAAATTAGCCTTTTTCACATTTTTTAACGAAATTTACCATTGTTTCGTGATTTTTTGACGAAATCTGTCATTTTTTGCGATCTTTTGTCGGAATCTGCAGTTTTTCGCGATCTTTTAAAGAAATCTGTCGTTTTTTCGTGCGATCTTTGGATGAAATTCGCCACTTTTTCGCGTCCTGTCCACTTTTTTTCCCCTAAAAAATTAAATATATTTTTCTTTACCAAGTTGGCAAATTTATCTGCAAGGACTAAAATAAATCTGCAACGCACGTCACACACTTTCTGCTACTGAGTAAATAGAGTATTCTTTATCATATATTTAAAATAATTTATACACAATTGACAAACTTATCGAATACACAGATGATATTTTTAGGGAAAAATTACGTAATGAAAGACATCAGGGAGTAAGAGGAGAAAAACAAAGATTAGATTAGACAATGGTTGAAATTACAATAATAAATGATCCACCACATAGAAATTGGCGGGAAACAAATGTTGAGTCTTACCACAACTACATACCAATTAACATATTAATAATTTAAAATAAATAAAATAATTAAAGGTACTAGTTTCCCAAAAGTTAACTACTCTCACATCCAACCCTTATACTAAAACATTTACTATTATTCCAAAATATAACTCTTGAAACAATCTAACTTTTGCCACAATTCATCTATCAACAAGATAAATAAAGATATTTATTAAGGATATTTAATTAGAATTAAGGCTAATAAATAAAACTTCTTATAATTAATTTAATTGAATTGAGGTGTATTGTGTTCAAGCTCCAATTAAAGTTAAAATGAATTTAAACTGCAATAAACCAAGGTGCTAAGCCTAGGGATCATGTTACCATCTGAAAAATTCTAGACTCTGCATAATAAAGAAATGAGTCAGCAAAGTTCAAATAATCAAAATAAAACAACTTAATGACAAAAATTTAAGGTCTATAACAATTCAAAGAAACCCAAATTTACAATTAAGAATTCTTTGACCCTCTCCTTGAATCAGTGGCACAACCAAGGGGGTGGTTTTGGGGTTAAAACCCCTCCCAGAGCTAAGAAAGATCAGTATAATTGCCACCTGCTTATATGAATCAAAATGAAACTTAATATTTAAATGTTTTGACGTACTTCAGAATCTGCCGCTTTATTGAATCAGATTTCATTTAATAAAATGATTCAATTCAATGTCAAAAAATCTAGTTAAAACTGTGAAAGTGCATATTACATGAATTAGTAAAATGAAAATTGGTTATTTGAACTAAATCACTTTTCTGAGATGTATTATGTATGCTAAAAGAATGGTGATTCTGTGCCACACAGATGTTCTTTGAGTTTAAGTATTATACAGTGAATATTATAATTAGTATTGATTCTACTAATTGACGATTCAAATAACCGGCAAACACCTTTATCAGAAACTCAAAACCCCCCATAGAACTGAATTCTGGCTGCGCCACTGCCTTGAATTCCACTGTCTTATTTCAATATTTTAATTTTGTAGTAAAATTTCTCATTTCTTAAAATATCATCCAATCATAAACTATACAACTCAATATTTTATTTAATTTCAAACCATGGCAAAATCAGTATCATATTAAGTCTAAATTAAAACACTAATAATTAAAACTTAACTGAATTTAAAAAACATAACTTATCTAAAAACTAATAATTCAAGCCAAATTCAATAAATTCCAAATACTTAAAATATAATACTAATTCTGCCATCCTTCTATGTTCTTGTAATTATATCTTTCTAAATTTTTTGGCATTTCTTCAGCTTCCATGAATGCAGACAATCTCCAAAGGCAGAGCCGGATTAAGCACTTCTGGGAATTTTGGGCCCCATCTTATGCTTTTGGAAATCTTGAGCCTCCTGCCACGATACTGAATATCACCCCCCCCCTCACTCAAATACATACACACACACACACACACCTTTGTTTTTTAATCCTAAGATACAAATCTTTGATATTGAATATGTATAATGTTAATTAAAAAATTGTTATTTTTAATGGTGTTCTTAAATTCACCTTTTTTCTGCGCCCTTTTGACGAAATTTGTGCTTTTTCTGTGATTTTTTTTCTGAAATTCGCGTTTTTCCTGTCCCCCTTGGACAAAATTCGCGTTTTTACTGCAATTCTCTGCCAAAATTCGTGTTTTTTCAGCGATTCTTTGACGAATTTCGCGTTTTTTCAAGTGATCCTCTGTAGAAAATTACACTTTTTCCACGTCTCGTTGACAAAATTCGCTCTTTTCCGCGATTTTTGACTAAATTTGTTCCTTTCCTGCCATATTTTCAAGAAATTCATGTTTTTCGCGGTTCTTTGTCAAAATTCGCGCTTTTTCGGCGGCGACACTTCAACAAAATTGGCTCTTTTGACTAAATTTGCACTTTTTTCGCAAACTTTTTATGAAATTCGTGCTTTTTTTTCGCGGTCCTTTCTTAAAATTCGCGTTTTTTCGGCGATCCTTTGACGAAATTCGTGTTTTTTAGCAGCTCTTTGACTAATTTTCCGAGGTTCTTTGCCAAAATTCACGTTTTTTCGCGATCCTTTGACAACTTTCGATTTTTCCCCGATCTTTTTACTAAATTTGAGCTTTTTCAGCGAAGTTTCAATAAATTCTCACTTTTTCTGCCACACTGACAAAATTCACGTTTTTTTTTTTTTTCGAGATTCTTTCTCAAAATTTGTATTTTTTTTGGCGAACCTTTGACGAAATTTGCGATTTTCCGAGGTTCTTTGTCAAAATTCACGTTTTTTCACGATCCTTTGACAAATTCGCTTTTTTGCGCGATCTTTTGACTAAATTTTCGCTTTTCCCACGAACTTACCAAGCAATTCGCGCTTTTTCTGCCATTCTTTGACGAAATTCGTGGTTTTTCTCAAAATCCTAGTTTTTTCATGACCCTTTGACGAAATTAGTGTTTTTCCGCGATCCTTTGTCGAAATTCGCGTTTTTTCCCCGATGTTTTAACAAATTTCGCTCTTTTTCCGCGAACTCGACTAAATTTGCACTTTTTCTGCGATCTTTTAAAGAAAATCGCGTTTTTCCTTCTTCCTTTTGAAGAAATTCGCGTTTTTTTACGATTCTTTGTCAAAATCGTGTTTTTTGGCAATCCTTTTGAAGAAATTCGCGTTTTTTTACGATTCTTTGTCAAAATCGTGTTTTTTGGCCATCCTTTTGAAGAAATTCGCATTTTTTTTACGATTCTTTGTCAAAATTGTGTTTTTTGGCCATCCTTTGACAAAATTCGGATTTTTTCCGCGACCGTTCGACAAAATACGTGCTATTTTTGTGACATTTTTACAAAATTCATGCTTTTTTCCGTGACCTCTTGACGAAATTAACGCTTTTTCCATGGTGTTTTGAAGAAAATTGCACTTTTCCGCGATCTTGATTAAATTCGTTCTTTTTTGACAAAATTCGCGCTTTTTTACGCGACCCTTTTCATTTCATTTTCATCGCCACTTTTGTTAAACCTGGAATTTTTCGGAGATAAGACAGCAATGACACCAAATGGCAATTCAAGATAAGTTGAAAAAAAAACAGCGATTTCGCGCAGCTCTTACATCCCTGTAATTGTTTTAAGCGAAACTTTGGCACAACTTAATCCTCTGCTGAGGGCCCCTGAGGGGGCTGCCCCCTTAGCTCCCCCCACCCTTAATCCGGCTATGTCCAAAGGATCAACATACTGAATAAAAATAATTAAATTATCTCACTAAAAACAATTATACCAAATTATTAACAACAAAATATAATATTAATTTAAAATAACTAATTTTGAATAATCCATTAGAAATTGTGTACACTCCTTGTAAAAATAAAATTGTTCAACAAATGAAAATGGTGTACTGCTAATTAACCAAACCAAAATTTGCAGGAAATAAATTCATTTATTTAGAGATTATCATAACAATTCAATTTAATGAAGAATCACATTTTGCTTCAATAGACAAAACAATCTTGAATTTTATTAGATAACAAAAAATCTACAACCTTATATGGAAAATCTCATTCTTACATAAGTTTACAGTTGACATACTTTAAGCTATCTACTTGCATTAAAATATTATTTCTGCATTAATATTTAATAATTTTTTTAAAATATGATCTCCTGCTTCTTTGTAAAGGAAATGATAAACTGTATTTACTGGACTAATGTAATATTAATAATTTTTAAAAAAATGTATGCACATGCTTATAAAATAATTCATTTAGCTTAATAAAAATATAAATAGAAAAAAAAATATGAAAGTAGGTTAGTCATGCATGTTCTAAGAAAATTAAAATACAATAGACTTAGCCAATATTATAAAGAAGGGGGACCCAGCCTTCCTCCATTTCCAACTTTTGTCCTCACTCTTTCGTTTCCAGGAACAGAATGATTAACTTTCTCTCAAAACTGCCGCTTCACGCCAACACACTGACCTCACATCCAGATTGTGTGCAAGAATGTAGTACCTTCAAAATATTGCTTTATTCAACGTAATTTACTTTAAAACTTCTCCACTATAAAAACTTATATATAGTATGATGTTTTATCTGTGCAGCAAAATTTAATTATTCATATTGCATTTTATTATTTCAAAAATCATTTAAAAATGAAATATTCTTGCACGCATCTGGTATTCTCCTCCGACATAACTCAACCTCTCATTATGCGGGAAAATCAGCAACTTGATGGAGGCATTTTGACAGTTACAGTTAAGCAAGAGCATTAGTAATTAATGAATTAATTTAAGAAAAGAATAGAAAAAATGAATACATTAAACTATTAAAATTAACCAAAACGTACTTCATAAAATATAATAATAAATTCCAAAAGTACAATAATAAAAAAATTATTTCTAGTATTTCAAAAAAGTTAAGCAATTACTTCTTGTAGTTCCAAAATATTAACCATTAAATCCAGTAGTCCCAAAAGTAATCAAAATTACTAATTATACAACCTGTCATAACAAATTCATCAGCATTGCAGTGAGTACAATCAACCAAGGTGATTGAATATCATGATTAGTGGTCACCAAGCTAAGTGCACAAATTCAACCCAGCAAACGCCAATCAATCAATCCCCCGATTAACTGCTCGCCACAATGTAAATGTAGGATCAGCCTACACACCTCCCCCACAATGTCTGAATTCACACTGTCTACCTTTCTAAGTAAATGTATCTATTTGCATGAAGGCTTAAATAATTTAAAACATCTTCTGTAAAAAAGCAAAGTTTATTTAAAAAGCAATATATATGAAGAAAAATATCATGACAGGCAAACTAGCATTGCAGAGATTTCATCATTACTTGTAAACACACAAAATTTAACTATATTCAAAACTGGACAGCACTAGAAACAACAAGTAGATACTTTCTACTAAAATAAAATAATCTCTCAAAAGACAAATTCTGAGCTACTCACATATTGAACTGACTTGAGAAGAGAATACAGCTTGCTAAATATATATCGCAAACACAGTAGGAAATTAACATTATATATGTTGCCAAAATAAATAAACAAGTTTCAATAAGTAAAGGACACACCCACTGGAACAAGATGACATCACTGTGTCAAAATGGCATCATCAGGAACAACAAATCAAAAAAGGTCAACTCAATAACAAAAAATTAACTTCATCACCAACCACCCAACCATATGCTGAAAAAATCAACAAGCATGCACACTAGCTGTAAGTATTAGACTTAAATTTTTAAACTTTAAAAATGACTATCAGATAATTAGCAAACAAAGTAAACTTATAAAATAAAGCAATCTTATCTTGTGGTGGCTAATATAAAAAGAATGAGTATATTTTTTAAATACTTACTATGCAGAAGAGCTGGAAAAACAAAAAAATATATATAACTTTAACACTACAGTAAAGAAATGCTGCTACATCCATTTTGCTTCAATTTAAGTCTGGTGGACAGTGTGAGATTAACTAAAAACTTAAAATCTTGTGCCATTAATTAAGTAAATAATTATCAAGTATTAGTATATTAATCAAGCAAATAATTAATAATGTGTAATTAAATATACATAATAATAGGGATGAGATTCTTCAGACTGTAGTCTGAATTTCAGATTTTTCTTCAATTTTTAAAGAATTTTCACCAATTAAATTTTTAGGGAAATTGTTTTTTTTCCTTATTTTTTTACTTTTGTTTTTGTACTTTGCTATAATAGTCCATTTTTTCTGAATTCCTTTCAATGTTCTGAATTTTTGGTACTTATAAATATTATGTTAAGTTATTCTTTTAAATAATTGCTACTAGTGCTGTCTAGTTTTCTAGATTCAATAGTTAATATATTATTTTTCATTGTAAGTATGATAAACAATGCACTTCTTATCAATTTACATAATCAATTTTTCTGCAAATTATTACTGAAATTATATACAAATATATTTTCTCTTTATAACAAAACAAATATTATATCTAGTCATGGTTGGCTGAGTTATTTAATATTGGATGTGTTTAACGAAGAACCACCTTCTGAAAAAAGCGAACTCTGGGATCACCCACAAGTATGTAATTATTATTTTGTATTTTTATTTGATTTAATCTTAAATTCTGTAGCGAACTAGAAGAAAAAAATTTGGAAGATAAAACCAAGTAGAAAAAAAAAAAATCTTGTTACATACTATACTAAATCATAAAAATATTTAATTTTCATGAGTAAATTTTCTTAGTTTCTTCAGAAATCTATCTTCTAAATATTGCTGCACTATTCTCTGAATAAAATAATCTTAATTTTTTTGAAGTAATATGAGCAGTTTATGTCTATGTCATTTAATTAGCTCATAACAGAAATAGACAAAATTAGTTTCACCTCAATGTACTTTCTACATTCCAAAGGTATAAGCTTTTTAGCTTACCAGCATTTTCTCAAAATGTTTATAATTTTTTATCATCAGCTTATACAGGGTATCCACTCTCAACAGTGGCCAATGGATAATTTCTAAACCGTTAGTCATAGACATATACAGTGAAACCTCCAAATAAGGGCCACCTCTATTTAAAGGACAAAAGTTCTGGTCCCAGTCCCTTAGTATAGGACCTGTAATATATTTACTTCTGAATAAGGACACTCGATTTAAGAGACACCTGAAAATGAAATTAAAGAACCTGGTTTTTGCCTTTCAGATAATGAAATAGTCTATGGTAAAAATTAAAATACAGATTTTTGTGAAATTATCATTGAGACAGGTAGTCATGTTGATATATAGGCATAGAACACAACTGAGGAGTTTTTATTCACCCATAATTCAAATAAAGATATCAGTGTGTTTATACCTATAGCTAAAAATTGTCAGGATGACTCTAAAGGAGAAGAAATGAAATTTGCGAGACAAATAACTTAACAGATGTTTTAAGATACAAAAAAACAGTTGAATACTTTTCTCGTAAATACTGCTCATAATTAAAGACTAAAATTTGTAAGTATGGTAAATGAATACTTGAGAGGTTTGTAGTGAAAAATTGAAATTGATAAGCAATCACTTTTGATTGATTAATGCTTCAAGTAAGATTTTTTTTAAATGTTATTGTAATTTTTGCATGTACACAAATACTTATGTAAAAAATATAAATCAATAAATCTAAATTCATTTAATGCAGTAATTGATTGAAATTTTAAATTAATTAATTCTCTTTTTCTTTTATGTCTGATTAACATAATTAATGGTCTTTGGGTACATTTAAACTTCACATTTAATGTTGATTATCTTTTATGTCTTTTCTAAATGATTAAATTAAAAAAAGTAAAAACTCCGAATAAGGGACAAAAATTCTGGTTCCATGGGTGTCCCTTATTCGGAGGTTTCACTGTAGTTTCAATTGCAAAAATGCTTTTAAGAAGGTAAAGAATTGTTTTTCAAAAACTTTACATAAAAAAAATTATTAAAAAATTACGAAAATAAAATTTTTATACAGTCCCCCAGTCTTATAAGTGATATTTTGTAAATCTTTACCTCTACTCTAACAAGTAATACAAAAAAGTCCCATTCCTCTGCGATTAAAACTGACCGAGTAATAGCTGTTTAAAATTGAAGCATCTTTTTTGCTGTGAATCCCAGCCGGCTATCGCCCAGATTGCTTAACAGGTAAAACATTGGCCTTGTAAGCCAAGTATCCGGGTTCGATTCCCGGCCTGGGTAATTTTTTGCTCAGCTGGAAATATTCAGTTCGTATGATAACTTTACCAATCAGTTTGATTGTGTTAAAAATAATAGTATATCTACGTATCCATCGTTATATGGAGTTCCATTACCTGCGGTTTATTCTGCGAGCTGTTTCAAATGACAGACCAGATGTTACGACCAATAAGGTTATCTGAGCGAAAAATCCCAGCCGGCTATCGCCCAGATAGCTTAACAGGTAAAACATTGGCCTTGTAAGCCAAGTATCCGGGTTCGATTCCCGGCCTGGGTAATTTTTTGCTCAGCTGGAAATATTCAGTTCGTATGATAACTTTACCAATCAGTTTGATTGTGTTAAAAATAATAGTATATCTACGTATCCATCGTTATATGGAGTTCCATTACCTGCGGTTTATTCTGCGAGCTGTTTCAAATGACAGACCAGATGTTACGTCCAATAAGGTTATCTGAGCGAAAAATCCCAGCCGGCTATCGCCCAGATAGCTTAACAGGTAAAACATTGTCCTTGTAAGCCAAGTATCCGGGTTCGATTCCCGGCCTGGGTAATTTTTTGCTCAGCTGGAAATATTCAGTTCATATGATAACTTTACCAATCAGTTTGATTGTGTTAAAAATAATAGTATATCTATGTATCCATCGTTATATGGAGTTCCATTACCTGCGGTTTATTCTGCGAGCTGTTTCAAATGACAGACCAGATGTTACGACCAATAAGGTTATCTGAGCGAAAAATCCCAGCCGGCTATCGCCCAGATAGCTTAACAGGTAAAACATTGGCCTTGTAAGCCAAGTATCCGGGTTCGATTCCCGGCCTGGGTAATTTTTTGCTCAGCTGGAAATATTCAGTTCGTATGATAACTTTACCAATCAGTTTGATTGTGTTAAAAATAATAGTATATCTACGTATCCATCGTTATATGGAGTTCCATTACCTGCGGTTTATTCTGCGAGCTGTTTCAAATGACAGACCAGATGTTACGTCCAATAAGGTTATCTGAGCGAAAAATCCCAGCCGGCTATCGCCCAGATAGCTTAACAGGTAAAACATTGTCCTTGTAAGCCAAGTATCCGGGTTCGATTCCTGGCCTGGGTAATTTTTTGCTCAGCTGGAAATATTCAGTTCATATGATAACTTTACCAATCAGTTTGATCGTGTTAAAAATAATAGTATATCTACGTATCCATCGTTATATGGAGTTCCATTACCTGCGGTTTATTCTGCGAGCTGTTTCAAATGACAGACCAGATGTTACAACCAATAAGGTTATCTGAGCGAAAAATCCCAGCCGGCTATCGCCCAGATAGCTTAACAGGTAAAACATTGGCCTTGTAAGCCAAGTATCCGGGTTCGATTCCCGGCCTGGGTAATTTTTTGCTCAGCTGGAAATATTCAGTTCGTATGATAACTTTACCAATCAGTTTGATTGTGTTAAAAATAATAGTATATCTACGTATCCATCGTTATATGGAGTTCCATTACCTGCGGTTTATTCTGCGAGCTGTTTCAAATGACAGACCAGATGTTACGACCAATAAGGTTATCTGAGCGAAAAATCCCAGCCGGCTATCGCCCAGATAGCTTAACAGGTAAAACATTGGCCTTGTAAGCCAAGTATCCGGGTTCGATTCCCGGCCTGGGTAATTTTTTGCTCAGCTGGAAATATTCAGTTCGTATGATAACTTTACCAATCAGTTTGATTGTGTTAAAAATAATAGTATATCTACGTATCCATCGTTATATGGAGTTCCATTACCTGCGGTTTATTCTGCGAGCTGTTTCAAATGACAGACCAGATGTTACGTCCAATAAGGTTATCTGAGCGAAAAATCCCAGCCGGCTATCGCCCAGATAGCTTAACAGGTAAAACATTGTCCTTGTAAGCCAAGTATCCGGGTTCGATTCCCGGCCTGGGTAATTTTTTGCTCAGCTGGAAATATTCAGTTCATATGATAACTTTACCAATCAGTTTGATTGTGTTAAAAATAATAGTATATCTATGTATCCATCGTTATATGGAGTTCCATTACCTGCGGTTTATTCTGCGAGCTGTTTCAAATGACAGACCAGATGTTACGACCAATAAGGTTATCTGAGCGAAAAATCCCAGCCGGCTATCGCCCAGATAGCTTAACAGGTAAAACATTGGCCTTGTAAGCCAAGTATCCGGGTTCGATTCCCGGCCTGGGTAATTTTTTGCTCAGCTGGAAATATTCAGTTCGTATGATAACTTTACCAATCAGTTTGATTGTGTTAAAAATAATAGTATATCTACGTATCCATCGTTATATGGAGTTCCATTACCTGCGGTTTATTCTGCGAGCTGTTTCAAATGACAGACCAGATGTTACGACCAATAAGGTTATCTGAGCGAAAAATCCCAGCCGGCTATCGCCCAGATAGCTTAACAGGTAAAACATTGGCCTTGTAAGCCAAGTATCCGGGTTCGATTCCCGGCCTGGGTAATTTTTTGCTCAGCTGGAAATATTCAGTTCGTATGATAACTTTACCAATCAGTTTGATTGTGTTAAAAATAATAGTATATCTACGTATCCATCGTTATATGGAGTTCCATTACCTGCGGTTTATTCTGCGAGCTGTTTCAAATGACAGACCAGATGTTACGTCCAATAAGGTTATCTGAGCGAAAAATCCCAGCCGGCTATCGCCCAGATAGCTTAACAGGTAAAACATTGTCCTTGTAAGCCAAGTATCCGGGTTCGATTCCTGGCCTGGGTAATTTTTTGCTCAGCTGGAAATATTCAGTTCATATGATAACTTTACCAATCAGTTTGATCGTGTTAAAAATAATAGTATATCTACGTATCCATCGTTATATGGAGTTCCATTACCTGCGGTTTATTCTGCGAGCTGTTTCAAATGACAGACCAGATGTTACAACCAATAAGGTTATCTGAGCGAAAAATCCCAGCCGGCTATCGCCCAGATAGCTTAACAGGTAAAACATTGGCCTTGTAAGCCAAGTATCCGGGTTCGATTCCCGGCCTGGGTAATTTTTTGCTCAGCTGGAAATATTCAGTTTGTATGATAACTTTACCAATCAGTTTGATTGTGTTAAAAATAATAGTATATCTACGTATCCATCGTTATATGGAGTTCCATTACCTGCGGTTTATTCTGCGAGCTGTTTCAAATGACAGACCAGATGTTACGACCAATAAGGTTATCTGAGCGAAAAATCTCAGCCGGCTATCGCCCAGATAGCTTAACAGGTAAAACATTGGCCTTGTAAGCCAAGTATCCGGGTTCGATTCCCGGCTTGAGTAATTTTTTGCTCAACTGAAAATATTCAGTTCGTAGGTTTATTATCTTCCACAATACTTTTTACAGCCTGTTCCATAACTTCATGTGGCACAGAACCTCTATTTGTTTTTCTAGGCTTGTTACTTGGCACTGCTAAAAGAAATATGAAAATAATATATATCCTTTTTATTCAATGATGCCAGTTAAATATAAACCTTTATAATAAGAAAATTATATTACTAAGAATATGCCTAAGGAAAAAATAATTTTTCCTGTCTACTTTACATCATCTGTATTTTTTTAATGAATTTTACCTTATTTAATTATATCCAGATACAAGCTAATAGGTAGATATATTTTTGTTTTTCTCATTCTACTATTTTATTTAAATCTAACTTATTATGGATGTATGTATGCATAAGTGCAAGAATACGGAATTAACAATTTATGTGAAATAAAAAAATAAAATAAACCCTCAAATGCACAAAATATTTTGTTTACTAATTTTTGGTGTTCGATCTGGGTTAATTTTTTAGTTTGAAAGCATATATTATGTAGATAAATATTTCAAAAATGCATTTCACAACATGAATCATTAATTAATTCACATACAGAAATAAAATAATTTATTAATTCTTAATTTGGGCTAATTTTTAAGTTTGAAAGCATACATTATACAGATAAATATTTCAAAAATGCATTACACAACATGAATCATTAATTAATTTACACACAGAAGTAAAATAATTTATTAGTTATGAATTTCACATATAATATTTAACTTTAAAAAACATGGAATACAAAACTGGGACCATGGTCCATTGTACCCCAGTTTCTGATGGTCCATTGTACCTCATATGGAAATTTGACAAAAACTTGATGATAATAAAAGAAATTTAGAATTCTATTATTTTAGCTACAATAAATATAATAATGTATTGTCTCACCATTTTATTTTGCCAAGCAATGTCTTTCAAATTACAAATTTGTAATAAATAAATGAAGATATGCTTCACTAAAAATATTTACTCCTGCCTGTGTCTAATCAACTATCAAGTATAAAATGGCTAAAAATGTCAGCTATGCACATGGTTTCGAACTTCTTTTTACTACTTTAGTACTGCGATCTGTGTACTAAAATATGAAGCTTTCAAAAACAGCATTAATATCAAAAATAGGGGGTGGATCATTGTACCCTGTGGTCCATTGTACTCCAGTCTCCCCTAATCCACAAAAGTAATTATTTTCATGAGATCATTTCTATTGCAGGAGGGGTTAGAATATTGTGCATTTGTACTTTGCTTTGTTCCCTTAGACCTGCTGTCTCCCGGATAAAGTTGACATTTGTTAATTGCAAGACCAAAAAAATTCCTCAAAAATTAAATGCCTGGTTTCAATTCTCATACCTACCTTTAGTTAAAATGGCTTATATATATAAAAAAAAAGTTTGAAAAATGATGACTGGAAATGATGACTTGTATTCGATAAGTGCTAAAATTGTGTAAAAATGGTATCCTCAAAATTTCACGCATAACTCTGCATTTATAAGTTATTAGTCTTTAATTAGTAAATAAAAAATATAAATGAGTTAATTAAAATGAAGAATGTAAAGTATCAAGAACTATTGATGGGTTTAGTAATTTAAAGAAAGCTGTTAATATTGATTCATTATTGGTTATGTATCGCAAATTTTCTTTGCTGAATGTAATTTGGTACATTTACTTTTTGCAAAGGTTTCTTTTATATTGGAAATCTATGATATAATGTGTAAATTATATGAACACACATATATAATAAATTTTCTTGATAGTCAATATGTTAATTGTTTTACAGATAGATGATGATTTGTAATATTATTAATGGTTATATATACACATATATATGCTTGTGTATATGCAAACACTGTGAGCCTCATTTTTAATTATGTTTAATTCTAATTTAGGTTACTATGACACCTCACTGTGCTGCACAATCAACTGCAAAGAATGTAAGTAGTGTTATTTGTTTCTTAGTTTTTTTTTTCACTTTGGAATATTGTGGCATTTTCAAGAATATTCATTGCATACTGACTCTATTATAATTTTAATGAAGAAACTTAATTGATTTAATATCAATGTTGCATCATTTATTAATCTTAGTGAAAGGATTTTCAAATTTAAATCATAAAAACTATTCCAATGAAAAACCAGTTATAAATGCTTTTTAAATATTTTTAACAGTAATCTGCAAAGGGCTCTTTCATGCCCTTACCATTTCTGTTGTTGGCAGATTATGTGAATAAAATATAGAACAATTTCTATTAATAGTGCTTATTTATCAATAAAAAAAGATATGTTATATTCCAAACAATCTATTTATTGTAAATAGATTTGCTGACATGCTTTTGAAATTAATGCATTTGGATTAGACCAGAAGGCAGGAGAACATACACTCACTTCATTGAGTTCATGAATGAAATTAAAGGATTAGTTGAATTTCGATTCACATATTAAAATGTGATCTGTCATATCTTGGTAAATCTTGTCTTGGAAGTCATATTTTGGTAAAAGCTACTTGAAAACCCATTTTTAGTGATTGATTCATAGGTTTACCATTTTGTTTTCCTGTTTTTGGCCTTTTTTTCGTTAAGATCCATAAACAGAAAAACTTTGAAAAATCTATTCTTAAGCAAAACAGAAAAACAAATGTCAATGGCAGATATTTCAACTGAATATTTGACTGAAAAAAAGATGGGATGTTCTGTCTCTCTGCAATATATTGCTTTATTCAACAATTGCTTCATTTTCATTTTGGATTTTATGTGCACAGTTTGCACAGATCTTTTTTCAATATAATCTCATATGCAGCTACCATAAGTAAGACTGTTAATCATCAATACACTATTTTCATTTATACGTTTATTTGAAGGCTTATATATTTAATTTTTATTTTTTTTTGCATCAATATTTTAGAATTTTGCTTAAAAATTGTATTGATATCCATTAAATTGCTGGTTGATGTTATTCTATTTTCTTGCTTCTTTATACTTGATTTAAAAATTGAGGATATTTCTAAGAAATATGTTGAACTGTAATTAATTATCTTTTTAAAATCTGCATAAAGGCTATGTATATTATGAAAGATGATATACAATCTTTTTGTGTGTGTGAGAGAGAGAGAGTGTGTGAATGAGAGAGATTGCTTAATTGGTTATATTGTATGTACAAGTGCAATTGTATGTACAAGTAGTTACAAGTGCAATTGTCAATGAAATTGTTTTCCAAATTAGGGCTCAAAAATTTGAAAAATTAAAAAATTTTCCAGCTGGGAACCTACATGAAAAGTACAGGTTTCTACATGAAAAATTAAAAGTGTAGGTTCCCAAAAAATTTGTGCGTGTATTTTGAGGAAAATTGCCTTTTTTCCGTGATCTTTTGACAAAATCTATCGTTTTATCGCTATGTTTTAACGAAATCTGCCGTTTTATCGTTATTTTTTAATGAAACCTGTCATTTTTCATTTTTTTTAATGACATTTGACGTTTTTACACGATTTGACAGAATATGCCGCTTTTTTGCAATCTTTTGATGAGATTTAGTTTTTTTAGTCGCATTCTTTTAATAAAATTGACCCATTTTATTGCGATTTTTTGAAGAAATTTGCAATTTTTCGAAATCTTTTGATGAAAATTGCATTTTTTCCTGAGATCCTTTGGCAAAATTCAAGCTTTTTTCGTAATATTTTGACGAAATTATGCATCCCACATGCCATTTATGAGCTATTTTTTTGTGCATTGCCTCAGATTTTTTGTGTAATTTATGCCACTGTGATTTGTTAGATGCCCAGCTGGAACCCGAGAGAAAAAATTTACGTTCCCAGAAATGATTTCTGCATTCCCCAAGATCTTGGAAATGCTATTTTTTGAGCCCTGTCTAAATTATTAATATACGTATATTAACTAGGCATAAATTTTCATAAAGTTTTTTTTATTTCATGTTATTTCAGGTTGCTGAGGATTTTTTGAATTCTCTCTTAGATTTCCAACAAAAGAAACCTCTTAAACATATGCTTGATTGGGAGAAACGCTACTGAGCTTTAGGCACATTTCCTAATTTCCAAAGAGTTTTAAAGACTTTAACTAAAAGAGACTTTATGTCAATGTTCAGTGATATTATTAAAATTTATTGTTATGTTTGTCATATTTTTAAAGTGTTTTTGTAATAAATAAATTTACAAGCTGTTAATTAAATTATTTATAAATTTTTGAATTGTTGTTTTCATATAGATGTTTTACATACATAGAATTGCAAAATATTTATACTTTCTATTCATACATACATTTTGTATGCATGATTTCATTGCATTTATCAGAAAAGCAAATGATTGCTTTAAAAAAAAAACAGCTGTTTTTAAACGTGCTCTTTACTGTGTATTGGATCTTCAAACTTTGATCCTACATGCCACTATCCATAGTCAAACCTATGTAATTTCTACAATTTGGTATATTTTGCAACTCTTATATGCATTTAAGTGCAAAAATTTTGTAGACTTGTTTTGTGCATTAATGGTGCACATGTTTTTTATTATTATTATGATTATTATGGTCCTTACTGAAATATATTGCCCAATACCCACTATATCATTTTAATGTACCATGTGCCCATAATTAAACTGACAGCACTCAGAGTGTGCAGCAGCGCAATCTAATAGCAAGAACGGTGCCAAATTTTGTAGGAAGATTAAACAAAACGAGGGACAAAGGATTTTGTGGAAAAAAAAAAAAAATTGGTTCCAAAAGTCACTGCCAGGAGAATATGTGGCGCTGTGTATTCAAAAAAGAGAATTTCAAAAAAGAAGAATCAATCTGAAATAAAGTTACCGTTTATTAAGCACATCCAACTGAGGTTCGATGTGGCTGCCATTTTTGTGGACCACATATTGCATTCTGTGCACAGCATTTACAACAGCAAAAAATAACATGTCTAGGTACCTCCAGTACTGATCGTGATGTGTTATCCTTCAACATAGGCAGGTCCTGGACGCCTCCATGGTAGACTTTGAACTTTAGGTAACCCCATAGCCAAAAGTCACAGGGTATAAGATCAGGGGACTGAGGTAGCCATTTAGTTGGAAAACAGCGGCTAATGTCTCTTTCTGTTGTGAATTTCTGTCATAACAGCTGCTGTACCCTCAAAGCAGTATGTCTTTCATAGGATTTTTCATACCATACAGTAAGGTATATCTAGATTCCGAGCTATCCCATGAATGCTGGAAGTGGTAGCAATATGTCTGGTACTCTGTTGAAAATCACCATTGCCACTTCTTCAGTTGTATCCTGTGATACAGGTTTTTGTCCTCTGCCTGACTGAACATTTAGAGAACCTGTTTTCTCAAACTTCTCAACCATTTCTTTTAAACCATTAACTGACAAAGGACTGTTACCTTTATACATATTTTTGTAGTTTCTAAAAGCACAAAAAGCAGCTGGTGCACTGCACTGGTTGAGGTAAAAAAATTTGACCAGTAGAGCTTGCTTGATTAAAGGAGACATGAAAGATACTTTCAATGAAATTGCTTCTAATATTAGCACATTACCTTTTAAAGCCAAACAAGCTGGCATTGGGCCAAAAGATGTAATGTGAAATTTGAATAAAGAGCTTCTGCTGTTGCTTTCTTTGGGGCTCTGTAAGTGAAATTGCAGATAGAAAAACTAACAGTGTTTATGTAATTTTTAGCTTTTTATAAACTGCTATCATTTTGAACTTGGATTGAATTTCTAAATTCATAATTTTATTTCACTATTGATTCTTCATTTTTGGAAACTCTCTTTTTTCGAATACACAGCACTACATATTCCCTAGTGGTGACTTTTGGAACTAAAATTTTTATTCACTGAATTCTTTGTCCCTCTTCTTTAATTTTCCTGCAAAATTTGGTCCCATTCTCGCAATTAGATTGCGCTACAGAACACTCTGAGTACCATTAGTTTAATTATGGCCACCTTGTATGTATTATATTTAGGATTCTTACTGACTTTTAACCAACTTTACCAATTTGGTTTGTCAGAAAAAAGAAAAAGAAACCTAGCAAAGTAGAATAAAATACGAGCAAAATAAATTTGTCATGAAATACCGATTCTAAAATTGTTTCCTTTTAAAAAAAATGATGCTTGAAAACAGCTCCATGTATCATTTCCTTCGTGGACTTGGCTGATGCTAAAATGAAGTAGTACTGTGCAATATGTCTCTAGAAACATATTTAAATAGCCGAATTGCAAAAGAGAGGAAAATTTTTGTCTCCCTCCTATATCTTGTATGCTACTCCACATAGCTTGTCTAAATGTTATTCCCTCAAAATTTCCCATTTTTGCCAGAAATAAAATCTTGAGTTGTTTTTTCCCAAACACTTCTTAGTCTTTTAGCAACAAAAAATATTAATATTAAAATATTTCTCTGGAACAGTCTGAGATACTAAAATATATGAATGGACATATCTGAGAATATGTATGTTGATAGTTTTTTTTTACTGAAGACAGCTTATTTTGATATATTATTTGAAATTGATAAATTTAAATTTCTTCCTATCTTATATTATCATGCAAATAGGGCAGTTATCATACACATCAATTTCCTCTTTTTTTTTTTTCGTGTGGTATGCTTTGATAATTTATTCTTAATACAAAATAGTAAATAGAACAAAAAAGAAAAAAAAATGACTTAAAGATTTTAAACTTTTTTATGATTAGAGGGAAATATGGTTTACTGAGTAGGGAGAGGGATTTATTTAGATCAGCCATACTCAATGCGGTCCAGCAGCATTTTATGTGCAGCCTGAGACACATCATTAATTCATATTTATACAATTAATTGAAATACACATAAAAAAGCATTTGTGGTTTTCAACATCATTTTATATATTTTCTTGGGAAGATTTATATGTAACAGAACAGATTTTAACCTGTAGCTTATAAAGGGATTACTGTAATCACAAGAAAATTTTTTTTGAAAAAAGTAGGGTTGGGATTACCGTCATCCTGAAAATTTCTATTCCTCAAAGATGCTGTGCAGGAAATCTTTAAGACCATTTTGCTCAATAGAAATCCGACTGCATATTAGGTAGATTTCGTATGAAATACTACCTATTGCATTCTCTCCCATGTTGGAATTTCTGAAAAATTTTTGCGGATCTACACGAATCATGACTCCTAGACCCCAAAACCACCATCAGTAAAAAAGTTTATATATCTATCTATCTATCTATCTATCTATCTATCTATCTATCTATCGGTGTATATCACTTTCTTCTAGACACGATAACTTCCATAATTATGCTCAGATCTTCTTCAAACTTTTACATAAAATCAAGGAGCCTAAAATCTCGGTCGAGTTCGTTAATGGGCAAAATCGGACCAAGGGGGTGGAAATAGGGAGGGTTTTTGTGAAAACAGAAAAAACGCGATAACTTCTTAATTAAAATAGATATCGAATCAGTTTAAAGTTTATATTACTTCTAAACAATGGGCAAAAAGTTTATGCATGACAGATTTTTTATAAAGTTAAAAATGGGCTCAAGGGGCGAAAAAAACAGGGTTTTTGGGAGAAAAAAAATCATAACTTCGTGAATTCTCAAGATATCAAATCCAACTAAATTTTATATAAATGTACTCAATATTATCTAAAACTTTTGTATTTACAAGTTTTTGATAGGACCAATTTTTACCAATGAAAAAAATTAAAAACGAAAAGAAAAAGGGGGAAGGAAAATGAAAAAAAACCCATAACTTACTCAATTCTTAAGCAATCAAATCTAATTAAATTTATTTTACATCTTCACAATAAGATCTACAACTTTTATATTGACAAGTTTTTCATAGAACCAATTCTTATAGCAAAAATAAATTAAACAAAAATAAGAGTTGGAGAAAAAACCTTAAATCCAAGCTGCTTATATTCTGACTCATTTTAAAATTCATTTTTGATTTTAAACGCATCCAAATGACAAATCCTCTTATTTAGGAACTATATAATGCGACGTATTGGCCAATTTTTTGATAAAGGCAGAATATATTTTTAAAAAGGCTGCCAAAAAAGGTATTTTGAACAGATTTCCCGAAATTATCGTCATTAAAAATTGATTAAGTATAACAAATTGCGTTTTTTCTGAGTCATTTTTAAATTCATTTTTGTTCTCAAACCCATCCAGTTTACAGGTCCTATTATTTAGGAACTATATAATGCGACGTATTGGCCAGTTTTTTGATAAAGGCAGAATATATTTTTAAAAAGGCTGCCAAAAAGGGTATTTTGAACAAAATTTCACGAAGTTAGCATGATTGAAATTTGAAAAAATTTAAAAAATTGCGTTTTTACCGAGTCATTTTTAAATCTTTTTTTGTTCTCAAACGCATCCAATTTACAGGTTCTCTTATTTAGGAACTATATTATGTGACGGAGTGGCCAGTTTTTTGATAAAGGCAGAATATGTTTCAAAAAAAGGCTGCCAAAATGGGCACTTTGTACAAAATTTCCCAAAGCGATCATGATTAATGAACTGTGGGTATTCAAATAACAAATTGGTTATTTTATGACTCATTTTTAAATCCAATTTTGCTCTGAAACGCATTCAAATGACAGTTTTTTGTTACTTAGGAACTATATAATGTGCGTATTCTTCGATTTTTTTATAAAGGGTGAATATATATATTTTTAAAAGCTGTCAAAGTAAGCACTTCGCAAAAAAATTTCCCAAAACGATCATGATAAAAGAATTGAGGTTGTATTCAAATAACAAATTGTTTATTTTATGACTCATTTTTAAATTCAATTTTGCTCTCAAACGCATTCAATTGACAGTTTTTTGTTATTTAGGAACTGTGTAATGTGCCGTATTGGTCAGATTTTTGATAAAGGCTAAATATATATTTAAAAAAATCTGTCAAAGTGGGCACTTCGTACAAAATTTCTCAAAGCAATCTTGATTAAAGAATTGTGGATGTATTAAAATAATAAATTGGTTCTTTTATGACTCATTTTTAAATTCAATTTTGCTGTCAAACGAATTTAATTAACAGTTTTTTTGTTATTTAGGAACTATATAATGAGCATATTGGTCAATTTTTTTAATAAAATAAGAATATAATTCAAAATATGTTGCCAAAATGGGCATTTGAGTAGAATTTCGTTTAAGAGGATTTTGATAAAACCAGTTCATACAGAAAAATGAAATTAAAAAATTTTTAAAAGCGGTTGAATAAAGTAGTTAAACTGGGTTATCTCTAATCATTTTTTTATTTTTATTTATTTATTTATTCATTTATTTATTTTTGAGATGAAAACTTTACGAAATCTACCTCCGCCTATAGGCCAAGCCGAAAGGGATTTTTGAAAAATGGAAATTCTGTAGAGAAGATTTCAATTATCCTTGGGAAACATGGGGAAGATTACTTTGTGAAAAAGTAAACATTGTTTGTGCAGATTATGTAAAGCTATTTTTATCCCTGTTACTGCAAATTAGTTGAAGATAGTTCTTATTTGTGAGACATGATTGTGACACTTTTGACATAATAATGAATAGTTTATTTTCAGTGAATAGTCTTAGTAGTGCTAATTTTGTTTAGGCCTTTGCCCTTAGAATGTTAAATGTAGCATTGTTATTTTTTTTCTTTCTTACTAACACACTTGATATAAGATATACGTAATTTTATGCATTGAATTGGAAAAGTCAAATGTTTATATTTATAACTATTTTAATAAAAATGTAATGTATTTTACCACAGTATAATTAATCAATCAAAAAATAGTTTCTTTTTCCTTTGTAAAGTAAATAAAAAAGGGGAAAGGAGTGTTTCAAATCTTAAGATTGCTCACAAACCCAAAGGAGTTAGTTTCTGAGGCATTTTTCAATTCATTTTTATTTGAAAACATATTTATTGGTAGATGTTCTTATACAAAAATTATGCAATAGAATTGCATTTTTGTTTTTTTAACAAAGGCAAAAGCATTCCAGAAAACAGTATTAAAGTTGGTATTTTGAACTGAATTTCTGGGTGCAACAGATTGGGAAAGGGGAAAATCTGTTGCCACATTACAAAAATAGTAAATTGATATGTAATTTGTTTATCAACAAATGAAAAACTTCATTCGATTTCTAATCCCTTTAAAAATAAGGCCTGCCAATTTTATGCTATCATGTTAAAAATTATTCAGAAATTTTCACATTGAAAACAAGCTTAATTTTATTCTCACGGTCTATAAAATAATAATATTTTATCCTCTGCATATGCAATTGTACATTGCCTGTATAAAAAAATCTACAATTATTCAAATTCCAGCAATTTTCTTTCCGCTTGTTGGGTTCACCCTCCAATATTTCTTACTGGTTATGCAAGATTTTCACATATTAAGTTGAGATTTTCGAAAAGAAATTTGAGAAGATTTATGTTCCAAATGAAAATAAATATGTATTTGAATATGAATGATTATATAGGATGATTCATAAATATTGAAACAATAGGATATTTCCTTAAATATTGTCCCTAGACCCATACTTCGAATTGCAAAGTTTCATAAAAAAGAAGGCAAAATAAGATGGCATAAATTGCAACTGCATGGGGTTCTATTTAAAAAAATATGAAAATTGAATTTTTATCCATACCCCGTAGGGTAAAAATTTCAATTAGGAAAACTTTCTTTATCTATTCCTGAATTAAACACAAAATATTGCATCTTCATATCTGCAAAACTCAGATTTATGGCTGTTTAAATAATTTATCAAGTTTTAAGGGATTAGATACAAATTTAAATGTGTGCAATTAAAAAAAAAACAATGTTATTTTAAGAGTTCTAGTAAACATGTAAAGAATATATTTATTGAGATAGATTACTCTTTCTGAATAACCATCTTTTTTGTTTCTCAGAATATGAAAAATGTTACCAAAAGAAACATATGTGCATAGTATTTAATTTGATAGTTTATGCACATATACACATATTACATGTGTGTAGATTGGGAAGTGCCCACTATACAAATATGTAAGCATATAAATGTATAAGTGTTAGGAATTGAAAAAGTGTTCACTAAATAGACTTGTCCAATTTTCAGGACATCAAACGTGTCCATTGGAGAAATCTTAAATCTTATTGTATATAGATTTTTAACCTGAAAGCTGTCTTAGAGAACCCAAATTTTCAAAATAATAACTCAAACCCAAAACAAAGAGGGTCAACCCAACCAGAAAAAAACCAATCTGCCACAAAAAAGTAGAAGTCAACCCAATTCTTATATATATATATAAGAATTGGGAAGAATTATAAGAATTATATATATATATTTATGAGAATTATATATATATATATATATATATAGATATATATACAGGGTGATTCCGAATTTTTTTTACAATAAAAGAGGGGTGATAGTACACATCAAGACAAACAATACTAAATAGGAGACCAAGGGTCCAAAACGTTTTCCTAAGGAAATAGCCGCCATTAAAGTTTAGGGACCAAACTTTCAAATAAACATAAAAAAAGGAAAAATCGGTCGACTGATTTGCGGTTTTTACTAAAATTATTCTTTATGTCGGCATTTTCTTGAAATTAAATTATAAAGATAAATTTCAAAAAATGCCGATAAAGGGCGCTTTAGAATTTGGAGTAACGAACAACTATTTTTTGCCGGTATTTTTTGCATCTCATTAAATGTTTTCGTAAGCTTAGACTCAAACTTAAATTTTGAGCTCAAAATCTGTAGTTGGGAGTGGTTAAGTAACACAAACTGAGCTGTGTTCAGAGGGTTTAAATTTCAAATGATTATAAAAAACGGAAAAATTGGTCGATTGATTTGCGGTTTTCACTAAAACTATTCTTTATTTAGGTATTTTCGTGAAAATAAATTATAAAGATAAATTTCAAAAAATGCCGATAGAGGGCGCTTTATACTTTGGAGTAACGAAACACTCTTTTTTGGCGTTATTGTTTGCATCTTTTTAAATGCTTTCGTAAGCTTAGACTTGAACTTAAATTTTGAGTTCAAAATCTGAATAGCTGGGAGTGGTTAAGTAGACAAACTTAGCTGTGTTCAGAGGGTTCAAATTTTAAATAATTGTAAAAAACGGAAAGATTGGTCGATTCGTTTGCGGTTTTTGCTAAAACTAATTTTTTAATCAGCAGTTTTCTTGATCAATCAGTGTTTTCTTGGAAATAATTTTTAAAGATAAATTTCACAAAATGCCGATAGAGGGCGCCTTAGACTTTGGAGTACCGAACAACTATTTTTAACTGTTATTTTTTCAATCTCATTAAGTGCTTTCAAATGCATAGACTTAAATTTTGGACTGAAATTCTGAATCGTTGGGAGTGTTTCAGTAGCGAAAAATTGAATTGTGCTCCATAAGGAAAGAGGGTTAAATTTTAACTCCTGAACACACTTCAGTTTGCGCTTCTTAACTCCTCGTAACGATTCAGGATTTGAGCTCAAAATTTAAGTTTAAATCTAAGCTTCCGAGAACATTTAAAATGCTTTTGCAAGCATTTAATTAGAACCAAAAAATAATGGTTAAAGTGAATTGTTGGTTCCTCTGAAGTTTAATGCGCCCTTGAATTATCTTTAAAAATTATTTTTAAGAAGATACTGACTTAAAGAATAGTTTTATTTTAAACCGCAAACGAATCGACCAATTTTTCCATTTTCTATAATTACTTTAAATTTGAACCTCCCCCTCCCCTTTGAACACAGTTCACTTTGTGCTACTTAACCACTCCCTACTATTCAGATTTTCAGCTCAAAATTTAAGTTTAAGTCTAACCTTCCTAAATCATTTAAAGAGATGCAAACAACAACGGCAAAAAATAGTTGTTCGTTACTCCAAAGTCTAAAGCGCCCTCTATCGGCATTATTTGAAATTTTTCTTTATAACTTATTTTCTCGAAAATACCTAAATAAAGAATAGTTTTAGTGAAAACCGCAAATTAATCGACCAATTTTTCCGTTTTTTTTAATCATTTGAAATTTGAACTCTCTGAACACAGCTCAGTTTGTGTTACTTAACCACTCCCAACTACAGATTTTGAGCTTAAAATTTAAGTTTGAGTGTAAACTTACGAAAACATTTAATGAGATGCAAAAAATACCGGCAAAAAATAGTTGTTCGTTACTCCAAAGTCTAAAGCGCCCTCTATCGGCATTTTTTGAAATTTATCTTTATAATTTAATTTCAAGAAAATGCCGACATAAAGAATATTTTTAGTGAAAACCGCAAATCAATCGACCGATTTTTCCGTTTTTTATGTTTATTTGAAATTTTGGTCCCTAAACTTTAATGGCGGCTATTTCCTTAGGAAAACGTTTTGGACCCTTGGTCTCCTATTTAGTATTGTTTGTCTTGATGTGTACTATCACCCCTCTTTTATTGTAAAAAAAATTCGGAATCACCCTGTATATATATAGCACCAACCTGATCCGAATTGCAGGTAGCTTGGATGCAGATAACAAGGCACAATGTAGAACTCTAGGCTGAATTCATAATATGTATTAGGAGTGTCCATAAGCCTGGTCTTATTTCAAAGTCCGAGTTCAGCAAAATTTTCATTGATTCAGCTTGGTTGGGGCTTAATTTTTATGTGAAAACTCAGGTCGGGCTGGGACTAAATTTTATTTTTTGAAATGTTGAGCCTTGTAGGAATTTTATTTTTCCAGGGACAGGTCTCAGTCTTTCATTTTTTTTCTGTTGATTTGAACCAAACCGGGACTTTATTTCATTCTTTCAGACCATATTGCATGAGGATTTTTTTTACCCACAAATATTGTCTTTTATTGTACCCTTTTTTAGTAGAGAAAACAAACGGTAAAATACCTTTTATAACGGAAAATGCATGGTGTTTAGATTTTTATAACGGGCCTGGCGGACAACAGTTTTTAACTTGATACAATGTTAAATTCAAGAATAATACAAAAAACATTCTTTGTTTACTCATTCATTTATAAAAACTCGCCAAACACTTTTTAATATAAAGGTCAAAGTGAGCAGGTGGATTTTTGCAAGTCTTATCTTTTCTTGAACCAATTCGTATAGGCGCCTTCGAACAAACATTGAAAGGAAATAAGTGCACACGTTCTAGACAAAGTATAAGGTAACATCCGGCCGTTAGTCACTTATGGTTGAATTCTCTCGTCTCAGACTAAGGAATAATGTTTTAGTTCAGAGTAAACACGTAAAAATTTAATGTAATTTGGGCATGGTGAAAAATGGGAGCATTTAGTGCCATGCATAGAGAGTTCCGCGTGATGGGTCTCGGGATCCCCGAAATTTGGTAAATTCTGCGTAAATTGGAACACATAGCAACACAACCTAACCACACCAAGCCAAAACTCAAAAGTAAAAAATAAAATTCCCGACGACATTTAATATTGACCCCACGGGAGCATATGCCCCCTGTACCCCCCACTTGTGCCGCCCTTGAAACCAAAGGTGACATTCATTAAATTTAAGTGGATTATATTTAAACTATAAATTCTAATCAATCTTCGTCCATTTTGTCAGTTATTAGATTCAGGACTCTACTAAGTTATAATTAATTACAAAATAAGTATTTGATAATTACAGTTAAGTCATAAATTCTAATAATTTTTTTTTTGTAAGCTGACATTTCTTATTAAATCATAAATATCATTTAACATCAAATTTAGAATTGACTGTTGGTAGTACAGTCAAGGCTATTTCAAGTCTGTTGCAGTCACAAAGTCTCATCTATATTAGTGATATAGTATAGCATGATTTTGGTTTGGTTGGTTGGTTGGTTGGCAGGTGGCTTGAGGCTTATGCTTCGTCATAGGTGGCTTTGTCTTGACTACTCGACAAGGGAGAGAAACCGAAACCTCAAATTCAGAATGTTCTGAGAAATCTGTGATTGCCCACAAGCAACCACAAGAGAGAATTTAACGAGAGAAGAGAGACCGGAGCGGGACTTGAGAGCGGCTGTAATAATCTCGGAATACGTAGATTGGGACTAAACCAAGCGTTGAAAATAAGGTGATCCCGTTCGTGCTATATTTTACGCACTGGAGTAGGACGTGGCAGAGGTGCCAAGTATTATGATTTGTCCGTAATTATTACGGATCTGCAACAAAAGTTACGGCGTTACGGGCATCGGATAGAAATTACGGATAAAAAACTTGGATTTCATCAAAGAATCGCTTGAAAAGCGCAAATTTCGATATAGAATCTCGGGTAAAAAACAGAAAAGATTGTGTAAAAATATGTGCATTTCGTCAAAAAATCGCGAAAAACGTGCAAATTTCGCTAAAAAAAATCTCTTAAAACGTGCGTATTTCGTCAAAAGATCACGTAAAACCCGCACATTTCGCCAAAAGATTGCAAAAAACGTGCTCATTTCGTCAAAAAATCACTTAAAACGCGCAAATTTCGACAAAAAATTGCTTAAAACACACATTTCGTCAAAAGATCGCTTTAAACGCGCTCATTTCGTCAAAAAATCATTTAAAACGCGCTCATTTCATCAAAAAGTTGTTTTAAACGCGCTCATTTCATCAAAATGTTGCTTAAAACGCGCTCATTTCGTCAAAAGATCGCGAAAAACGCGCACATTTCGTCAAAAGATCGCGAAAAACACGCACATTTCGTCAAGAGATCGCCAAAAAAGCGCTCATTTAGTCTAAAAATTTCGAAAAATGTGAAAATTTCGTCCAAACATGAATATTTGCCCCCCCCCTCATACACACAACACACCTCCACCCATCTGCTCCCCATTTTCTACTGATAACTTTTATTTAAACTTGGCACCTCTGACGTGGTCAGAAGTCTCAGGGACACAGCATATAGAACACAGTGGGGAAGGTGCCAGATTCATACTGAAGAGCCGGGAGTTAGTCGGCCAGGTACGGGTGCGCCACCGAGAAATCCAGATGTCCTCACGGCGATGGCAGGTCCACTGTCGAAAGGCATCGTCCTCACTAAGATGAGGGAAATCGGAGCAATAATCGCTGTTTAGCCAAGCATACGTCTTTTCAGCTATCCAGTCACGACGGATTTGGGCCCCAAGGTCTTCAGGAGCGACCCAGTTCAGGGTGCGAGTAAGGTACGGGCCATTACGAGCGAGGGAGTCAGCCACCTCGTTAGGGGGAATACCCTTGTGGCCAGGACACCACACCAGATTAAGAGACACACTATGGAGAGAAAGGAGCTGAGAGATTGTATTATACAGGAGTGTGATTACTCTCGGAGAGCGGAGAGAATTGTTTTTCAGAGCAGAGAGAACAGAGCGGCTGTCAGTGAGCAGGAAGTAACGACCATTCTCTTTCACATTGGAGGTTAGAGCGATGAAAATGGCTAAGGCCTCGGCAGTGAAGACAGTGTTGAGATGATGTACAAGCATGGCGATACTGGATCCGGAGAAAGAATTGTGAACAGCAACGGCTGTTTTAGTGGAGTTTTTGGAAGCGTCAGAGGAGAGCAATACAGTGTTTGATATCGAAGCGCTCCACGGCTTCCAAGCTTGGTAGATGGCCTCCGAAGGGAGAGAAGTATTTTGGAAGGGAAGACCATCCAAAAAGATATGGCAATCTGAGTGAAGAAAAGGGTGGGATGGCCACGAGAACTTGAGTATATCGTTAGGACCTAAGTTGTAAGTGCTCAGAAACTCAACAGCAGCAGCCGAAAGATGTCCAGAAGCAATGAAAAGGTCAGACGAGAAAGGGGGGGGGTGTGGGAGAGAAAGCTGGCGAGCTAGGAACCTATTGGCAATGCAGCGGATACGGCTGACCATACTGGAGGCGTTCGCCTCGCGGCAAAGGAGAGGAAGTGCAGTATATCTCGGAAGGCCGGTGGCAACTCGTAGAGCAGCATTGTAGGTGACCTCAAGAGAGTTCAAAGTTGAGGGGCAGACTTTGAGAAAAAGGGGGCAGGCATATTCGAGGAGACTCCGAACAAGAGAGTCAACGATACGCAACATGTGTACCGTACGAATGCCATGATTGTGCGAGGCGACAGCTTTCAAGTAGTTGAGCCTCTTAACCCTTTCAGGCGCACTACTCTTTAAAGTTGGAATTTAAAGAAAAAAAAATTAGGCAATCTATTTAGGCCTAGAGGAGTACATAGGTATTGTTTTGTAAACATTGCACTAACCATTTTAATTATACAGCTGTTGCCGAAGTGGTAACCTCCCATAAGTAAAGCATTGATAAGCGCAGTGAGAAGAGCATTGCTGTGAAGCGCGTATTACAGTAAAACATTTTACCTATTATTTAAAAACAGTAGAGTTTGATCTCTGTGGTGCTGCCATCTAGAACTCATAAGAAAGATTTAAAGTAGCCATTAGAGTAATTTTTAAAATATTCACGGAGTTTTTGTGTCTTTAAACAGGGGGAAATTTAGGTGTTGCCGACCCGGCAACACTGTGCGTTAAGGGGTTAAAGGCCTTGGCACAAAGGTAAGATAAATGATAATTGAACAGGAGGGACCTGCCGAACCAGACCCCTAGAACTCTAACAACGGGACTCCACTCAAGTTCAAGGCCCCTGATATTAGCTTTTGATTGAAGAGGCCGACGGCGGGAGAAATCAATGGCGGTGCTCTTCTCAGGTTAAATGGAGAGGTGATGAGCAGAACACCACTGAACTAGCCGGTCAATGCAGTTCTAGAGTTTGGCCAGTGCCATAAGTGCGCAGAGGGTCTTTCCCCAAGGCATATATGAAAATGTCGTCTGCATAGATCAGGAGATGGACTCCAAACTCCAGGATCTCGAAGATGTCGAAGAGGAAAATCATAAAAAGAAACGGGGAGAGGACACTACCCTGCGGTAAGCCTCTCCTACATGGACCACGGTTGGAAAACTGAGACTTCCACCGAACGTGGATAGAGCTATCCGTCAGAAAATTTGCAATTTAGCTGCCAACTTTGCCGCGGATACCATGGTGAGCAAGCTTATAGCTCAGGCCATCGATCTAGACTGAATCGTAAGCCGAGCTGATGTCAAGACATACCGCCAGCGCAGTCAGACGGGAGTTGCGAGCTCTTGATATGTCATCAAAGAATTTACACAAAGCGGCCATAGAGTCCTTGAAAGGCATAAATCCGTGGTGAGAAGCCTGAAAGATCTCGTTGTTTCTAGCCCAAAAGATAAGGCGGTGGAGAAGGAGACGTTCAAAGACCTTCGAACACACGGCAGTCAGCGCAATGGGACGATAAGAAGAGACCAGGCGAGAAGGCTTGCCAGTCTTGCAGATTGGGACGATGGTAGCTTCGAGCTGTAGGACGAGTCCTCTGGATGGCGAGTCGTAGTTCATTGAGGGATTGAGGGTAAATGGAGCATCAAGGCAGGCGTCCCCATCTTTAAAGTCATAAGGAATGGGAACCAAAGGATTGTCTTGGCTGAAGGCGATTTTGGTTTGAGATTTTAAAAAAATTATAAATTTTGGAACCGGTCTGAAATTTTAACTATCATAATAATAAAAAAAAATCAAAAAGGTAAAAACTAGCCCGGTTGTAGATCATCCTAAGCTATCCTATGCGGGAAAAAAAACATTGAAAAATATTAAAATTTGAACGAGATATTTAAAAATAACGCCTCCGTAGACTTAACATTATGATCCGGGTCTTTGAATGTTGTTATTTACATGAAAATTATAACAAATTACTTGGTAACTTTGCAGTTTTATTTCATTAAAATAAATGCATATTTGAACAGATTTTTATAACATTTATCTTTTCCATGTATGTTAGACTATAAATAGGAAGCAATTTTTAAATAGCTTGCATAATATCGTCTCTCAGTTTGTCTGATGTATCATTTAAAAAAGGCGGTAAACTCTATAGTTAACTTCTAAAGATACAGGCAGCATATTGAGTTTGCCACATAGTGAAAAGTAACATCTTCTTAAAGTCTCTCTAATGTTCAACCAATTTTTATTTTAAAATTTTCATATTTTTCTACTCTATTTCAATATTTTTATTGGCAAGTCACCACTGGTGTACGCAATATGACTTCCGTATATTTGTGTAATAAACTAATTTTTTTTTATAATTAAACATTTCTTTTATAAATGTGATGTCTTTTACTTTTATGCTTTTACTAGAAACTAAACACTATTCTTCTGAAGCATCAAAAGTTTATATTTAGGTTTTCAAAAACATTGACATTTAGATTATACTACCCATTTATTGACATCTTGACAAAAGTAAATTTCGCTGAAGAGGCCAAAAGAAAATTTGCATGATTTTGTGTGACATGAAATTATAACACTTAGGATTGCATGCAGGAATTAAAATACGCACAAAAGTAAAAAATCGATAAAAATGGAGATGTAGGATTAGGTTTGGAGATTTGGGTAATTTTACCATCCCACACAATCCCTATCCCTCAATTCATCCCTGGTCACAAATTGATATATAGCGTAAGTGATTTTCTGCATAAGTGCACTTATGAAACTTTCTTTGTATCAAGACCTATTAGTGGAATAAAATTAAAAAGGAATTTTTGCGACATGTGTCACTTTTCTTGCAGGTGAGCAACTTTTATTATTTTTATACTACTACTGGACATTGCACGACAAGAATGTCATTTATAGTTGTTATTTAGACTTTAAAAACCGGTGAAGCATAGAGTGAGTCTCTCTGTGTTTTTATGTTACTACTTTTATCAGAGCTTTTAAAGTTTAATGCCTAGAAATTATCTAATGTTGTGACATGTCTGTCTGTAGTTCCATTTCTTTATTTAGCTTTTCATGCAAATTGATATTTTGTATGAAATATATATGTAGTAACCAGACGCAGGAGCATGAATGGCAAACGAAAATGAATTTAATTACTTCACTTTCAATATGTTCTGGGTTATGCTATAGTACATTTATAAAGTATTCATCGTAATGTTCTTGGTTATTATATAACATATTATAATTTGAAGGACATAGTAAAATTTACTGCTTCGATGCCGTAAGATCTAATGATAAGTTTAAAAAACACAGAGAGGCAAGTGCCTCATTTTCACAGACGGCAGAGTGGTCATCCGATCGTCTGTTCAATCCGTTTGTCACCGCATCTCTCTTCTGGTGCAGAGTTCTTTTTTGATCTCTTGCTGCATCCCTTTGCGTAGTTTGCATTAATTTGTCCGGGCTGCAGATTCTGAACTTTAGGCACGGTTTAACTGCACTCCAAGATCAGTTTGTTTTCACATTTCGGCCATCTTGACCAGTCTGGGCCCCCCAGATTATATAGACCAGGTCGGGTACTATGCGACTTTCATGAAATCTCTAAAATAATAAAATACACACAAAACACAAACTACACGACTAACAATTTTAACAGAAAAAAGAACTAGCAAAAAAAAGTCCCGGTAGCAGTCAAAAATGTTCGAAAGTCTAAAAGTTTTTTTTTATTGTAGTCTTTTTTTCTTGGGTAAAATAGTAAAAAAAACTCTTTAAATGTTTCAAAACTTAAGTTTTTGTTATATTTGTAAAACACAATAAAATGGCAACATGAAAACACAAAACACACGCAAAACAAGGGAACACTTGGGTTATGAATAATACTTTAGGATGCAGATGCTTATGGCTTCATACAAATCAGCTGCAGTGGATGTCACACTTGGACCTTCTTGGAAGCCTACTTTTTCGACATCATATCGATCATTATTTTTTACCTTTATAATTTTATAAGGAACAAAAAATTTTGGCCGTAATTTTACGTCGACTCCAAACTAGGTTCTTTTTATGGCAACTAGATCATCGACTTTGTAAGCAACGTGCGCCTTTACGCTTACGATTAAAAGTTTTTCTGTTCTCTTGTTGTTTTGCTTGACAATATTTCTGTTGTTAAGTCTTTTTTCCACGATCGCGTTTTAATGTTCATCTTCAATAATCCGTTTAATATTTAGATCTTCTTTATCCCTTATTTTTACTCCCGTTATTAATTCAAAAGGTGTGTACTGAGTACTGCGGCTTAATGCGTCGACATGTTTTATATGATTTCCGGTTCTATGAACAATTTGACAGTCAAATTCTTGAAGAAATAATCCCCCCTCGCAACTTTTGGTGTGAGATATTTTTTCTCTAATGTTTTTTTGAGAAGCGGAACAATCAGTCATTATTTTAAATTTATTCCCTAACAAATAAGTTCGGAACTTCTTCAATGCTTCGATGACGGCAAGTGCTTCGAGCTCATAACTGTACTATATTTGGTTTGGGCGAGTATGGTTTTCTTACTCATAAAGTGTACTGGATGTACATTTCCATAATCGTCTTTTTGTAACAAGACTGCTCCGAAACGTAAACTACTGGCATCTGTGAGTAATTCCGTTTCCGCCCCTTTCCTAAATATGGGTAATACAGGTTTACTGGATAACTTATCTTTTAAGATTTGGAAAACTTCCTTTTTGCTTGGCCTGAAATTAAATTCATTTTCTGTTTTTAGAAGATCACCCAAAGGCTTAGCGATTCTAGCGTAATCGGCTATATTTTCCCTAAAATACCCGGTTAGCCCTAAAAACTCTTTTTTTAAAAAAAATTTTGTGGCTCTTTTGAAGGGCGAATCATTCCGTTCTCAACTACGTATCCTAGAAATTGAATCCGTCTTTTCAAAATCTGACATTTAGAAAAATTAAACTCAAGACCATACTCAGATGCTAACTGAAACACACGTTTCAGTTTGGAAAGTGCCTCTTCTACGGTCTATGTAAGAACTATTGCTTCGTCTAGATACACCGCGATCGTTTTATCTCTTATTAAATCTTTGAGACATGCGTATATATAGCGTTGGAAATGCTGAGGTGCTATATTTATACCAAAAGGCATGAAACGAAACTCAAATATCGATTTATTGGTAAAAATTAAGTAAATTTTTTACTATCCTCGTCAACTTCCATGTGGAAAAATCCATTTTTCAATTCTAGAGTACTAAAAACCTGACTTTGTCCGATATCATCCAAAACATCATCTATTAGTGGAAGGGGAAAATGATGTCTAGTAAACTTTTTGTTAAGTTTCCTATATTCCACGCATAACATTTTTTTTCGTTAAAACAACAGGCTATGTGTTTGTTTGGAATATATTTGCGGCTGATATGGGGGTTGAGTTGCTTGTGACGTCACATTGATAGAGTCTATACGATCAATCGCAGAAACGCACATTCTACCTCAAGCGTAAGACTTAGGCTGGGATTACGGTGCCACACTTAAGATCGACGTAGAGACTTACGATGTAAACAAAGTGTAAACGGTATTACGGTAGCCGCGTAACTTAAGGCAGCTTGAAAGCAGTCGTAAGTTTAAACACAAATAGATGAGCGCGCAACCACAACAAATGTGACTACGGCCTCTGATTGTCTGAGAGCAACAGGACTTACGCCTAAGCGCGAGGGCTTACGCTGAGGCACTGTAATACGAAGTTACGATCGATCGCAAGAACGCCTATCCTACGATCGAGCGTAAGATACGACATAGCGAGGCACCGTAATCCCAGTCACTATGTTATGTTGCCGCAAAGTACAGTCAAAATGACGTTTTTGTCCACTTTCCGCTCTTAATATCTTATTTAAGCTATAATACCCCAAAGTTTTTCTTATAGAATATGAAAGTGCACTACTAGGACAAGCTAAATAATATAGTACTGCTCGGAGATATTGTTGCTGTTACTAGCTATAACCTGTTACATATTCAAAATTTCCAAGATCTGCAACATCTAAAGTAGTTTATTTCAAAAAAGCGCCACGGTTGAATGAAAAAAATGTACAAAAACATGGAAAAGAAAAAGAAGTGGGGCCTCGTGATATTTTTTAGTAAAAAAATGAAAAAATTTATAAGAGAAGCAATGTCCATCATCACAGTTTTCCCTAAGAAAATATGAAACATCCCGTTTCTTTTTCGGAAGAGGCGACAAAAAAGGGATATTTCATTTACTATGGAAAAATCATAGAAAGACGAAAGAGAATTTGGATGGTTCATTTTTTTTAGGGGAAAAATGTGATCGTGGACATTGCTTTTCTTGTAATTTTTGTCATTTTTTTTGTCTAAAATTATCACGAGACCCCACTTTTTTTTCTTTTCCATGTTTTTGTACATATGTTCAACTATTGCTGACATACCGTAATTTCGGGTGTATAAGCCGCGGATCAAACAATTCTTTTTGGACCCAGAAATCTTATTTAGTGATTAAAGACAAATATTTACGGCGATCTAAATAGTTGTATTTATTTCTTAAAAAATTCTGGGTCGAAAAAGAATTGTTTGATCTGCGGCTTATACACCCGAAATTACGGTATTTTTTTTATTCAACTGTGGCGCTTTTTTGAAATAAACTACTGTAAATGTTGCAGATTTTGGAAATTTTGAATATTTAACAGGTTATAGCTACTAACAGCAACAATATCGCCTGTTCAGTATTATATTATTTAGCTTGTCCTAGTAGAGCATTTTCATATTCTATAAGAAAAACTTTAGGGTATTAAGCTTAAATAAGATATTAAGAGCGAAAATGGACACAAACGTCATTTTGACTGTACTTTGTGGCAACATGACAATGTAAAATAACAATGCCCCATGGAAACAAATAAATTTATATAAGCAGGAAGTGTTATACTATAAGTTTATGCCAAAAGAATTTTGGGATATTGTTGCTTGTCAGATATATACCACTTAAAACATATTGGGATTTCATTTTTCATAAAAATGGCATTCACAGCCTCGAGCTTTGATATTTTCTATAGGAAAGAGGAAATTTTTTCAGGGCTTCAAAATTGCGCACTATTCATTAAATAAGATCTACTCCAACATATAAAAATTCAAGCAAATCAAAAAATACAACTATCACATTTTGTCTGATTTTCAAAATAAGGGCTCTTAAACAGAAAAAAGAAAACATTTTACTTACCAAAGTTTAATAATGAAATATAATGCTTTATTCTCTAAAAGTATATTATATAGATTTTGTCTAATATTTTTTTGACAGAACATTGATTTCAGACCTTGGAAGATATAATAAAATTAATACACACACATTCACATACATTCAGAATCACATACAATTAAAATTATATTTAATTTCAAAGCAGTGAAAAAGTTTAATTTATAAATCTGGTCTTTCATTTAAGTTTAAAGTTGTTTAATTAAAAAGTACTTGTAATACTTATGATGCATTACAACTATATTGTCAAAGTATTTAATATAACTGGAACTCCTGCTGAAAAATGTCGATTTTGGGCTTGAGAGTAGTGTTTTATATTATGTTCTATAATGTCTGCTCCTGCTTCTTCTTCTTCTGCTTTCATCCTTATTGGAACTGATAAATTTATTACCTGAAATACATAATTTTTTGTTTCAAATTTATGTTAAGCATTTCCTTATTTAAAATTGATCAAGTATTTTCATGTACTATGAAATAATTTGCATTAGAAATTACTACAATATTTATATTGTTATTATCATTTTAAAATATTCAAAGAGGAAGGGAGGAAGAAAATATACTAGATATGTAAAAATGCACTGCTTAAAACAATTAAGGAAGCACATGGTTTTAACGAAATAACGCAAATACTTACACCGATATGTAACATAAAATAAATCATAAACAATTAAAAGCCTAGATGGAAACAGAAGAAGAAAACTTCATATGCAAATCAAAGTTCATGACATCAAAAATCAGAAAAAAATAAGGGCATTAATCGGGATAAACATCTGTTTCACTGCCTTAACTGTGAAATTCGATCTCTCAACTTATTATATATTGATATAGTTTTTTATTTAATGAGTTATTCCATATTTTGATGTTGAATTGTGGTATTGTCTGATGGTTCTCTCTCTCTCTCTCTCTCTCTCTCTCTGTATATATATATATATATATATATATATATATATATATATATATATACACACACTATATTGCCATTGATTATGGGACACTTGCGATTTTAGACATTTTACTAAATACCTAGAAAAATACATGAGGAATCATCTCGAAACTCTTAGTGTATAAATATAATAGTATACGTCATACATCTCCGTGAAGATTTTTTTACCGAAACTCCATAGGGGACCGTCAACAAATTAAAAAAGAATGAATATCTTTTGAATAACCTTGTCAAAACTAATGTAGCAAAAGCGCTCAAACTCTAGATTATGATTGAATGCCTTATTGTAATACACTGTGTTCATTTTTATGCAAATAGCATGCATACTCGCAGAGTAATTAAGGTTTTTATAAAAATGGCCCCAAATTTTTCCCTTATAATTTTCATATTTCTTAATATAAAATAATATTTTTTTCAGAAAATATGACAAACAACATTGCACACAGTACCCTGTAATCAGAATTAAAAAATAATAAAAATTGTATGAAAAATAAGTAGGTTTACTAAATAATTTTTTACTGCGCATGCGTCAACGATATCAAAATTTCATTTGCATATTATGTTAGCTAAATGTATAGAGCAACTTTTGTAAAAGTCTCAAAATTATAGCTTGAAAATTCTGAAAGTAATCGTCTATAGAAAAAGGACAAAATCCGTTGTTTCCAAAATGAAGCAAAAAAATGAGGGATTTTATCCAAAAGTAGTCGTAACATCCCGTATTGTGTATTCTATATTGACACTAATCAATGAATATATGGATACAACCAACAGCTCAACAGAATAAATCGAAGGTTAATATATGGAACTGAAGTAAACGCTGCAGACTAAGTTATATTAGAGCAATTTATAACACGATTCGTTTTATAAATTGATTAATTAACGTATTATAAACTGATTTAGTACGTAATAGGCTTCATTAGTGATCTCTCTATGCATGTAGGCTGGTTTGAATTCCATTGACCTTAAGCCACCGTGTGACTTAGGGACCGAGGAAGATGGGCTGCTGAACATCGAGATTGGGAGCAACATGATTGGACAAGTGCTGTTTATTGACGAGTCCCTATTCAGTCTGGAGTGTGACACACAACGTGTTTTGGTACGGGGAGAAAGGGCCACTGGAAATAACTCCACATTCTTTCATGAAAGGTCACAATAAAGACGAGGTGGTTTGATGGCATGGGGTGGAATCAGGATATATGGACGTACGGACCTGCATATCATTCGGAATGGTATTTTCATGGCCCTAAAGTATTCAGACGAGATATTGAGACCTCATGTCATACCTTACGCTGCAGTCATTGGAGATTCTTTTGTTTTTCAGCACAATAATGCCAGACCACGTACAGCTCGTCTTGTGGAGAACATGTTTGAAGCTGAAACAATGCAGCATATGGAATGGCCAGCCTGTTCTTCTGACCTGAATCCGATCGAGCATGTCTGGGACATGCTTGGACGACGCATTGCTGTGAGACCAAGGCCTCTTTTTACTGTCTAAGATTTGGAGATTGCATTTTTTAAAGAGTGGAACAGTATTCCCCAAAGTCTAATAGATAACATCGTAGCATCCATAGAAAACGGTGTGCAACAGTCTTAGCTGTTTGAGGAGACCACATGCTATATTAAAAATATTGCATCATTTTTAAACAATACTTTTTTCACATGTAATCAAATTGTTGTCCTAAATCACCTTTCATATTTTTTCCATCTTTCAAAAAATTAAAGCTTAATTACAAATATTCCATCTTTTTTTCTGTATTGCGCATTGATACGCGTGTACTGTCCATTTTATGTCAATATATGGCTGTCTCGCACAGTTTTCTTAACTTCTTTGCTTGCTACCCTAATTTTTTGGAGCAGTGTAGTTAGCAAAAATTGTAATGAATATTTATTGGCTTCCTGCATAAAATAAGTGTGAATAAATTACGTATAAAAGAATAGTTAGTAAAAAATCTTTTATTGGCATTTAAAAAATCAATAATAGCAATTCTATATAATAATATGTAAATCATTCTGAAATATATTAGGGTAGGAAGGGGTACAAATTCTTCAAAAATACTTTTATGACTACATAGGATATTGAAAGTAGTTCTATATAATCAATTTTTTTTACTGATGTTTATGAACCCACACAACTGTTAAATATTTAAAAAGTAGATTTTTCAAAATAAAAGAAGAAGTATGTATAAATATGAAAGAGTAACCTTTTCTGAACATTTTAAAACAAGCTGCAAAAAAAATTGCCGTTGCTAGTTAAGGGTGTTCTTCAAAAAGGGCAATTTTGTGACACAAGTTTTAATTTATTTTTGTTCGGAAAAGCATGAAACTAGCGGGCTTTGTTGTTCAGAAATTATCTAATCGCATGCTTTCTGTGTTTTTTTTTTTTTTTTTTTTTTTTTTTTTTTTGCAAACGCAATGGATCTTTCAGAACAAGCGCCATCAAAGTTGGAATTTCGATCCGCGTTCCCCGAAGAAAGCCGAAAAAAAAAAAAAAAAAAAATTACAACGGGAGAAAAACGCATGATCACATGATCGAAATCGCTTTTAACTTGATAGGAAATTTAATTATTATAAACTGAAAAATGAACTTCGATTTGAAATAGCTTCTATAGTCAGGCCTTCCAATTTTATCTTTCCATTAAAAAATAAATTTGTAAATGTGTCAAAATGTTTTGCGCTTGTTGTGCAAAGCAGTTGAGAACAGACTTAAGACGAAAGATGTACCAGATGTTCTCAAAATAAGTGATGTTTAAAGGGATACTTAAAAGTGGTTTACCTTAAAATATTAAAATCATGCTTTTTTACTTTCTTCTGTCTTTAAAGAAGAAAGTATTGGATTCATGCAAAGTTTCGACTCCCGGTTTTCGATGGATTTATACGCTTTAAAGGATCCTGAAAATGACTTCATGGTTTTTAGAAAAAGTCTGTCTGTATGTGACAAATTTCATCTACAAAGCTGGATATAAACTGGTACTAATTAGTTTTTTGTGTATACCTGCTAACAGGTGGTGCTGCTATGTTCAATTGTTCACAATTTACACAATAGGTATTATCTCAATAACTAACGCACGGATTTTCATAAAACATCAGATTCAGTTAATCCTTGATATGAAATGATGTTGATTACGTTTTGGTGTAAATGGCCCAGTAGGTGGAATTAGTGTTGCCATTGATCTATTTTTTTTTAATTTAGATTTCTTGATTGGCACTACGATTTAAAAAAAAAGAAAAGTTACCTTACTTAATCACATATTAATTAAGGTAAAAAAAGAAGAATTTTACCATTTCAGAAATGTGATGCCAATCAAGAAATCTGAATTTAAAAAAGTAGCCTACTGGCAACACTTGGTCGAACTGCTATGCTGCATTTTTTATGATTTCCGCAATAGCGCTATCTGAAAAACGAATCTATGCACGAATTTTCATCAAACTTCAGATTCAGTTAGACGTTGACACAGGTTGTTGCTGATTAGAATTTTATGTCAATCGGCCAATAGGTGGCATTGCTATGCTGAATTTTTCACAATTTTTGCAAGAACTCTATCTCAAAAATGCACGGAATTTCATCAAACTTCAAATTCAGTTAGATGTAGACATAAGCTGTAATTTAAATTTTGGTACAAGCCACTAACAGGTGTCACTACTATGCTGCTTTTTGCATGAGTTGAACGATTTTAGCAATAATCATATCTCAAGAACTAATGTACAGAATTTCATATTTTTAGAATCCTCATGATGAGCATAGATTGCCATTTAATTTTGGCACTGTGAATTTTGAAGTATTAAAGTATATGAGATAGAAGAAAATTTTGGGATTGAGATATTGGGATTGCATGCAGGATTTCTCTGGAAGTACTTAATACTTTTTGTAGACATCTTAACCCATTCGTGCCCAGCATCTTTTCCGTAAATTTTATATGGTTGGCACCACTATTTTTAGAAGATTTAAGTTTAGTTCATTAATCATGAAAATTGCATCATTTAAATAAAATAATTATTGCTTTTCTTTTTTACCGGTGTCAAAAACAGTGCTGAATGCACCTTTTGAAGCGTCCCTAAAAAGGGACGCTAGGCACTAATGGGTTAAGACTTGACTTAAACTTGCCATTATGTAGAAAAATAGCAAAAATAAAATCTGACAAAAAAAGTAGTATTTTTATTATACAAATAAAAATTTTGCTGATAATTCTTAAAATATTATTTAAAAATCTGTGATCGTGGCAACTGTTAAAACCAATTATCTTCTCCAGGGATATAGGCCGAGGGAGAACGATCGTTCTCTGCGGAGGAAATAATGCAAATCTTATTTGTGGCAAGACAAGATTAAAAGAAAACACTGAACGATTATGGCAACGAGCGCGACACGAATCCGAATCAGATTCCATTTTCTCATCTTCCAGCTTCGAAATTTCTGAGAAGCTGGTGGGGCATATAATTTCAAGGAGATTTCATGTAGATATATTAAGTCATTTAAGCGAAATCTTATGATAAATCTGTCTTTACAATCAGAAAGTTTTGGACACGTGGAAAATTTCGACTTTTGGTTTTCCTTGGGTTTATGTGTTTTAGAAGGTCCTAAACACGATTTGACTGTTTTTACAAAATGTCTGTCTATATGTGACAAAATGTTTGTAGGTGAGAGCACGGAAATTAAATAAAACTTTAGATTCAGCTATACCTTGATATAAATTAGAGCTGATTATAAGAGAAGTAAATTTTCCATGTAGGTGAAAAAAGTCCGGGCCAGGATTCGAACCAGGGATGTATTGGCTGAAGCCGCCAATGCTCTTCCAACTGAGCCATCCCGGGCACGAACACTGGCGGACTATTTCACCCAAATAACCTCAACGATCATATAATCTGGTCTGATACTATGGATCATCTCAACAGAATAAATCGAAGGTCAATATATGGAAACTGCAGAAAACGCTGCGTAAGAAATGATACTAGAATCCTGACCCGGACTTTTTTCACCCACGTGGAAAATTTACTTCTCTTATAATAAATTTACCAATTGAAAATTCGTGTCATAAATTAATCTAGAGCTGATTAGTTTTTAATGTAAATCGCCTAACAAATGGCTCTACTATGCTGTTTTTTTTTCATGATTTTTGCAATAGCTCAGTTTCGCGAAGTAATGTATGGATTTTCATCTAACTCCAGCTTCAGTCAGACGTTGATATAAATTGTTGTTAATTAGGATTTTGGGTAAATCGACCTTATAGGTGGCGTTGCGGTGCTGCATTTTTCAGGATTTATATGATTGAAGTGATAGTCATATCTCATAGAATGATGCACGGAACTTCATCAATTTGATCTCTCAACTGGTAGACGGCAGGTGCTGGGTTCGAACCCAATCGCGGCTGTCGGCCTAACCGTTCGGAGTTTTCGTGGTTTTCTTCGAACCTTGCGTAAATACGGGTTAGGTTCCCTTAGAAAGACCCCCACGAAGGGCACTCCCCCCTGGTCCTATATCCCTAGCGTAGATAATCGGACGACAAAAATAAACCAAACCAAACCAAATCATCAATTTGATATTAGACTTTGACATAAACTCAGGGGTCGCAGCATGCCTAAAATTTTCGGACTTTTCTACCAGTATTTTAGATAAAAAAAAAATCTTCGTGTCAGATACATTTAAAATCTACAATGAAATTCTACAATAAATATTTTCGTTTTAAAATTGCGGTAGGAAAGTGTGAAAATTTTAGGGATGCTGCGAACCCTGTAAACTGATGCTGATACATTTTCGTGTAAATCGAATAACAGTTGCCGTTGCTATGCTGCATTTTTCGAAATTTTTTAATACAATGAAACAAGAAGTTATAGAACAGACGATTAATGAAAAAAAGCAACTTCTTGTACTGTTAAAATCATTTAATTGATTCGCATTTTATGGCGAAAAGTTTTGTGATGGCCACATCCAGTTTGACCCTCGCAGTTCTAAGATCAAAATATTGTGTAAATGCCTAACATGGGATATTTTGACCAGAATTTCCATCAAATAACAAAACATGTACCTCCTCAACAGATAAACAGCGAACATTCATTTCGTTGAATAGCGAAATTTACACAAACCGAACACGAGAACAAGAAATAACGAAATGATGAAGGTGCCTTTTATGCGTGGAAACACTGTACCCTTAGTAGCATCTAGTGAACTACATTTGGCAGGATGCTAATTTTATTTATTTATTTATTTATTTATTTATTTTTTAAACGTGATAAATAATGGAAAGCTTTAACTTATTTCATGATTTCCTAAAATGGGAGTCTATGAGACCCCATTCACAATTTTACATAATAAACAATAATAATTCTACTGTTCGAAACTTATTAAATAAGCAAAACTATAAAAGAAACATTTATAGGAGAATTCCTAGAAAATAGCATACATATTCTTAATGATAAAAAAAATGTCCAGATTGGGTCGAAATGACCCTACTTAGTACTGCAAAGATTAATAAAGAAAATTAATTTTTCTACAAACTATATACCTGAAAAATCAACAAAAAAATTCCTTTTTAAAATTAAAAAAATGGGACATTTTTTTTATTTTTTTAATTTTACATTGTAATTTCTAAAATTATGTATTTTTTTTTCAGACATAATCGAAAGGCAACATAATGTAACATAATATAAAAAGAAATTACGACTAAAATATATAAAACCTGGATGTCAAAATTGTGACTGACCTATTTTTTTAAAATTAGTTTTGTCGTATAATATTAAAACTTTGTTATTGCTTTTTACAAACTAACAAATGTTTTTTATTTCTATGAAACTATTGCATGAAATTTGATCCAATTGTAACTTAATCTTAGGAATAATGGTCCTCTAATTTTTTATCTTAATCATTCAGAAATACTTATTATAGTTATATGTATTAAACCTTTCATTTTAAAATGTTTGGAATTAAAAAAAAAAAAAAAAAAAAAAAAAAAAAGTGGCAAAAAAGAACTTTAAAAATTGAACTCTTTTTTTTTTTTTTTTTTTTTTTTTTTTTTTTTTTTTTTTTTTGCTTTTGCCCCTATGACACTGGTGCTAGCCTCACTCTAGTTTAACTTTTTTATAACTAACTATCAATGGACTGAAGGCGCAACATTAGACACAGAAAAAGACCCGGATGATAATGTAAAGTCTATGGGAGCGTTCTTTTAAAGTATTTCGTTCAAATTTTAATATTTTTACATGATTTTTTTTGCATAAGATATCTGAGGACGATCTACAACCACCCTTTTGATTTTGGTTTTAATATTTTTTTAAAAAGATACTTTAATTTTCAGAACCGGTTTCAACCGGTTGTGAAACTGAACTGCCCTAATATTAAAAAAATATAACCAAAATCGAAAAAGTAAAAACTAGGTCGGTTGTAGATCGTTCTCAGCTATCCTATACAAAAAAAAAGCATGTAAAAATATTAAAATGTGAGAGAGATATTTGAAAAGAACACTCCCACAGACTTTACATCATCATCCGGGTCTTTTTCTGTGCCTAGTGTGCGGCCTTAAGAACGTATTTTGTGTAAGTGGACTTACCCATAATAATATGAATGTTGTTAAACTACTCCAGATTCCCACAACTATAACAGTTAGAACTTGAATTCCAAGCAAGTAAAATCCTCCATGTCTAAAAACGCCTGCTTCTCCTTTGCTTAGTTTCAGGATGCTGTCTTTTTCCACAAAAAGTCCAACTGCGATCATTCCCCAAATCGAACCAACTAAGTGCACTGGAATAGCCCCAACTGGATCATCTATCTTCAAGTCATCTAGGGCAGGCATTACCATGTTTGTTAATAATGAACTAATGATGCCAATTATGATTGCTTCCCATGGCTGATACAAAACACAACCTGCTGTCATAAAGAAATAAAAACAACAAAGAAAAATTGTGCGTTAAGCATAGATTATGAAACAACACTTCCTGAAATTTTTAACAAAACTTCGTTATTTAGGAAAATAAAATAACCCAGTATACATTTTAGAAAACAGATAAAACAATTGAAAAACTGATTTCAGCAGTTGTCGTCCATAGTCAATTGTGCATTCCAATACTTTTGATCAGCTCTGTATTTGATCTGAGGTTGATATAGAGATCTGCACGGGCCGATTCCCACTAACGGCATTCGAACCGGACTGAGCTCGGGCCTTACTTCTGAAGACTCGGGCTGGGCCATAATTTTTTCCCTGGAGTATCGGGCCGGGCCTAACTTTTTTCCGTATGAATCCGAGATTGATATCATTCTTCCTAATCTTCACGGACTAAAATAATCAGTTCCTGTTTAATCATCCCGTATGAAAATATTTCCCGACGAGGCCAAGTCTATTCATCAAGTCTAATCAATAAAATTCGGCTTGGTCCAAAAATTTTTGCAAAAAATGCATATATTTTTAAGTCATCATTATTCTACAATTAAACATTAGAATTTATTCTTTTTAAAGAATCGTAGATTACTAGGCTTATTAAAATAGAGTTAAACACATGAAAAAAAACCTGATTATGACGGAATTTTCTTTTAAACTGAAGACTATAAATTTCTTTTAAACTTCTTTTAGACTGTTCATCCATGCAAAATGAATACAATAATACGCGAGAAAAAAATATATTAACACGTTCGCTGCCGCTTACATGAAGATAGTTAATGCCGCACTATAAAAGTGGGTTTTTTCCAGAAGCCGATTTACTTTTTATAACAAAGACTCAGTGAAAGATTTTCCCGCGCCAGCGCGTGACTAGCTGTTGGACATCACCCCACATCACGCGCTGGCGCGTGAGTGGCGCCTTGACGTTGGCGCCATATCACGCGCTATCGCGTGAGCGGCAGCGAACGGGTTAACATTTACAACTTCTAAGAAGGGAACATAGTTTTTTCTTTGAAATGCGATTCCGTCTTAGAAGATTTTACTTTTACCATATGCCATTTTTTAGATTTTTATGTCTCCATTACATGGATTAATAATACTAATGATAGCTGAAACATTTACATACAACAAACAAAAGTTCATTGAAAGCATAAACATCGCAGCCTATGACGCTTCTGGATATATGGACATTATAAATATGAAAAAAAAAAAAAAAAGACTAATATAAGTTTTTTTGGTCTGAACGCATCCGTAAGAGTAAAGATCAATATTCTGTAGAAGTTCACTCGGACCGGGTCGGGTACGGACCGAATTTTTAACTTTTTTCCCGGGCCATGGCTCTAGCCGAAATTTTAACCTCAATAACGGGCCGGGCCGGCCCGAATTTTTTATTTATGGATCGGGCCTGGAAATTTCGGCCCGTGCAGACCTCTAGTTTGATATGTATTTATACTATATAAAGGAAATAGTTTAGCAGGAAAACGAATAACAGGAGACGATAAACGCACGTACAAATTTCTTTCCTTATTATAGATTTGAAGAAAAATTTTGGTTTTTCAAATTATTAATCTACGTTAGTCGCATTGTGTATCTGTGATGCAAGCTACCATTTTCATCTTTTAAAAGTTTGAATCAAATAGACTGGAAATCTTTGGCTCCCTTTTCATTTCTCTCCCCAGTATGTATTTTTTTTACCTGCGGCAGTTGCTCTCGAACCGGCTAATGCATCCAAAACGTACAAGAGGAAAATGGTCGTATGTATCACAGAGATTCACGTACGACTACGTTTTCTATACTTCACAGATTTTCTATATTCGTACATTAAAATATTAGAAACTGATAATATCAATAGATAACTTACCAGTTATTGCAACAAGAGAGGATAATATTCCATTGATGAGATTAGATATACGGAATTTCTTCTTATAGAAAAAGGAACTGGAAAATTGTAAAATTAATGAAAAAATTACAATAACTTATTTTAATATAATCTTAATGAGAAATTTTTTTGTCACCTGTATGCTAGGGAAACAAGGCCTCCTCCAATAGATGCATTAATTGTTGTAATAGCAGATCTAGAATAAGATTATTCAGAATTATTCATTAAACAATAAATAAGCATGGCATTCATCATAACCAAAGTAGATCAAATCCATTTTGATAAAAAAAAAAAGCTCATCAAGATTGTTTTCAGCTATTTTCGTGTATATATCTGTTTAGAGACTTGGTTAAGTGTGGGAGTGAATAAAACAGATCTTATGTGTTTATTAAATGGATTCTATATTTTTTTCAAAATGGACTTGGTCTGGTATGAGTGTGAGCCCATCATATACGAATAAAATAATAAATGCATAATTATTAGTTGATTCATCAAAAAATTTTATTAGATTTATCAAGAAATCCCCACAGTTTCTACAAGAAATTTGTTTATATACTTCTCTGATACCCAATGAACAGCTCTTCCATAAAAACCAAAGCCTAAATTCTTAGCCTTTCCTTCTTGTCGCAAATCCTTTCCGCTCTTTTCTACCAAAGTGCTTACATATCTGACGTACCACTTTGCACACATTTGCATACTTTTATCTAGCGCTCGAAAGTGGATTGCGTAAGGCAATCAGGAATGCCATAATTACTAACAATCGTGTTTACTCGTGGTCGTGTTATGTTTACTAGCTGCTTTTTGTTGGTAATCGTAAAATATTCGTATTGGTCATTTTTTTTTGGCTAGCAATGCTTAATTTTCGCTGAAGCTCACAGGAGCGCAGTTTCACTAATTCTTTATTTTTAGTGATTATTTAAAAAATCAGTCGGAATTCACCGGATCTTGTAAATATTGCGCACCGACACACCTGAGAAGAGTGCCGTGTATTTGTTTTGCTACTTGTTTTAAAAATCCCCTTCGGCCCTGGCGTACTACTATTGGAATACATCTTTATATGGCTCCACATTATTCATTTTCAAATATTTTAAATTTAAAACTCAGTGTCCTACTAAAATGTGTTTCAAATTAACAATTTAATCTCATTTGGGTTCACAGATGGCAAAACATCCCTCAATGAGCAGCAAAATTTTGGTTTCAATCAGTTTACTGACAAAACGTAAATGCATATTTTTAATCTCCCCAATAAAGTCATTACTTATAATTTTGTGACGTTTTGTTAATTATTTTTTATAAATTTGGGCCTTTTCTACCTAAATTAATAATCTAACTTAATAAAAAAAATGAGAAATCACATAAAAATTAAAAATCAACTATTTGTTCTAGTATTAGGACATGAGGTCTAAGAGCAAACAAAGAGGGTTTTTATTTCCCCCCTATTATTAGTACATTCTGTGTTAAAAGTTCCCTGAATTGCTATATACGACATAGAAAATAATATTTTTTATCATAAAATTTTTTTTATCACCTTCAAAATAGATCTCACTGAGTTTCAATGCAACTATACCAGCACAGGTCCCAATTTTCCATGCTTTTTAGATAGGTAAATTGGAGTATGGTCTTTAGCTTTCTTTTTTAAGGAGTTGAGGAGGAGTTTTTCAGTTGATTCCAAAAATTTCTTTGGAAGTGATAATTTTAAATTCATGAACAGAAAAATGTCACTCGAGACCCTACCAGGAGAGTACGACCCATTTCCAGTGACGTGAATTACGTTTTTGGCAAAAACCTTTTATAGAACAATAGGAGAAAATTGATTTCTGTCAAAGCAATTTGTGTGACTATGCGTCAAGGCTAAAATATTGGTCATACCGTTATGAACGGACTTAAAAGGTATGTGAGATATCATGAGCCAATTCTCTAAGGCTCATACTATACTTTTCAAGCACCATGCCTGTTCAGAACGAGCCAAATCTACTACCATTTCTCTTCTCGCTGTGGATACTTTGTACAATTCATATATCTGTGTTTTGGTCATTACGATTCACTGCAAGTCTTTTTCAACATTTCAATGATTTAGCTCAATAAATTGTGTTTAAATACAAAAGTTAAAGCTAACTTGGGAAATTGTGTAACCATGACTGTAGAAAAAAATTAAAAAATTTATTGCTTTGCATATCATCATAGGAATTATTACGTTTCTGCGACTAAGGCTATTCTGAAACCGTGAAACAACTATTAAATTAGTAGGGAAAATAGACAAGAGCAGTAATATATATAAAAAATTAAGGCGTTGCCTTCACATTGTTGATGTAAATGCACCACATGATGCAAATGACAAAATATGGGAGCACGACCCTTAATTAGACAGTTTTAGGAACATTGTAAGGTCACTTCCATTAGAAGATATTTGTATAACGATGAGTCAATGATACTTTTCGCAGGACATCTATCTGATGTTATAAACAAACTTAAACAATATGTAAAAGGGGAGCCTAATCCGAAAAGTGAATTTTTTTTATATTGTGTGGTATCATGTATGATTCAATATTCAATCAAGAATCATTTACACCAGTCGATTCTGATCTCAAGGTACAATTTGATGCAGCTGGAGTAATTGTTCTGCATCTGGCTAACGGTATCCCATCTGGACTTGGTTATAAACTATTTTTTGATAATTATTTCACATCTATTTCTTTTTTGGAAAAAAAAATATTTGCTGCCGGCACTGTGCACAGAAATAGGCTGACAAACTGTCCATTAAAAAGTGATGCCGAATAAAAAAATATAGTTATGACACTTGTGTCAACAAAGATGGTAAATTCGTTGTTGTAAAGTGGTATGACTATGAAATTATGACACTAGCAACTACACTTCTGTCAGATAATGCAAAGAATATTGTTAAAAGATGAAGCACAAAAAAGATTCCACTTATATTGATGTATGTGGGCTAGAAATTCTGAAGTTCTACAATAAAAACACGGGCATTTCTAAGCATGGCCAAGTTTATTTCAGGAATGGAATTTCGAAGCGGTGGAATGTAAACCTCATTTTTCATTATCTCCTAACGCTGAAATCTACAAGTGATCCAAAGGACCAATGGTCGTGATAGCTGAGTGATAATAATTCTTCAAGTAACCTAAAGTGTGATTTTAATACTGAAGTAAGAAATATATCCGAAAGTATATGAAACATGCTATAGACCGGGATTCTGGCAACGCAGACAATCACCTCATCGAGTTCTTGGATGAAACTCTAGGATAATTAAATTTCGATTCACATATTAAAACGCAATCGATCTACCAAGTCACACCTTGGTGGAAAACACCTAAAAACCCGATTATAACGGTTGACTCATAGGGTTACCATTGTGCCTTCCTGCACCCAAAAGTATGAAAACATTTAGGAGTAGGAGCAGTAAAACATAATGGGGTATTGAAGAAAATCGTTTGAGTGCAAAATGATGAGGTTTGTGAATTCATAATGTAAAATCTTTCTTAAATTTTACAAAATAGGGATTGGAATTTCTTAAATGTGAAAATTTTAAGCTGAAAAACAATTTTTTTTTTTTTAAATCTTCAAAACCCCTGCAAAGTTTCATGAGCATTTGTCGTGTAAGTCACATTCCTAGTAACTTCTAAATAGTTGGCCCCCGTTATTTCAAAAGGTTTGCATGCCCTTATTCAATTAATGAAATATCTCTGGTAAAATAAGTCACATTTTCTCGTTCTAAAATACTGGTATCAAATATCCTAGTGTGTGACTTACACGACATGTGCTCATGGAATTACCCAATGGTAAACCTATGAGCCAATTGCTAAAATCGGGTCTTTAGATGTTTTCCACCAAGATATGACTTGACAGATCGATTGCGTTTTAATATGCGAATCGAGATTTAACTAATCCTAAATTTTCATCCGTGAACTCAATGAGTTGATCATAGGTACCAACCTGACATCGATTATCCGTAATACATGCGTTAATTTGACCCTGGTTTAATGAGTTTCAAACCAGAATTTTATCAAAGAAATGAAATTAAGTATGTTCCAGTAACAATCCTGAAATTAAATAAATAAAGATTCGTGAAATATGTTTTCTGGTTTGAAATGGCGTTAACCTCGATCAAACTGATCCAGGTATTACGGAAGATTAGTTGAAAGTTGGCAGCTATGGAGTTGATTGTCTATACTGCCGTTCCCGGTCGACTAGTAATCTGAAATTGAACTGATACTTTACAATTATTATTTCGTAAATACTAATCTAATACAAAGTTCACCGATTAATTTGTGTCTACTCTGTGTGGTTTTTTGAAAGATTTATGCATGGAAATGCTTAATTTATTATTTTTTATGACTTCAGTTTTTGTCAATTTAAACCATTTTTTTCTTTTTACAAATGTAAACAAAACCAATAACATACATATAAAATAATAACACAGTTTACATTAAAAATAACGAAATACATGCATAAATTACAGAAATGTTGAGCAAGAGAACTTGAAATATCACAAGTAATTAAATATTTTAACCGTCGATAAGCAAAATGTGAGAAAGACAGATGGCAAATACATCTTGCCTGACAAAAATGTAAACATAATTCTTGTTCTCCAAATTAGCTAATGAAAAAAAAAAAATACAATGCATCTCGCTGTAAAATTAACATAGATTATGTCTTAAATGTACCCAGGTAAAAAAATCAGCAAAAAACCTTTAGAAAAAATAAGATTTTACAGGGATTTTGAAGGTTTCTACAGGGATATTGAAGGCAAATTAAAAGCGCAGGTTTCTTTGAGGGAATTTACTCTTAATCAAAAGATTTTATGCAGGATTTTACCTGACCTCCAAATTACTAATCGGTATTTTGAAGGTCACTTCAGGTATTTTGAAGGAAATTGAAAACTGAACAAAATGCACAGATTTTTAAAGGTTGTATAGAGGCTTTTATCAGCATGTTAATGGCTTTCAATTTACCTTTATTGACCTAGCTGATTTTTGATAAGTATACTTCAGATATTTTGAAGGAAAATATAGCCTTCAATTTACCTTCAGTGACTTAGCTAATTTTTGATAAGTGTACTTCAGATATTTTGAAGAAAAATATAGCCTTCAATTTACCTTTAGTGACTTAATGACTTAGTGAATATTTACAATTTCTTAGTTCAAGCCTTCGTTTTGTTACGTGAGGACGTGTCCCAGAAATGCTCTTCAAAATACCAGAATAGGCGCGACCCGCGGCCCGCGGGTCACGAACATTCTATTGATTTAGATGCGTTAATATCTCAGCTACATTTTGAGGTAAGTTGCATGTTTTTAGGACAATTATTAATTAAATTATAAGTAATTAATTATCACATCCCTTTGCCAGTTAATTCTATCGACGCTTACAGATACTAAGTTCCAGAATTCTAAGTATTTAATTGCTTAAACTCTTAATTAAAAATTCTCAAATCATGTAAAAATCATCTCCATAGTCTAATTTTCAATGAAGATTAGTTTATAAAAATTTTCTCATAAAAATTCTCGCATTAATTAAAGTTTTATTATTATTTCTTCCAAATTAATCTAGAACCACGTGTTCGAATTCGAGCTAAATAACACTAAGTTCAGCCTAATGGGGATAAGTATTAAGATATATATCCACAAGATAGCGTCCTCTTCCTCCCTGCCGGCAGCAATTCAGACCCCGTAGCGACCACGTGGAATTTCTGAACTTTGAAAAAAATCTCAAGTTTAAAAATCTTCAAGACAATACACTGGCCTCAAATGTACCCAGTAATTATATATTGTAATTATATTTATATATTGTAATTATATGCATTTATATAAAAAACTTTAACTATTTTCTCCATTTTTAATGTTTTTATTTCTAAACTTAGAATATTTTTCGACTTTTTTTTCATTTTTTCGCAAAAATATTTTTTTCGAATTTTTAGATAAAAACTGGGAAATTGACTAATTATTACATAAAATTAACGATTTTAATTAATTTTCTTTAAAATTTAAAATTTTTTCAGTACGGCATTTTTGTTTTTACCGGTGGTCGGCATGATTACGCCGCACCCACCGTACTATCCATCCAGCCGTAAAACACTAATTTCGAAGTATCTCATTAATTAATTAATATTTATTCGTTTCCGCTGGGTTCATATACCTACGACTTCTAAATTGGGGGGAGGAGGGGTTATTGTTTATTTTGAGTACAATTGAGAAATGGGCAATTTAAATCTTTGTTTTCACACATATGCAGGGAAATTGCAGGTTTTTTACCTTCAAGAAACCTTAGTTCCAAATACCTGTAAAATACCTGAATATTGTTTTTTCAGAGAAAATGCGGGTTTTTTACCTTCAAAAAACGTTAGTTCCAAATACCGGTATTTTACCTGAACTTTTTCTAAAAGGTTTTTTGCTGATTTTTTTACCTGAGTAGACACGCAATTTAATAGGAATTGAGCAATTTTCATTTTACAAGAACATTCAAATCCTTACCAATTCATAGCCGTCATTGTTACTGTGTAACTATTGTGTTTTAATGAATTATAAAATATTAGAGCTCAAAATGATGAGGTTTGTGAATTCATAATGTAAAATCTTTCTTAAATTTTACAAAATAGGGATTGAAATTTCTTAAATGTGAAAATTTTAAGCTAAAAAACAACTTTTTTTTTTTTTTTTTTTTTTTTTTTTTTTTTTTTTAAATCTTCAAAACCCCTGCAAAGTTTCCGTTTCCCCACAAATTTGGGTTTTTTTCCCCTCATAATTTTTTGATTTGTTTCCATTTCTAAAAAACCTGCGTTTTTTTTTCTTTTTGAAACTATTTTTGCAAAACGATTTTCTTCTTTTCCTCCAAAAATCAGCGTTTATCTTAATATTTTACAATCAAGACCTCAGAGATCGCGAGAACTGTTGTTAAAATGAATTATTAAGCTATAGCTATAATCAAATTTTTATTTAAAATAAATAATATAAATTTAGGTTTTTATTACTTTTTTTTGTTGTTATTTACCTTGATGCATATTTCCATTTATCTCCTGTGACACCAAACGTACTTCCACAGTTAAATCCTAACCAACCCCACCTGAAAAGTATTTATAATATTACCGTAAAATTTATCATGATTAATCTAAACATACAATACATAAACAACATTTTGCATATGAAAGAAATTTAAAGTTCATTTTTTTTTCAAATAACATGTGATCTTCAAATAGAATGGAACAAAATATTTTTGCGATAAAATTAAACTACAAAATTTAATAAAACTTTGAAAACTGAAGTGCCACAGAGCAGAATAGGAAAAATAATATCTAATATTTTATTTGTAAGAAGTTTTGGTAAATTCTGTAAATTCATTTTTTTTAGTTTCAGGAAATATAGTTTACAAAGTGATTCATGATCATGCGTGTTAAATATATTCTAGCACACGCATCCAGTTTTACGATCTGAAATATATGCGATTATCTCTAGTTTAATTCTAGTGGCTCATTCGCGCTGCAAGTAGGGTTATTTTTAATATTGACTAAAATTCGCACATGTTAGCTGCAAGAGGAACATTTAGCGACTAACTCCAGTGGCGTAGCCAGGGTGGGTGCCCCACAAAACCAGTAATATTGTAAGATTTTCTTTTCCTCTATGCATAGCAGAAATTTTTTTTGATTAGATAAGGCAAACAAAACTTTAAAAAAAATTACTGGTATTCGCAGTACTTTGGCACCTACCCTGGTTACGCCACAGAACAAGGTGCTAAATGTTTATAAAAAAAAGTAGTATAAAGCCTTTATAATTAGAATTGACAATAACTACTTTTAGAACATTCTGATTTTTGGGATTTGAACTGATATCTATCATGGGAGAAGAAGGTACAGCAGCGATAATCTAACACTGTCAAAATTACAAGAGATAAATTGTGTATGTTTGCGACCATTTTCTTCCTGAAAAAATTGTTTATGATAAAGAAATATCTAAAATTTTGTCTACGGTAGGATAGTATGCGTGATTGCAGCTTAGTAGTTAGTTATGACGTCTAGCTGATAGATAAATATTATTTTATGCTTTAAAAGCATTTTCAAGAATTAATATGAAACTGCTGTAGCTCTTTTAAAATGGAAAATGTATGTCATTTTTTTCTGTATACTTTTATTGATTAATATTAATAAGATATTTCCAATTCAATTTAAGCACATTTTCAAAAAACAAAAAAACTTTTAAAATGTTTGTCTCAAATACCCACTTCTCTTGGTTATCTCACTTAAATCACCTGATTAATTCTCCTAGATACTTTTATAACGATGATGAATTGGATGAAAAATGAATCGGGTTTGAAAATATTTTTAATAGAAATCTGATGTAGTGTAACCGTGCAGTACATGTAAATTATTAAATAACTAAAGTATTAATTAATATATATATATATATATATATATATATATATATATATAAAGTTCTACAGTGTATGAAAAATCTGTTTCATGGACGATCTAGCTTTATATTAAAACAATATTGTAATTAAATTAGTCATTGTAGTAAAATTAAGACGAAGGGGGAGAGCGTCCATACTGCTAGAATTTTTTTAAGTTTCCTATAGATTTCATAATCTTTCAATACTAACATATTAATATTACAATTTAAAAAATTTGAAACTTTGCGGTCCCGTTGAAAAAATGTAGCCTTCTTTTGTCTCTTTTGTGAAATATAGCATTCACCTTTTTCTTGTATGCGATCGATGTCTGTAACTAATAATTTAGAAATAAATTTATTGTAGGAACTACGACCTCAACCAATATACATTCAGTATGGCGATTGTTGAAAAGTATTTTTCAAAAGTGTTCCACTTGTAAAAAATGTATATTAATAAAACACCCAGATTTATTTTTCTCTTTTGTTTTTTGTGATGTGAATGCTTTGCTTTACTAAATGAAGGATTTGGGTATAAAATATGGTCACTGACATTTTTAATTGGTTTCAAGTTTCATGTAACATTGTTTGAATGTATTCTAAAATCCTTTTAGCAGTGCAAAGTTTAATTATTTCTCAACAGTGGCATCGTAGTCAAATGCAAATGTAATTAGATAAGTACAACGTGTTTTAGTTTGCTGAAAAAAATGGGTTCTCAAAATTGAGAAAAAAGTATTCAATCTTAAATACTACCTCTGACAATAAAGTTCGGTGAATTAATTCAGAACGACCGATCTGGCAACACTGGGGAAACAAAACGCTGCACCTGCATAGTGGCAAGTGTAGACCATCTTCCCCCACCGTTGTTCAGTTCAGCGTCGTTTATGTTCCGTGTAAGACGTGCTATACTAAGTGCTTGTTCAGTGTGTTGGTTCTTAATTGAGAACAGGAAAAGGAACGAATTAAAGATCAGTTTAAAATTTGGTTTTAAGCTTTTGGAAGACACCGAAAGAAATTCATGAGGGATAGTCGAAATTGAACACCTACCATACTTGCCAGATCTCAATTCTCCAGGCTTCTTCCTATTTTCACGACTCAAACTCTCTTTGAAAGAGATTTGACCATATTGCTGACATCCAACGAAACATAACGAAGCTTCATAACTGCATCCCAAAAGACGACTTCTTGCGAATTTCCCAGGACATGTATAGCAGATCTCAGCGGTACATAGTTATAGGAGACGACTATTTTGAAGGATGGTATGGCAACTTTCGTTAATATTTCATCTATATTAATGCTACAGGTCTATTCACCGAACTTTATTGTCAGAGGTAGTACGTCATATACTCGAAATAGCTCCGATTCAAATGCACTCAGAATTGAGAACACACATATATTTATTTTTGATTTCTTGGTTGTTTTCAAATAGGAATCGTTATTGTAAATTTAGATGCACTTGGAGTTTTTACTTGTTTGTTCATCGTTGCTGAGGGATAAGTTAAGGCCAAGCACATACCGGCTGTCTACCATTGAATTAAATGCTACATGCATACGTGCAGTAATCTCTTCTCCCCCAAATTATTTGGCTACACAGCCTTTTCGCCAACGGTGTCCAGACTGAGAATTCGTAAATTAGCGACAGAGAATTATGCTGAATATTTTAAAACTTGCAAGTCTATTTTGTTTCGCACAAAATTCTTGCAAATATCGCTCGTGGGCTGCGATAGTGGCACAACTCAAAAAATCAGGTTCTGAGATTAATGGGTTTGAAGTTTCGCCTTGCTTGTAATAACAAAGCAAGGAAGGCAACAGCAGCACTTCTGTCATCTGTTGGTGATGTACTGAACTACAAGCTCTGTTTCTGCTGGAAAGAATACCAACCTGCAATGCTGGAGAGTGCTTAGCTCAAAATTCGTATTTTTTGAGTTGTGCCACTATTGCAGCCCACGAGCGATATAATACATGGATTTGAGATTGAGAGGTTTGCCATACTTACCACAGCATGAACATTCCAAGCATAGCGTTCGTTGGAGATCCAATGTTCAAACATTCCTTTTCTTTGTACCTGTTCAATCGTGGGCCAACCATAAGTACAGCCACAAGCGCCGATGCTCCTCCTACGAGGTGTACTGGGCAGCAGCCAGCTATATCTACAACACCTAAATTATTGAGAAAACCATATTCTCCCCATATCCATTCTGCTGGTAAGCAGTATACAAAAGTGTTCATGAAAGAATATATGCAATATGCAATGAAGCTGAACCTTTCAGCAACAGCACCTGAAACAATAGTTGTAGCAGTTGATGCAAATGATAATTGGAAGATGTATGTTGCATATAAATATCCCATATTAATATCTTGCGTATCGACAAAATAACTTCCGACAGCAAAAAATGCATTTGTTCCTTTTGCTGTACCATAACTCATGCCGTAGCCAAACATCCAATAACTTAGGCCACCAAAAAGTATATCCACAATGTTCTTCATCATAACATTAACTTCATTCTTTCGCTGAACAGATCCTGATTCTAAAAGGGCAAATCCTAAATTGATAATTAAAAAAAATATACATAAATGAGTATATAGAAGGTTTTTATGAACAATAATTTCTGAAATTCTTATGTATGAAATTATAAGGGTAATTCCATGAGAACTTGTTGTATAAGTCACATTTCTAGTTACTGCTAAATTGTTTGCCACCGTTATTTTCGAAAGTTGTGCATGATCTTATTAAGTTAAGAGCCCACAATAGTCACAGAAAAATTACTCAAAAAGACCCGGATGACCATGTAAAGTCTATGGGAGCGTTCTTTTCTAATATCTCGCTCAAATTTTAATATTTTTGCATGATTTTTTTGCACAAGATAGCGGAGGGCAATCCACAACCGGGCTAGTTTTTACTTTTTCAATTTTTGTTTCAGATTTTCTTTAAAAAATTACTTTAACTTTCGAAACCGGTTTAAACCGGTTCTGAAACTGAAACTATCGTAATATAAACAATATATAACCAAAATCGAAAAAGTAAAAACTAGCCCGGTTGTGGATTGCCCTCAGCTATCTTGTGCAAAAAAATCATGCAAAAATATTAAAATTTGAGTGAGATATTAGAAAAGAACGCTCCCATAGACTTTACATGGTCATCCGGGTCTTTTTGTGTACTTTTTCTGTGACTATTGTGGGTTCTTAAGGAAATATCCCTGATAAAATAAGTCACATTTTTCCGTTCTAAAATACTGGTATCCAAAATCGTAGTGCGTAACTTACACGACATGTCCTCATGGAATTACCCACAAATGCATAAAATACGCGATGTTTAAAATTTTATTTTTCGCATTAAAGAATAAAATAAACTATCAATAATGTTTATTTTTTTATCAATAGTCAAAATATTTCTAAAATATATGCTTAATTTAATTTTATGCGCTAAATGTTGGCAAATTGTGAGTGAGATTTTAACAATTAAAATTAATATAAGTATATATTCTAGAAATATTTTCACAACAAAGAAAAGAGAGAGAGACATTCTTTAAGAATAGTACACAGAAAAACATAGTTATAAAAATGTACTATTTGAGGAGATATTTTAAAAATACGAATGAATCACACATTCATAGATTTAACATTAGCGAGGGAAATTCGAAAGTTAACCAACTAACAACTTTAATTTGTTCAATGATGCTTTGTTTGGAATGTATGTTCGCTGGGAACATTTTAACTGTGGATTTTGTTTGGTTTTGAAGTTAGGAAAGAAAGTAATTTTTTCGATACGAAAGGTTATTCGTTTAACACTGTTATAGATCTCATGTCTAACTATATTTTATGTTTCGTTCAAACATCATATATTTAGTGCGCTATTTCTCTACTTAGTACCAAATATTTGATTCTTACAAAGTCGAAGGAAAAATTAGGTAACCCTTTTTATTTCAATAAATCGGCATGGTAAACTGTCAGACAGTGAAAGCTGATACCCGGGGAAATAATGTATAACAGCAGGTTCCAGAGACATTCAGAGGACATGAAGCAAAATGATGAGGGATTGTATCGGTATATCCATTTATTAGTATCAATATAGAATGCACAATACAGCACGTGCTACTATATTTGGATAAACCCTCTCATTTTTTTACTTCATTTTGGGAATAACGGATTTTGAGCTTATTGTAACGATCACGTTCAGAATTTTTGAGCTGTGTTTTTGTGACTTTCGCAAAAGTTGCTCTATACATTTAGCTAACACAATATGCAAATGGAATTTTGATATCATTGACGCATGCGCAGTGAAAAATTATTTAGCAAACCTGCTCATTTTTCATACAATTTCTATCATTTTTTAATTTTGATTACAGGGTATGTGTACGATGTTGTTTGTCCTATTTTCAGAAAAGAACATTATTTTATATTAAGAACTCTGCAAATTATAAGCAAAAACCTTGGAAAAATTTTGGACTGCTTTTATAAGAACCTTAATTTCTCTCTTTCAAAACTTTTACGTAGGAGGGATGATAGCGAGCTCCACGTTCTTTCCAGATGAGGATTCGACGAGAATCTCTCTGCGTGATGAATCTCGATTCATTTCTGAAAAGAACATGGCCCCATTATTGTTGTGAACAAGTCTGATGTCTTCCATTCTATAACAACCGGGCTCTCCTATTGATGCAGTGAAAAGGACACATGACTGGACGCCGGGCATTAATTATGGTATCCTTGAAACTTATGTGAGGTTTTCCGCATAGGCGTGTGAACCGGGAGAGCTGGGGGAGCTGTGGCTTCCCCTGGGATGTTTCAGACAGGCTGAGCTCCCCCGGAAGAAATTTAAAAAATAAATAAAAACTAAAGATAAAAATCTACAAACTAAAGGTAGTTTTAATAAGATATGAGCAGACAAGCCATCCCTCCGCTCCAAGACAATTCGAACAATAAGAAAAATTGAGAATTTTCAGCAAAGCACTGATCCTTATTACCAATGAATTAGTAAAACGATTTAATCAAAAAACTTCTGACTCTTTCATTAAGATCGAATCCATATTCGCGGAACAGCTTCAACCACGTCAGAAGATATGAAACAAAATCTTAGAATACATGCTAATGACTTTGGTTTGACAAACCTTTCTGCAAAGTTGCAAACCTTTCTGCAAATTTTTTCTACCAACACTAGTCCCGAACGAAACTGACAGAAATGCGTTGTCGATCATAACTATAATGATATCATTGCAGTAATTAGTAAAAAAATATTTTCTGAAGTTTACCTTTTGGCAGAATTTATATTGGTTATTCCGGTATTATTAAAGACAGCTGAGAGAGCTTTCAATGCTCTTCTTTAAACAGACATACCGCCATCAAACACTGGGTCAACATAGACTCAATCACTTGATGCTATTGCATATTTATAAAGAGGAAGCCTTTGACACTGATTTGGAAGAGATTTGCAAAGAATTTGTAAGTAAAACAACAGAAAAAACTTCAACTTTTGGTAAATGGGAGTAGGAGCAGGGCCTGTTTAAGGAATATGCCCGTGAAGCCCATGCTTACTTACTGAAACACTAAAGGGCTCCCAAATACATTTCAAAGCTAATTTTTAGAAGAAAAAAAATTCAATCAGGGGTAAAAAAAATCTTACGAAACTGTGTTTTTTTTTTTTTTTTTTTTTTTTTTTCTTACTGTACTGTAATTAGTAAATCATAAAACATATTTTGAAATTAAAATATTCTCAACTGTAGTTCTACATTGGTAAATGACAAAATTAATTGATTATGTATAATTATGTAAAATAGTCTTTCATATGGTTATAGGTAGCTAGTTTTGATTTAATACTATTAGTGTCATATTTACTCGAAGTTTTTATTATAAAATCTCAAATTATAATAGCAAATATCATTTAAGCATACAAAAAATGGATTTAATAATTTGAAAAAAAATGGTTGAGTAATAGAGGGCCCACTGTGTGACGTCGGGCTTCCCTTACTTCTAAGCGGGGCCTGAGTAGGAGAAACCTGAAATTTGAATATTGTATACGGGATCGTCCATAAATTAAGTGTCACCAAGTATATCGAATAAAAATTATCTAAACTGGATTATCTTTTGATATGCTTCTTTTTATACTCTTGTTTGTGAAAAGTGCAACAAAAGAAATCCTTCGAAATGAATTGAATGAAATTATTCTCTCCTCTAGCTTTTGACAATATGCTCCGCATGGGCGTGCGAAGGGAAAACTGCGCACGTGGCAAAGTTTCAATATGGCAACCCCTTACCCCAACTTTTTCTTCTGACAAGCCAAAAAATGGCGTTGGTAGTATAAATTTGGCGACCCTTAAAATTACATACCCGGGGTGACCGCCCCCTTACCCCCCCCCCCTTTGCACAGCGCTGATGCTCCGGCTCCCCCTATTTTTTCAAAGTTCCTACGCCACTGGTTTTCCGGGATGCTCTAGGTCCTGTTAATGGACCATGTCAGACAGAGCTCTTATGGTTGGGGATTTTCTTGAAGAAGAGGATATTTCCAAATCAGTTATCCCTCAAGAAAAAAATTTCGTGCAATTTTTAATATGTAGAATGATTTCCAAAATTCAGAATATTTAATTGAATATTGAAAATTTCCTCTTTATTTGAACTTGGTGTACAATATTAAATACTGATAAATGATTGATTATGTAAAGTCAAAACAGATACATTGAATTGCTTCTTGAACTGTTGTAAATTTCATTTAGAGAAAATAAGTAATTTGAGAAGTAATGTCTTAATGTCTGAAAATAGTAAGTAATGTCCCAGAGCGTCATGTTTGGCATCTGCAATCCGATTGTTTTTTTTTTTTTTTTTTTTTTTGTGCATTTCAACAAACTGAAATTTTTAGTTATAGCTTAAGCACAAAAACTTAAATCATGAGCTATGTGCTGTTCGGAGATGAAAAAATAGTTATATTCCATGTCTAATGTTTTTCATAGAAAAGAAATTTAGAACTACCGTGAACCGTCATTTTGACGGCTAGCATATGAATATGCTTCAGTTGAAACCATAAATTTAATTATGAAATAAGTTTAAAAGATAACAAATAAGGAAAACATTAAATAATAAAGTTAAACTGTTTTAAATCAAAATTCTGGTGTGACATATTTTTATAAAACTTGACTCAAATGTCCAGTAGTTCTAGTGTTAAGAAGTATTTTGCAGATTGTAATGTTAACACATTGACGGACAATAAGAACAAGTTCCCAAAGTTTAATTCCCAAAGAGCACAGTGGCACCAGAATGTTTGTAAAAAAAACTTCTATTTATTAAATTCGTAAAATTTAGCTTTTTTCTTATTTATAAATACAATTATTTTCAAATCCCGGTGTCAATCATTAATTTCAACACTTAAAATTTTCGCTTTGACGGCTATAGACGCAAGTGTCCGTCAACGTGTTAAAAAGTAAATGGGGGGAACTTCAATAGAAAACTAAATTATTTTGGTGTAGAATTGTAATAATTCAGATAGCCTGTCGGAATTTAAAGATTTCAGACAACTGGTTCATCTTGTAAGAGAATATAGTATCTGCACAGTTTTCCTATATTCTTTCTCTACCATTGATGAATTGATAGTTTGTGTGATAACTTATCGGAAATTTTAAAGATTACCTACAAAGCGTTGATTTTGTAAAAGAAAAAGGTCTTACTACATAGTTTTCCTACATTCTTTCTGTTTCGTTGATTAATTAACATTTCCCCATTCTTTACATAAAAGCAAGTTAGTAAAATATTGTATAGTGTTTAATACTTTAAATGAAATATCTGTGATATGTTTTATAGAGAACATGTAAACGGATGTACATTGTGTAATTTGGAAAGATAAATCCCTGCGTTTATGCTTTTGTAAATTTACATTCATTTATTGTCAAGCGTTCGCGTCCTCTATACACAAATCTGCATAACTTTTAAATTTCTGGATTGCGTATAGTATATTACCATGATATTTAATGTTAATTAGTTAAGTTAATAAATAACAATATAATTACAACATTTGCTATAAGATATATGTTATATGCTTTCCTTCAACCTACTACACTTAAATATTTCATAAAAAGATTAAAAGATGCTTGAAATAAACATTTTAAAAGAATAAATGAACTCCGTTAAAATTAATGATCGTGATACTTTAACCTCTTCAAAGATTTTTATTGCCCCCCTCCCCCCCAAAAAAACCCTTTTTTACGATTTTCTTATTTTACCTTCATAGGAATTTAAAAGGAAAAGGAAGGGGGGGGGGCAATAAAAATCCCCAAAATATAACACACAAAACATCCACATTTGTGACTGCTGAGCGTTAACCCTTTGAGCTCTGGTGTGTAAATTTCTTCAAAATTCCAAATGTCACATTGGCACCAGTATTTTGCAAAGAAAAAAAAAACGCTTAACGATAAACACGAAAAAATACATTAAACCTTTTTGAAGTAAATTTAGTCAAATTTTCTGGTGCCATTGTGAGATTTCGGAATTAAAATTATGTGGTAGAAAATTCTACCAGCAGAGCTCAAGGGGTTAATGGTAATTTATGAGTGAAATGATTCTTATAAAATAAAAAACTAACACTAAATTTCTTTTTAACTTTTCTACAAACTGTTAAATCGTAACATGTTTATAATGAATCTGATATTATTTTTTATCAAATATTAACAATTTCAAATAATTCAACACCATTCACTGCTAAAAAATTACTTCGCTCTTATATATATATATGTATATATAACTATAATATTTATAAGTTATATAACTGTACATTGAATATTACAATATCAGCGCAGCCAAAACATTTTTTTTTCATTTCTCTGGTAGCGGGATTCTGTACTGAATAAGTTATAGTAAAATTTTTGTTTTGTTTTTTTATTATTGACAGTAATTATAATTATAAAAAACTAAACGTCCACATATGTGACCAAGGGCATGAAAAAGTTAAAAAATAAGAAAAATATTAATAGATTGAAAATGTATTTTTTGAAGTGGAAAAATTTGAAATCTATCAGAATTGATAACCAGATAATTTTAAACTGCTACTGGCCAAAAAAAAAAATCCTTACCTGACTGCATGGTAAATATAATGAACGAGCTTGTCATAATCCATGTCGCATCATCGTACGTAATTTTCCGAATGGTTTCATTTGTATTTGATGTACATAAATCGGAGGTGGAATTACATGATGTTAAATCCGTTCCTATTGCCATTTGTAAAAGGAATTCTCAAAATGCTGAATAAAAATATGAGATATTCAATGAGCGCCTGTCATTTTCTCTTTGAATTAATGTCCTGAACGAGAAAATTTCCATGAAACGATGCCACAATATGTACACAACATAAATATTGGTATTTTAATTTTTAAGCTCATAATAAAAACAAAGATAGGCCTTAGCATGCTAAAAAAATTATTGTCGAATGTTGACCATGACCGATATCCTTGTAAATAGTATATAGAACGGCTGTAGATAATCTATTTGACAATACTTTTAACTAGGAATTTTTTTTTATTTTTAATTAGGCAAGACTATTTCTAGAGTATCGACGTAGTTTTGCAATGGTATAGGGCAGATGTTTTACACACGCAACAGCCAAATAAACGTTTGCTACCTACTGTAAGGAATTAAAGATAATTGAATAGGGTTAAATTTTCTTTCGGTTCCTAAAAATACATTACTATACATATGTAAACAGACATGCACACATACAATTGCATATGTTACATATACACGGTTATAAAACATTTTTTAAGTCAAAGACTTATAAGTTAATTAAAATAGCAAATAAAGTCTTTGCTCAAAAATGTATAAACATATAAAACCAACGTATAGAAATGCACAAATAACACATGATAAAGCAACAAACAGTCATTTCGAATCTACAATCGCAATTCTTCATCAGTGCAAGGCACAGCGTGCTAGAAAAAGCAAAGCTGGGCTAAGCCCAGTATAATTAATGCATCAGCCTCATATAGCATGACGTATGCTGCGTACGTCATATGGCGCAAAAAGTTAAATATTTAATCGCCATGATGTTTATAGAATATTATTAACCATTTTAATGGAAGTGAAATCAGTGATGATTCGTACTGGCTTCACTTCTTCCATTAAAGCATTGCTTCGATTGCATACCACTATAATAAGTTTACTTATAGCATTTGATTTCAGGTTTATTCGATGACGTTTTTCTTTTTTTTTTCGTGAAGTCTTTAAACTTGGCGAGTCTTTATAGGGAAGCTGTATGAAGACAAAGTGCAGTTTGCTGACTGTTTTGTAGAGGTCATGAAACTGGCCAGCAAAATTACCTAGAAAATTTAATTAAATGAAATCCGTGATTATGATACCGTATTTATCCGTGGTATATGAAAATCATAAACTACATCACTTCCTCCATCTAGGCATTGTGATTACATAGTTCTATAAAGAGGCTTTTGTTTTTATAGTTTACTACATGAAGCTTATTATTATTTTTTGTTTTATTTCATTTTATTTTATTTTACTCTAGACAGAATCTAAATTTGTGAAGATTTACAGGAGAGCTGTTCGAAGGAGCCCGCATTCAAGACTTTATACAAAATGAAGCTCGTCGGCTCTTTTCAGTAAATAGTGAAACTATATTGCATTCAGTCAGATCTTTAGCCAAAACCCACTGAATATATGGGCTGGTCTAATACGAGCCAATTCACCATCACCACGTAAACTCTCTAGATTAGTTGTTTTACGATAAATGTTAACCCATTCGTGCCCAGCATCTTTTGCGTAAATTTTATTTGGTTGGCACCACAATTTTTAGAAGATTTAAGTTTAGTTCATTAGTCACGAAAATGCAACATTTAAATAAAAGAATTATTACGAATTGAATAATTTCCAACTGAGCGAAAAATTGCCCAGGCCGGGAGTCGAACCCGGATACTTGGCTTACAAGGCCAGTGCTTTTACCTGTTAAGCTACCGGGGCGACAACCGGCTGGGATTTTTCGCTCAGATAACCTTATTGGTCTTGCTGCCCCGGTTGTCGCCCCGGTAGCTTAACAGGTAAAAGCACTGGCCTTGTAAGCCAAGTATCCGGGTTCGACTCCCGGCCTGGGCAATTTTTCGCTCAGTTGGAAATTATTCAATTCGTATGATTACTTTACCAATCAGTTAGATTGTGTTGAAAATAATAGTATAAAAGAATTATTGTTTTTCTTTTTTACCGGTGTCAAAAACAGTGCTGAATGCACCTTTTGAAGCGTCCCTAAAAAGGGACGCTAGGCACTAATGGGTTAATATAATATTATTATTTTAACCCTACTAAAGTGTTCTGGTCTATTTTGTCCCAAAAGCCATATTCAGAGTTGTTGAGTCTGCGTTTTTGCACACTACTATTATTTTAACACTAGAACCGCGGGAAAATTCATTCAATTTTTATAAAAATTATTTTTCACCGGAATTTTCATTTTGAACTGTCTAAGTAATTTATTGAAATTATTTTTTCTTATCTTATATTTAGCTTATTTTATAAAAAGTTTTCTGGTTCGAATTGACATCTCTGCGGATGATACGGGTCAAAATGACCCGTCGCCGCGGTTCTAGTGTTAGAGAAATTGATGATCTCTTAAATAGCTCAAATTTTCCTAATAAATAAAATAACACTTTCTGGATGTGACTTTATGTTTTACTACATGAAGCTTATTATTATTTTTGGATTGAAGCTGATTATTATATTGGTAGGAAATAAGGAATCTCTGCATATTTGAAATAATGTACGTTTGAAATGAACACAGTATGGGGGTTAAATCAACCAGTCGCATATGCAATTATAAGAATTCGCTATGGGATTTGTGAAGATGTGGCGGATGGCAATACCTCTTAAATCATTTTTTTGAAATTATTTTTTAGAAATTGAATCATATTTTGATAGTTTTAGTACTTTCATATCTTAAACAATTTAATTCTCGTCAGTCTTGTTACTTAATGCTCTTTAAATATTGTTAGTAGTCTCACAGGCTGTTTTTTTTTTTTTTTCAATTTTTAATTTTCAGTTTTATTAGTAATTGTCAGTTTAATAGTGAAATTTTGTTTCGTTTAGAGCACTAGTACAATCGATTAGGCATTTCTGAATAGGTGAATTTTAATTATAATAGTTCTGTACATAAATATTTATACATAAATAGTATCTAGTTAATCATCATAAATCATCGTTAAATCAACCGTTCGCAGAGACCAATCACAGTAGCTACGCTACCTTTTTCGACACGGTAGTTAAGCGTTTATTTTTTTTATGGATGCCTCAAAATTTTTGACATTTCCATACTATAAATGTAAGTGATTCCAGATAGGTGAAATTGCGCTTTAAGATTTTAATTTTGGCATTAGCATACATTACGTTTTATAACAAGGTTTATTTGTTTACTTATTAAAATTATGAAATTAGCGTACAAAGCAAAATTCTTAACCCATTAGTGCCTAGCGTGCCATTTTGGGGACAGTTTTAAAAAATTCAAGTAAGCGCATTTCTCACCAGTAAAAAAAGAATATAAATAAACACTTTCCTTCTAGAGACAAAGTCCTCGATAAATTAAGATAAAAGTTATCCTTGCTTTAAAAGTGGTGGGAAAATGCAAAATTTGAATTTTAACGAAGAAAATAATTCATGCAGTAATGGGTTAAAAAATGATAAAGAATTATTTAAATGTAGAGTTATTTTTGTGGGAGTATTTAAATATAATTTAATGCATATTACAACATTTAAAAAGTAATTCTAAAGTATTTTATAGATTTCTATTCTGCTTTCTTTTTAAAAAAATACCCATTTAAACTATTTCTTTCTATTCTTTATAATATTTCTATCTTTATTTTAATCAAATTTAAAAGATATTACTACATTTAAAAAGTATTTTATAAATTTTTATTTAGAAATCTTTAAAAGAAAATAGCCATTTAAAATATATCTTTCTATTCTTTCTGCCTTTATTTTAATAAAAATTTAAAGGATAGCACAGCATTTAAAAAGTATTTCCAAAGTATTTTATATTTATTTTTTCAGATTTCTTTAAAAAAATTGCACATTTCAAATACTTTTTTTCTGTTTTATTAATTATGTAGGGAAAGATGGGTTTTACAATGCCCAAAATTCTGTATTCGTACTTCATAATTGTGCACAATTCAATAATGAGGATTGAAATTGAGTGTAGATGTATTATTGGACGCGTTTACTTTATACATAAAAGATATTTGCATATTTTGGTATAAAAATGCGAAAGAAATTTTGAGAATTTTCTATTTTTAAAATATGCAGGATGGTTAAAAATGTAAGAGATGGAAGAGCACGTTACAATAAACTTCTTTTTTTTCTTTCTTTCTTGTAGGAAGCAAGTATAACAACCTACTTATTCATTCGAAATTGCAGGATATTCTTGTTGAACCTTGATTTTTGTCTACAACTTTATAATAAGGAAGATATTTTATCAAAAAATTCAAAATAATAACTTTACTTTAAATGAAATGTGAGATTTCATGGGAATACTGCCTGTATTGTAAACTCCTCTTCAAATTATAGAGCATCTAGCTCATGTTTACATGCGATTAGTGGTACTTAGAACCGCCAATAGGGGTTAAAATGACCCCTGCCAGAATGATAATAGTCGGTTTGAACCAGAATTTTTTTCATAAGATATTTTAAATGTATGCAGCACGAAAATAGATTAATTAGATAAATTAAGTAGTTTAAAAGGATAATTCTGGTGGAAAACACTTTTTATAAAACTTGAGTAAAATACCCGGCGGTTTTAGTGTTAAAACAGGTCACATGACGTCGTCGTATTTTAAGGAAAGGAAATGAAATATGCTGAAAAAATATTTTTTTAATTATTGTCATACTTGTCTAGAAATTCTGGATCGTCTTAGAGTGAGACACCCTTAACCCTCCACTGTACGATTTTTTTCTAGTTTTATGAAAAAAAAAAATATTTGAAATCTATAGATTGGTCTAACAATGGGGAAAAATTAATTTTCAAATTTTCAGCTAAAATTTGATATTTTATGGCGTCTACCCTGCATACACATTTATGGTTTTAAATATTGTATTGCTATATTTTGGAATTAAATGGACTTAAATTAATTACTTTTATCTGCTTAACACTCTGCAACATTCTTTATATTAATATTTTTAAGTCTACATTAAAACTAATAAAAGTAAACTTTGCCTTAACCCTTTCCGGCACACTGTGCCCTGTCTGGGATACCTAATTTTAATTCTAAACTTTCAAATGGCACCAGTAATATTTTAGCAAAATTTTGCTTTTATAATAAAAGCTTAAATTAAGGAATTCAAAATATTAAAAAAATTCGTTTGTGAATTCCGGTGTCAGTCGATATTTTCTCATTTTAGTACAGATTTTGCCCGTGCCGGAAAGGGTTAACCCTTTCAAGGGCGGTGGCTAGAGGGTCTAGCCACCTAATTTTAATGCCAAAATTGACAAATGACACCAGTATTATTATAATAAAATGTTACTTTTCTAATGAAAGTTCAAAATACCGGAATTTTATTTTCTAAGAAATTCGTTTGAATATTCTGGTGTCAGTCTATTATTTCATCATTTTACGAACAGAATTCTTTTGCTCCTGAAAGGGTTAATAGCTTGTTCGAATTATTTGTTGTTTCAGAAGAGCAAATTCTAATTTCTTGTCATATGCAGCCGTCTGATATGAGAAAAATAAGTGTTGTTCCATTCTTTGGACTGTTCTCGATCAGTTACTGTGATCCTATTGGCCAAATTCATGGCACATAATGAAAATTATAGTGTTCCAGATGTCGCACGCTGTGTAATAAAGTTTTAATAAGTTAAATTTGACCTAAATTTCCAAACGAACGCGGGATAGAATATCGCATATGGAGCATGAAACATCATAGAAAATATATTCTGATAGTTTCCGAGGTACGACGGATACAAGGAAAATGCGCCAAGCCTGGGTGAAGTCTGAAAAAAAAAGAACGCAGTTTCTTAAGTTTCTGGAAACCTACATTCAAAAAAGAGCATGTATGAAAAAAGTAAAAAAAAAAAAAAAAAAAAAACTAGAAGGTGGTGTTATTTTTGGCAGAACATCTGGATTTAATATCGAGTTACAATGATTGAAATCCATTGACGATCCATTTGTGGACAAAACTCATCATTCCATGTATGCTTAACACTAAAACATCTCCCAACAACACATAAAATGATCTCCCATGGCCGTTTGGCCATGGGAGATCATTTTGATCACTACCATATGAATATATTTTGATTCAAATCAGAAATTTCCTTATAAAATAGATTCAAAAGATACAAAGAAGAAAAACATTAAATAAAAAGCTCTTTTATATCAAAATTCTGGCGTGAAATATTTTTATAAAACTTAAGCGAAATTTCCGGCCTTTCTGGTGTTAACACTCTGAGCTCTGACGGATAAATTTCTTCAAAATTACAAATGTCACATTAGCACCAATATTTTGGTTACATATTCGGTTTACCATACATTTAGTCGAATATTCCGGTGGCATTTTTGACATTTCAGAATTAAAATTAAATGGTAGAAAGTTTAACCATCAGAGCTTAAAGGGTTGAGGTTTAAATGTTTAACCATTCCCGGCACAGTGGTCCCACTCCGGACACACTTAATTTTAATTTCAAACTTACAAATGACACCAAGACTATTTTAATAAAATTTTGCTTTCGCAATGAAAGCTTTGATTAAAGCCTTTTTAATTTCTAAAAAAGTCGTTTGTAAATTTCAGTGTCAGTCTATAATTTCTCATTTTACGAACAGAATTTTGTCTGTGACGGAAAAGGTTAACTTGGAGTTGGCGATCGTCTTAGAGCTGCAAATGTGATGTTGCACAGATGTTGTCCATATATTTGAAGTTTCTGGATGGTTTGTGAAGTTTTTGCTAGGATTTCTTATCATTCCTGCAATCCATCAATCGGAAATAATTCTCAATACCATAGAGCCCCTGAACAATCTCCAAATGCTGCTCAGGTCTTCCTAAAGGTATATTATTCGCGTTATAATGGTTATCCGCGGACAATCTGTTCGCCACATAAATTACCAGATCTGTCAGAATACATATAGTTCGATCTATCGATCGCTAAAAATCTATGCCGAACTTTTAAGCTGAATTACAGCTGGAGCAATGTATTTCTCACTATAAATGGATTTGTTTTAGCGTAATGGTGTGCCAATTATGTTTTAACATGCCATTTCGAGTGATTTCAGTGATGCATTTCAAAGGAAGGCGAAATTTCTCCTGGAAAAAACACTGATAACATTTATTTTAGGCTCATTGAAAAGCTGATAGAATGGACAAATTTTTCGATAAATTTGACCTTTTGCAGTTAGAAGATGTGGTTTTGATGATGCCGGTAATTTTTTTTATGACAATTTGATTTTGCACTTTGCAAGTTTAAACTTAGTACTATTTAAAACTCGTACTAAATAAACTTTTGGCGCTTGTAACTCGCCGTTAAATAACATATACCTTGTAGAAATGATATCACTTTATAGGATTTTTGCGGGCTTTTTCAAGTATGTGCGTATATTGCTTGTAGGTTTTTCAGAAACCTCACAAATCTGTGATTGTCATACTTCACGCAGATGTGGCGAATTTTCATCTTATCTGCCACAACTTGTAAACGGTTATAGTGAACAGAGAAGGATACAGTCGTTGTAGGGTATTATGTTTCAAATAAGCTCTTTTACACCTTATTTCGTTTATAAAATTATAAATGAGATTTACCCTGTATTTATGATTGAGTTAGTGAATTATTACTCCAATGTATTCTACTGAAATTATTAGTTATAATATGCTTGATCCTCTTCGAGTTTGGGCCATGACTTTTGAACCATTTAATGCATTACCATATTTTACAAACTGAAAAAAATTATTGCGATTATACTATTCCTCAAAAGTTCATTTTAGAGAGAAGCAAGAAATCAAGTAACAAACAGCTAAAAATGATCTTTATTTATTTTACTACATATGTGAAATCATTAGCTAATAATACATTGTTTGAGAAAAAGTTTAATTCGTCTTTCAATTCTGGTTGTAACTGTTTCTACAGTTATTCTGTTTCGATTACTTTGTGCTAAGCGATTTCTGTATGAATCTCGTGTATGCTCCCTGTCTAATAGATAACTTTCAATCAGATAGTCATCCCATTCGCTTCTTGGGGGAGAGTAGGGTCTTTTGATAGAGTGTAGTTTGAATCCCTGGGTCAATAATGCGTTTGTCATACCATTATAGTCATATCCATCATGTCGAATATCATGTTCATTGAAGTCAGCTCCAAAAATCTCTTCTGCTTTTGTCATTCGAATGGGAATAATAAAATTAATGACCTGAAAAAGTTTGTCATAAATATTATAATTTTTAGACATAAGTTATTGCAAAATATTTTCTACATTAATACAAATTTCAGTACTAAAACATTAAAATCTGACACATTATCCCGGAATTCCATAATCGAATGGTCTTGTCCGGATTTTTTAAAAAACAGTGTAGAGTGACCCAGCCAGTAGTTGATACCCTTCCAGTAGTTGATAAAATTTTTGAAATACTGCGCCATTCCCGGCAAAAATTATTTTTTATGTGTGGCACTAGACATAATGTTTTTGTTTGAATGTTGGTGCACTTTTTACCACATTGTTGTCAGATCTATGGTGTAATAGAAACTATTTTACGAAATTTTTTTTATTAGAAAGTATAAGCATCTAGTTTTTATTATTTGGAGACAATTACGGTAAGTTAAAATCATTTACTTCCATCTTGCTTATTTCACCTAATATTTTTGTAAGAATTATTGTTAATTACAGTCCAAGGACGGTATTTTAAAGATTAAATTTTAAATTTTCGATTGATTACTGTCCCTTGATCAACCACTGGAAAAATGACAATTAAAAAACTATTTATTTATACTTTTATTGTTGTTTAATTTCAGCGGATTTCATTTTTGTTCATTCTATGACATTCATTAATCCGTTCAGGACCAGCATCTTTATACGAATTTTATTCATTTGGACCACTTTTTGTTGATTATTTGACTTAACTTTATAAATCACGAAAATGTCGTATTTAAATAAAATCAATTTCACTTTTTTTTACTGGTATCAAATCAAGTACTGTTAGCACTTTTTAAAGGTGCATACCCATGGTTCCTAATGGTCCAATGCGGTTCCCTTGGGGACGAGCGAACGGTATACGTGCCACTTAAGTTGTTTGGATCACTTCATTATTCCCACTAGTAATTTTTTATTGTAAAGTTTACTTAATCAGAGCATTTTTGGATTCAACTATTTAAACTTCTTTTTTGAAAAACCGGTTGTGGTTTTATTTATTTTGTGTTGGCCGATTTATCTACTCTATGGATATAGACCCAGGGGGAATGCCTTTCGTGAGGGTCTTTCTAAGGGAACCTAACCCGTATTTAAGTAAGGTTCGAAGAAAACCAAGAAAACTCCGAACGGTTAGGGCGACGGCCGCGATTGGCTTCGAACCCAGCACCTGCCGTCTACCAGTTGAGAGGTCAGACCCTCTGAGCCACTGGCTGGCCTAAAAAACCGGTTGTGAATGATTAAAAATTAAGCAACGTGCTTCCGTCACTAAAGGACTAAGAGTTGTAGAAATCATATTAGTTTACTTCTAAAACTTAAAGGAAGGAAACATAATAAAAAAAAAAAATCCGTAGCACTGACAACAACAGGTCCCATATTCATATTTTCATATTAAAGCCTACTTTATTTCTTTTTCTATATTTTACTGAAATTGTTTTGCTACTTTAGTGCAAGAATTATTCTTTATTACAACAGTCGAATATTTAACTTTAATATTCAATACTAGTTTTTAAAAAAATATTTATTTTATTTTATCCTAAGCTATTGTCCTTTATTTGATTTTAAGTGCTTTTTCGCATTATTGATATGCATATTTATTTATATAAACGGATTGATAAAGAGAAAAATACAGAAATAAATTGACAGAATGTTAAATTATTTTTTCGATTATTCCGAAAGAATTTTATACTTAGACTTCCCCTGAAATAATTTAACCCCCCCCCCTTCCACTTGTCGCCGAAATATGGCCGGGAAAACCAAACGTGCACAAGAATCCACTAAAGGGCTCGTGTACATTATTTATTTCACCGCATTTTAATCATAATGTGTACCACAATTTTTGAACATTTTTTGGGCTTATAATTTAAGCGAAAAAAAAGGAATGGAATTGAGTTTATTTATTTTGAAGAAATAATTCGAAATAATTGATAATTTTTTAAGTTTAACAATGATAGAATAAATTTAACTTTTTCAAAAAAATGTATAACCGACTCCAAAAAAAAGCGCTAAAAAGAATAAAATAATTCTATAAAATTCTCTAATGACAAATCGTTATCCAATAACCACACATTGACTATCATGTACCGGTATAAAACGGTTAAATTTAATGTATAGAATTTAATATCCACCAAACATAGGTTTTCCAGAGAATATTTTTTACAAGAGATTAATTTACATATTTTTGATTTAATTTTTGAATATATGCATATAAAAAGTAAGGAATTACTTTTTGAAGTTGGTGCCAAACAATCATAATCGATACTGATTTCCCCATTTTATTTATGGTACTAGACATAATATATCCACAATTCTTACTATACTTAAGATAGTTTGGCACCAACTTCCGATGCCCAAATACTTTTTTCAAAACCGGTTTAAGCGGTTCTGAAATTGAAACTATCATTATATAAAACATACAAATCGAAGAAGTAAAAACTAGGCCGGTTGTAGATCATCCTCGGCTATCCTATGCAAAAAAAAATCATGTAAATATATTAAAATTTGAGCGAGATATTTGAAAAGAACACACCCATAGTCTTTACACTATCATCCGAGTCTTTTTCTGAAACTAGTGTAGTGCCTTAAGGTCCACATTGAAATCTACAGACTTCGTAAATGGGCATTGAAAAGCTGACAATCCATCAGTACACGTTAAAATTATTCTGAAAAATTACCTTTGTTTTTAAAGACTATCTATTTTCTGACTAATGAGAGCGATCTAAAAACGTCTATGGGGCGTTTTCATTGGTCAGAAAATAGATAGTCTTTAAAAACAGAAGTAATTTTTCAAGATATTTTAAACAGGGTACACTGTTAAAAATTTGACCCTTTTGCTGCATCGTCCCTCCACCGCTAATATAGAAAACGATTACTTCAGCCTATTATGGAGCATTCTCATGGATCAAACGTGAGATATTCTATAAAAGCGGTGTAGTGACGATGCAGCAAAAGGGTCAGATTTTTTACACTTTAAAGTACGCGTACACTATCAGAGCGCGTCAAGTTGCTTCTATGATTCAATGCACAGCAAAGTAATTCTAAATGTTCGTATGTATTAAAATACCCTTTTCAGTCATAAAAACTAAAAAGGAAGATATTATGAAAATCATACCATGATTCAACATGCGTCTATATGAAAGTAGCAATACTTGAAGTTAAAAATGTTCTTTGATAAACGCGGTTTTCCAAAGTACAGAAAACTTAAGAATTTTTATTCCAGAACTTGGCGGTAGTCGCCTGAACGAGTTTGTTTTATGGGTGAAAGAAGTTAACTAGCTTAACTTTAATGGTAAGCTTATCAAAATTTTTCGTTATTTATATTTGTCCAAATGTAAATCTAGCACATAGCAATGTACTTTAATCACTTTGTGAATCCGGCATAACAAGCACCCTGATACACAGACACTCTTGCTTTAACGTGTAAGGCTCTTTAGAGATGAATTTTCAGCTTTTCGATATCGAATTCTCATGTCTGGATCGATGTGGATCTTTCACTTTGGTGTATACGAGAATTGTTCCAGCTAAGATTTCGTACTTTGAAAAAAAACTAGCATCTCTGCAACAGTGGTTAGGATCCAGAAGGATTATTCGCTGTTAAGCAAAACAAGATTGACCAATCATAAGCCTTCATTTTTGAGAACTTTTCATTGTTCGAAGGAGAAAGTCTGGAATACATGGAGTGAAAATCTGCTATCGACACTGTAAAAAATTTGGCCCTTTTGCTGCATCGTTACTCCATCGCTTTTATAGAATTTCTTTGTTTTGACCAATGAGAATGCTCCATAATAGAGCGAAGTAATCGTTTCCTATAAAAGCGATGGAGTGACGATACAGCAAAAGGGTTCAATTTTTTACAATGTGCTAAAAATTTGTATCCTTTAAATTTGCAACGATGCTACTGAATTCCAAAGTGTCGATCACAGCGACATCTGCGGCATTTTCGTGATACATTATCTAGACTAGCAATAATTCTTGCATTTTTAGAAAATGTCCTGCAGATGTCGCTTCTATCTTTAAATTTCATTAGCATTGTTGCACATTTAAAGAATAGAACATTTTAGCGCTTTTTTTAGGTGTTACAGAGGGCGTGTTCAGCACAACTTACCGGTTACTTACCGACCACTTACCGATTATAGACAAGTACGAAATGAAAATCAAAGCGAAGTGTGACGTCAGGTACAATTCAACAGAATAGTTTTCATTGATGCCACAATTTGCTTTCGTACTGCCCTACAATCGGTCGATAACATTGGTTATTTTTGTAAGTTGCTCTGAACACGCCCTGAGATAGCCGATTTCCACACTATATCCCCCTAGATGCTATATTTCCAGTTTCTTGCATAAGAGAACTTGTCCGGAATCCAGGTAGAATTTGCGCTGTTAGCGAAACCAGATTAACGAATCAGAAGCCTGAATTTTAGCAAATTTTTCAATGTTTTAAATAAATTTTCTTGTTGATAAATCTCGTTTCGCAAACAGCGCAAAATTTATGTGAATCCTAGCCCTTGTCCAGTTAGGATTTTGCACTTTGAACACTGTTAAAAATATGAAACTTTTACTTTACCGTCTACCCATCGCTTTTATAGAAAATGATTACTTCATTGTATTATGGTGAATTCTCATTGGTCAAAATAGAGATATTCCATAAAAGCGGTGGAGAGACGATGCAGCAAAAACTTCAAACTTTTAACAGTGAAAAGATCGTATGCCTATGTAAGTGTAACATAAAAGCATGCAAAAGGAACACTTCTAATTGGTCGATTGCTTCAAAATGAATTTGAAATTTAAAGTTTTTATTTTTAAAAAAGTTATAATTATCAGATTTTTATGAAATTCGAATGGGACCACATGGGTCTCATACGCTTTCAAACAAAGAAAGAATTATCAAAATCGGTTCATATTTTCAAAAGTTATGCGTGAACAACAAATACATACAGGTCGAAATCATAACCTCCTCTTTGAAGTCGGTTAAAAATAAAACAAAATTAAGTAGATAAGTAAGAAAGTATAATTTTCCAGTTTTGATGCATTTTCTGAAAAACATGTCACATTGGCATATAATTAAAGTACAGTCGAGTCTCTATATAACGAAATCCACCGTTCCAGTAAAAAATTCGTTATATAGAGAATTTCTATGTATAGAGAATGATGTTAAAAATCGTATTTAATGTGTGAAATTTGAACAAATATTATTTTTGATCTTTTGAATTAAGAATTTGAAATGTTTAAAAGTAAATATTAACCTAACATTTTATTTCTTAATTATTTAAGCTGTTTCAAAAAAAGAGAACAGACATTTATTTGAAAGCTTAATGAAAATCAAATAAGGAAGACTTGCATTAATTTCAGGTGAAGAAATCTGTAATTTTTTGTTGTTTTGATTTTAAAATTGTTACGCTCTCAAAAAAAAAAAAAAAAAAAAAAAAAAAAAAAAAAAAAGGCTCAAATTTTAGCAAGGAATGAAAAATTGTAGTAAACATTTTCCTCCATTTGAAGGCCTCTCTTATGTGCCTCTCATTGAGATTGATTCCTCTCTTACTGTATATCAATCCAATTGACTCTGTTTTGAGAAGGATGTGGAAAGGTGTGTGGGAGGTGGGATGAATTCATTGGATTTAAAGAACAAGGAGAGACGTAATATAAAAAAAAAAACTCAACACTGACGAGAAATCAAAAATAAGTGATGGGAAATTTATTCCATATGATTTTGAAGCTTTTTAAAATTGAATAAATTAAGACCAATTTATGAAAAAATTCGTTATATGGAGATAAATATTTCGCTATATAGAGACTGTTTTTAATGTAATCATGCGAAAAGGGGACCGTTCCTGCTAAAAATTCGTTATATAGAGAAATTCGATGTATGGAGTTTCGTTATAGAGAGACTCGACTGTATATATTTCAGGAAAGTTAAGAAAAAAAAAGAAATTTGTTTCTCCGTTTAATTTTGTATACGTCTGAGCTAGCTTCGGGTGATACAGGACGATTAAGGAGCTAATTTTCAGTGTTTCATGTTATTAAAACTTCGTGATTTTTCGTAAATAATTTACTCACCTTTAAAAGTATAAACGTTGTCGCCATGCTCCATAGTGCAGTACAAAGGCATGAAAGCAGTTGAATCAATAGAAAATAGAAGCCTCCACCTTTAAATAATCCATTAAGACCTTTGGTCATGTTAAGAAGTGGATCATTTTCAACAAATAGCCCAACTGCTATCATTCCTAGAATTCCACCAACTCCGTGTACTGCTACTGCGCCGACAGGATCGTCGATATGAAGCATATCCAGCAACGGTGCAGACTCATTTACAATTGCAGAACAAATAGCCCCTACGATAATTGACTCCCATGGGCGAAGAAATGCCGAACCGGCTGAAACAAAATACAGATAATTATATTTTTACACAGAATTTTCTGTGTTTTTTTCGTTAAATAAATCTAATATAAAAGTGATCGAAATCCAACTCTTATTATCGTCACAGTATCAAGTGGCGTATGTGATGAATCGTATTCACGATACTTAGAAGTATATATGCCCCATAAAAGTTTAGACAGGAGGCCATAGTGATTCCACAGTGGAGTCACAGTGGAGTCTATTATCAGATTCACCAACATTTCGAGAGATTTTTGAGCCAACACTTAATTTCCTCCAACTTTTCGCGAAATATCCTCACAACACCCAGTGTGACAGCAAACAGCAATTTCCCCCAACTTTTTTCTGCAGTTCCAAAAAAGTCTCTCCTAGCCGAGACTTTTCATCCAACATCGAACATTTCAACCAATCAGAGGTAAGCGATTGATACGAATAGGCGATAAATATTAACGGCTGGTATTAGCAATACTGGTTTTTCTGCTTTCCCTCCAACTTTTTTAAAGACAAATGACAGACTTTTTCTCTCTTTGAACGGGAAAATGTTGGGGTTAAAATCGGCTGAAAAGTTTGTCGCGCGTAAAGTTTGTGAATCTGATAACAACTTAAGGCCCCTGTCCTCGCTCGAGAAAACGCTCGCGAGCTAATGCTATTCCTATGGGGAAGCATTTTTCTAATAACTCTTTCGCATTTTGACATTTTTGCAAAATGAGGTGCATGCCGACAGCGCACCTTTTTTACTTTTTCGATTTTGGTTGCAGATACTTTTTTAAAAAGCACTTTTAGTTTCAAAGCCGGTTTTGAAAGTGAAACTAACTTTGTAAAAAATATCTGAAACCAAAATCGAAAAAGTAAAAAAAGGTGCGCTGTCGGCATGCACTTCAGCTATCCAATGCAAAAAAAAATTATTAAAAAATGTCAAAATGCGAAAGAGTTATTAGAAAAATGCTTCCCCATAGGAATAGCATTAGCTCGCGAGCGTTTCCTCGAGCGAGGACAGGGGCCTTAAGTGGAAGTCACCTAAGAGAGCGACCAGTAACATACAAGGTCAGTTCATGACGTTTAAAACATTACACGGAGTGGATCATTTTTACATAGTGATTGCTACAAAGTGGCGTGCCCATTGTTTTTTGTTAATCACTGTGTTGAGATGATTCACTCCATGTAACGTTTTAAAAGTCATGAACTGGTCTTGTATGCCGATGGTTGCGTTAAGGCACAACACTAGACACGGAAAAAGACCCGGATGATAATGTAAAATCAATGAAGGCGTTTTTTTCAAATATTTCGCCCAAATTTTAATATTTTTACATGATTATTTTGGACAAGACATCTGAGGACGATCCAGAACCGGCCTAATTTTTACATTTTCAGTTTTGGTTCCAATTTTTTTTAAAAATTACTTTAACTTTCGAAACCGGTTTAAACCGGTTCTGAAATTGAAACTGTCGTAATATAAAAATATGTAAGCAAAATCGAAAAAGTAAAAACTAGGCCGGTTGTGAATCGTCCTCAGCTATCTTGTACAAAAAAGTCATGTAAAAATATTAAAATTTGAGCGAGATATTTGAAAAGAACGATCTCATAGACTTTACATTATCATCCGGGTCTTTTTCTGTGCCTAGTGTGGGGCCTTCAGAGTCATAATGCGACGGATTGAAGTAGTCATTTTTGGGTCATCGATGTGATTAGAACTCCTATAATTCTTTAGAGGAGTCTTAGTTGCGACAGTAACTATTTTTAATGCTGTTAGGTCACAAACTGGCTGTGGTATTATGTATTTATGTAATTCTCTAATTCTTATCTATATAATTTGATAAGAGCCAATACTAGTCACGAGGAGAGATTCGAATGATAATGCTTGCTAATCTTATGGGACTAGGCGTTGTTTACAGTCTTCTCGCTTGCAGTTTAATATTTTTAAATCCTTTTTTTTTTTTTTTTTTTTTTCCATAGAATTCCTGTGGTCGATACTTTTTATTGGGCGTTTATACTTTTAAAAATTTGGCTATAGTTTCTTTATATGAGGACGCTTTCATGAGTGAAAGTATCATCATGTAAAAAAAAAAAGTAAATAAAATCAAAAAAGTAATAACGCACAATAAAAGTTATCGACCTCAGATACTCTATGCAAAAAGCCTCATTTAAAAATATTCAACGTAAACGAGTGATCTGTAATCAATGTTCCCATAGAATTAACATTAGCTTGAACGTTTCTTTCGTGACTGGCGTAGGTTCTTGCGCAAGAAACTTATGTTTATTTTTGGAAATATTCTATATCAGGTATATCAATTTTAGTGTTATACCAATGGGACTTTTTTCTCTTTCTTGTTAGTGTAATAGGAAAAATTTACTAGATATAACTTATACACTGGGAGACTGTATAAAAACTTAAATTTCGTAATTTTTTAGGAAATGATTTTATTGACCCAATTTTATTATATTTCTTTACCTCATTTAAAACATTTTTATAGCTGGAACTATCTATATGTCTATGACTAACGGTTTAGGAATTAGCCATTGGCCACAGTTGGGAGTGGACACGCTGTATATATATACATAGAAAGAGATAAATAAATGAAAAAAAAATAGTAAGCACATGAAAGTGAAAATGAAATCTAAGAGAAATTATATAAAATATTAAACTCAGATAGATTTCGATTGAATAATAGAAGCAAAATTTACAAGATGAGAACGATTTGAGGATTTAAAGAAAAATATTATAGAATAAAAGCACAATGGCAGCTATAAATTTATGGGAAGTAATTTGGAAATAAAAAATGAACAGCTAAAAATAGCTTGTAATGAAACTCAAAGATATTTTACCCAATACTTTCATATAAAGAGTGCCACTAAAAATGATAGATTATATAACTATAATAATACATGCGCAATATTATATATATTTATATATGTACAATAGTACTTTGAAAAAAATATATCAGATAAATTTGTCTAGCAAAAATAGCCGTATATTCATGCACAATGACATGAAATGAGAGACCATTTAAATGTTTTGTTTTTCACAACTTTAGACCTGTATCCCTTTTAATGAATAAAACATGCCATATTTAATTAATTATGCCGTAGTTGAAATTTTATAACCCGTTTGATTTTTTGTGCACTGGAATAAAAGATTGTATGTAAGGAATAAAGGTTCTCCTGTTATCTTTATCTCAAGTGGTTAACTTTTGGATAAAAATGCATTATTTGTTCTTTATATGTCTTTAAACTACCTGAACCTGCTAATTTTTTAAATATTTATTTACAATATTTTAAAGAACAAAGACGGTTTGAAAGAATTAAGGGAAACAAAATGATCAAATTTCAAACTTTCCGATAGGAAATCAGATTTTTACTTTCTGATTATTAGTTAATATATAATGCTGGAATGCAAAATAGCTGACGGAAGCGGGTCACACAGTAATTAAAGCTGTAAATCATGTGTCAAAGCAAGAACACAGTTTCATCAATTAGAAAAGCCTCTAAATAATTTTATTCGCTCGTGTTTGAAAATTATCTTAAGTCGTAGAACACACATATAAATGTACATATAAATGTTTAATATATTTATTTATTTGAAGTTATTAATGCTACACTGTATTCTATATACCCATTACACTTTTATTGGTTTACGTTAAGGAGATCCCGGACGCATTAAAATAATTTTTATTTATTGAATTAAACGTCTGATTTTTTGTTTTAATAATTAACCACATCATCTATCACATGATAAAACTTCTCATAGATTTTTTTAATTTTAAAATTTAAAATTTATTTAAAAAATGGGGTAATTTAAAATCGTTATAATTCAAAATATTATTTTCAGCATTTTAATTTTTTTATATTTAAATAAACAGAAATATCTAAATTTTAATTCAGATTTTAAAAAAATATTAATTGCAAAAAATAAAAGTATATAACCCTTTCGGGTCCGAATTTTTTTTCAGTTTTTAGAAAAAATTACTTTTACGTAACTTTAACACTAGCTAAATATATAGATTATTTAGTGTTTAACGAATATTTGATTGTCTGAAAGATAACGTATGTTGTTGATTTGCGTACTGTTGAATTAATATTCATATGACAATAGGCTAAGGAAGAATTTTCAGAGATGTTTAGATAATATTCTATTACAATAAGATTTAACTTATATTACAACTTTCTAATATTTTTTGCGCTTTATTACACACGATTCTTTTAGGAAAGTAACTTTTATTTTAAATTTAATGAGTGAAATATATGTTTAAAATAAAAGAATCGCAAACGGCGCAAAGAGAATTCGAAAAATAATAATAGTTATTATTACTACTAAATGTTGAAACATATATGAAGTCATTTAGTAAATGCATAGACATATACTAACATTACTACATGTAAATTGTAGCAAAAGTATTTCTTAGAACAAAATACAACTCCATTAAAAGACATGTACTATTAATAATACACCAGACCCGAAAAGATTAAAGTAAAAATTAAAAAAAAATTATGTAACTTATTTTTAAAAAATCATACTTTCAAAAGTAAATATGTTTGTTCCAATTTGCTGAATCAAAATTAAATTAAAACAATCAAAAAAAGATATGCTCCAAGTTTGAGGTATTTACCTTTAACAATTCTTGAGTTATAACTATTTAAGACTAAGAAATTGTGAAAAAAAACCATCATGAAGGAAAACACATTTTCACAAGTCATTTCCATGACAATCATTGCTTGAAAGCCAGATTTTGAAAACAAAATTATTTTAGATATATACAAATTAGTAAAAAGAACACGGCCATAGTTTCAAGAACAATTAATTATCAACTACCTTCCTCAGTGATTAATATCAAAGATTAGTTTACTCGAAAAAGATGCAACTCTGAAAGATTTTTAAATCTTTGATATGAATACGAAAATAAAAGAGAAAACGGTGGATTATTGATTATTTTCTATTATTAAAATAATTTAATTTTTAAAATAGTCGAGTTGAAAGCGGATTCGAAAGGCATGGGTGAATCATAGTCTTCGTGCACATAGGAAATAGAAGAGATACCGAATTATTTGCAGAAAATGGGTCTAGATTGAAAATTTGAATGGTGAACATTAAAAGGTTAAATGAATTAAGAGATTCGAAACAAATTAAACTATTAAGGAGCATGATAGCAATAATTATTGAAAAAAAAATTAATTAATTCTTGATGGAAGAAGAAACTTATAATAAAAAGTTAATGTGCTTTGTTTAACGTTATTATCAGAATAATTGATTGATTGTTTAGAAATACCAGAGGAACAAAAGTATTTAAAAATTTAAAATAAGGAAGATAAAATAAAAAACTGACCAAAAGGATAATTTTTTAATAACTGAGAGAAATAAATTCTAATATTGAAAGAAAGAAGAAAAACAATTGACAGCAATACAAAACATTTACCGAATAAAGGGGAGGAAATATTTGAAAAAAAAAAAATCAAGCAGTGAAAAAAGAATTTGTTTCAAGATTTTTCCTTCAGATTTTTTATGTTTTTTTTTTTTTTTTTTTTTTTTTTTTTTTCCGTTGAGGAATATTTGACCATTTTTTTTCTAAATAGTTGAGAGAAATTTTTTTTTTAATTTTACGTTCTTACTAGTGGACCCGACAGACGCTGTCCTGTCACCGACTCTAGAAAATCAAATAAATACATAATCATAATAATACTCATGATAATTACAACGCTCTTAATTTAATTTCTTATTACAATTATGCAAGGAAATTATTTTTTACTTTGCAGTAGTTTTTGAAGTTGGTGCAATTTTTTATATAAAAATTTATTTTTCTATTTTTTAGTTAAAAGTTAACGATTTTCTGAAGTCGGTTAATTAAAATGGTAATACAGGAAAAAAATATTGCAAACCATATACGTATGTAATGAGTGGGGTTCAAACACGCGATCTCTTTCTTCAAGAACCAGAGCTTAAATCTGACGCCTTATACCGCTTGGCCATTCCGTCCGCACTCTATTCAGCGAGCTTATTCAACGCTTTTAATTAGAAAAAAATAACTAACTATTAGTTTTTGCCTAATTATTAAAAAAGTACTTAATCACTTTCGATGAAATGTGAATCTAAACCATTCTCGAATCCACTGGAACACACTCACAAAATTTCATTGAAATCGGTCCAGTCGTTTAGGAGGAGTTCAGTGACAAACACACGCACAGAAGATTTATATATATAAAGATTTGCATTGGATACTTAATTTTAATTTTGAAATTGTTTTGGCTGGCACTAACTCCAAAAAATCAAATAAATGTACATAAATATAATAATACGCACGATAAATACTACACTCTTAATTTAATTTCTTATTACAATTATATAAGGAAATTATTTTTCACTTTGCAGTAGTTTTTGAAGTTGGTTCAATTTTTGATAGAAAAGTTTATTTTTCTCTTTTTAGTTAAAAATTAACGATTTTCTGAAGTTAGAAAAAAATTATTGCAAATCACACACGTACGTCAGGAGTGGGATTCGAACACAAGATCTCTTTCTTTAAGAACCAAAGCTGGTGTATTGGACCGCTTGGCCATTCCGTCCGCACTGTATTCAGCGAACTTATTCAACACTTTTAATTAGCGAAAAATCAGTAACTATTAATTTTTGCCTGATTACTAAAAAAGTACTTAATCAATTTCGATGAAATGTGAATCTAAACCATTCTTGAATCCACTGGAACACACTCACAAAATTTCATTGAAATCAGTCCAGTCGTTTATAAGAGGAGTTCAGTGACAAACACAAGCACAGAAGATTTATATATATAAAGATTTCCATTGGATACTTAATTTTAATTTTGAAATTGTTTTGGCTGGCACTGACTCCAAAAAATCAAATAAATGTACATAAATATAATAATACGTACGATAAATACTACGCTCTTAATTTAATTTCTTATTAGTATTATATAAGGAAATTATTTTTCACTTTGCAGTAGTTTTTGAAGTTGGTTCAATTTTTGATAGAAAAGTTTATTTTTCTCTTTTTAGTTAAAAGTTAACTATTTTCTGAAGTTAGAAAAAAATTATTGCAAATCACACACGTACGTCAGGAGTGGGATTCGAACACAAGATCTCTTTCTTTAAGAACCAAAGCTGGTGTATTGGACCGCTTGGCCATTCCGTCCGCACTGTATTCAGCGAACTTATTCAACACTTTTAATTAGCGAAAAATCAGTAACTATTAATTTTTGCCTGATTACTAAAAAAGTACTTAATCAATTTCGATGAAATGTGAATCTAAACCATTCTTGAATCCACTGGAACACACTCACAAAATTTCATTGAAATCAGTCCAGTCGTTTATAAGAGGAGTTCAGTGACAAACACAAGCACAGAAGATTTATATATATAAAGATTTCCATTGGATACTTAATTTTAATTTTGAAATTGTTTTGGCTGGCACTGACTCCAAAAAATCAAATAAATGTACATAAATATAATAATACGTACGATAAATACTACGCTCTTAATTTAATTTCTTATTAGTATTATATAAGGAAATTATTTTTCACTTTGCAGTAGTTTTTGAAGTTGGTTCAATTTTTGATAGAAAAGTTTATTTTTCTCTTTTTAGTTAAAAGTTAACTATTTTCTGAAGTTAGAAAAAAATTATTGCAAATCACACACGTACGTCAGGAGTGGGATTCGAACACAAGATCTCTTTCTTTAAGAACCAAAGCTGGTGTATTGGACCGCTTGGCCATTCCGTCCGCACTGTATTCAGCGAACTTATTCAACACTTTTAATTAGCGAAAAATCAGTAACTATTAATTTTTGCCTGATTACTAAAAAAGTACTTAATCAATTTCGATGAAATGTGAATCTAAACCATTCTTGAATCCACTGGAACACACTCACAAAATTTCATTGAAATCAGTCCAGTCGTTTATAAGAGGAGTTCAGTGACAAACACAAGCACAGAAGATTTATATATATAAAGATTTCCATTGGATACTTAATTTTAATTTTGAAATTGTTTTGGCTGGCACTGACTCCAAAAAATCAAATAAATGTACATAAATATAATAATACGTACGATAAATACTACGCTCTTAATTTAATTTCTTATTAGTATTATATAAGGAAATTATTTTTCACTTTGCAGTAGTTTTTGAAGTTGGTTCAATTTTTGATAGAAAAGTTTATTTTTCTCTTTTTAGTTAAAAGTTAACTATTTTCTGAAGTTAGAAAAAAATTATTGCAAATCATACACGTATGTCAGGAGTGGGGTTCGAACACACGATGTCTTTCTTTAAGAACCAAAGGTTAAAGCTGGCGCATTAGACCGCTTGGAAATTCCGTCCGCACTGTATTCAGCGAAATTATTCAACAGTTTTAATTAGCGAAAAATCACTAACTATTAGTTTTTGCCTAATTACTAAAAAAGTACTTAATCGATTTCGATGAAATGTGAGTCTAAACCATTTTCGAATCTACTGGAATACACTAAAAAAATTTCATTGAAATCCGTTCAGTCGTTTAGGAAGCGTTCAGTGACAAACACACGCACATAATATTTATATATATAAAGATATATCTGAATTTTTTTGTCTGTTCATTTAAGAATATTTTTGACCATTTTTTTTTCAAACAGTTGAGAGAGAATTTATTTCATGTTTTTAGTTTTAAAATTTTTTATGTGTTTTATAAATTTGCTCGGAGTGAAATAGTGAATAAGTTGTTTTTCAGCAGTTAATTTCTCGACTAATGTTGAAGTTTTTTGTCCTTCATTATAGTGACAGTGAAAAAAAAATAAAGAGTTTTTCTGTGAGATTCAAGAAATATACAAAGATTCAAAGAATTCTCAAATGAAAATTTTCATGGAGAAAGTAATAATATTTTGTCCTTTATTTAAATGTATCGAATTTAAAGATTATGTATGTATTTTTGATAACATTCGTGCTTAAAAAAAATAGAAGTGAAAACTGTGACTAAACCTTAAATTAAAATTTTGTTTTTATTTTTACTAAATACCTTTGTAGCGTGTATCGTTAAATAATTGAAAAACAACAATAACGTTACTTGAATTTCTATTTCTTGGATCGTCTAACCCTTTATTATATTTGTATAATCAGCAAGGTTTTAAAGTTTCTTCATCAGTACATAAGTGCGTTCAAAACTGTCTGAAATGTAGCTTTTAACTTCATAACTGCCAGTAATTCCGAAAAAATTACGAAGTGATGTGACTTGTGCAATTATTGTAATTGGGTTGGCTTGTTAATATGTTTGTTACATAGATTAGATTTATTGTTGTTTTATATAGTCAGGGCGAGACAAAAATCTTTGATGCATTTTAAATTCAATTTAAACAACCGGTCACGTGTGGTTGTTACTCATGTACAAAATATTCATACAATAAATATATGAATTAGTAACTGGGCATTGTATTATACAAATATATCATTAAAATTTGTTATCTAGGCTTTAAAATCCAATGACGCATAGAGTATGCCCTTCCTGTCTTTATGTATGTCCAAATCATTCATGTCTTTAAGGATTAGTACCTCGGCTAATTACTGGTATGCGCTCTTTGTAGCATGAATCACATCAAAATGATACTCGATTTCATTCTGTAGGTTGAAATAAACATGGTAGTACATTTCACAGACGTTAAAAGAAGAAATGATAAAAAAAAAGAAATAAACAATAATTGAAAAAGGAAATGTAAAAGTACACATTTTAACCGCCAAACCTTTCCGGGTAAAATCTATAATTATTTATTCGATTGGGAACTATGTCTTCTTTCAGTTCGCTATACAAAATAATAATTTTCGTAGCTGCTTATTTAAAAAAATTATAATTTTTTTTTTCAAATTTTATGGTATAGCGCCATGTGTGGAAAATTTTTAGAAATTTTTTTTTAATTGTGCAAAAAATGTTTGATCTTGAGAAATATTTCTGTTCATACCGCATTTTTGTGTGCCAATTATTTATTTTTACAATGAATTTTAAAAATATGAAGACTCACCATCAATGACTTAAAGCTTACAAAATCAAATATTTTACAAACCTGTAACACCCACTAATGCTCCTAATATTCCATTTACGGTGTAACTTACTCCGAAAGTCTTATATTTTGCATATCTGAAAAGAGAGCTAAACATAAATTTGTAGTTTATGTTTCAGATTCTATCTATATTGCAAAAGATGCAAAATATTTATAAAGATTATATACTTAACTTATTTCGAATGAAAATGATTAAGTGTTAAAATATAAAGCTAAGTAATGTGTAAAAACGATATATAGTTCTTAAAAAGTACATTATACATATTATTTATAAGGTGGTCTGGTGTAATAACGCCAGGCGGGGTAATAACGCCAAGTGCTAATATTTTGCATAATTATGAAATAATCTGGTAAATGACACCCATGTGCTCTGCGCAGAAGGGTTTTGAGTCATATAAATCGCAAAAAACAGCTTCAAGTTAATTTGTTTCATTTTTAGGTCTTATTGTTTTTACAAGCAACTAAAATTAACGCTTGATCTAAAATTTGCGAGATACGTTTTGTGATGTGAAGACTATTTTTTTTTTTTTATCCGGAAATACTTTCTTAATTACATAAATTTGTAGTACATTTCATGGACTTTCAAAATGTTGTTGAAGATTTTGGATATCTTCTCGAGATAATTTGTAATTTAAATTCAGCGCAATAACTATAACGGGGTAATACGCCAATCCTTGGCATTAATACCCCGGTTGATTCCCTTACAGTGGCCGAGCTACATCCTAAATACTGATTCAAATAAACACAGTTAAAACTGTGCAATGTTTCTAATAATTCTATTTAAGCGGTCTTTTTTAAGCAAAAAGAAGCTCGTGGTCTGATATTCTTTTGCCTCATCCCCCCCCCCCCCCACACACACACACACCACACCTTTATTTTTCTTACACTTTCACAAAAAAATGAACATTTTCAATAGCTTAGAATGCAATTTGTCAATTTCTAAGTTTGTAGAGTTTGTATTTTTAGAATTGGGCAATCTACATGCAATTATTCCATCTTATTTCATAGTTTTGTTTGCATGGCGTTATTACCCATATAGGTGGGTAATAACGCCAAATAGCATTGGTCAAGAAATCACGCCATTACATTTTATGAATACATATCTGTTAAATTAGTTTTTTTTATATAGATAGTCAATGAGTTGCTGTATCGAATCATATATTTGTTTGAAAAATACAAACTAAAACAGCCGTGAAAATTGGTAGAACCTTAACGTGGCGTTATTACCCCAGGGTACCTTATGTACATTATACAAATAAACTTACTATTTTAAACAATGGTGTTTCAATCTCTTTCTGAAAATCTTATATGCTTCTGAATGGTAGCGGTGACAAATGCTTTAACATTTTTTTTTAATCATTTAAAACATCGTGCTAACATACCAGGTAACCAAGACAGTTCGTGCGGTTTATACCAGACACAAAAAATGATCCACAAAATTCTTAAATACTTATTTTATTATTTTATTTGAATCACCATTTGCTTCAATTACATATTTCCAATGAGACAGAAGCTTATAAATGTTTTTTTTTTCAAAAATCTTTTTATAAGAGCCGAAATATCGTGTAACAGCCTTTGTGACTGCATCTCGGCTCCAGAATTGCTGTCGGCACAGTTAGTTATCTCAGGATAAAACATAATAATCCGATGGATCGATGTCCAGGGAGTAAAGTGGAAGAGGCAAAATTTACCAACCCATTTTTTGATCACGTCCCTGGTCGCTTTCGCTGTATGGCGATTGGCATTATCGTGGAGGAAGAAAACTTCTTTCCTGTTGACCAGCGCTTTCTGCTTTTGGAGCACAGCAGCTGAAACCTTTTGCAAGAATGATGAGCAGAGTTCAGCCGTAATGGTTTTTTCGCTGTCTGCAAATTTATAGTGAATTTCACCAGCGATATATTATAATTTATATTATAAATATAGATTCGTTGTGGAATATATATTATTAATATTACGATACAGTTATTAATGGACGTAATCAAGACTTACTACTGTTGTTTTTCACATTGATAGCTAATAGCAGGTTTGATGAAGATTCTGTTTGATTTCCTCCTACAATTGGTCTGGAGCGATGGGCGACCAACACGGGGCTTATCTTCGATGTTCAAGTCTACGAGCGAAAATCAGCTGAACAGCTTTTGGGCAATCCGTTCACTAATCGAAATCTTTCTAAACGTTCAGCATATTTTTCTAGCAGCGTTTGCAAATTTGAACTCCTAGAACAAAATAGGCCTAGAACAAAATCTCTTTTGCCAACGACATGTTCTTGCAAAGATTGCACTTCCTACAAAACTGATAGAGAAACGTGTTATGCGCTAAACAACTCTTGGTTGAATGAGACTTTAAGAGAATGAGCAGATATGACGTCATTAGAATTCATTTGACTATAGCTACGCGACAAAAGTAACTGTTCTCAAAAACCGCACGAACTTTCTTGATTATCTGATAGCTGAAAAGTATTTATGAATTCAGTTTCTCTAGCCATTTATCTGTGAGTCTGCCTCTCCGAGCACTAACTCGAGAAAGTTTAGTCTTTTTTCCATGTACAGCGCCTCATTTTGATGGGGAAATCTTCCATCAGTAAAATTAAGTAGAAAATTTAGACGTATTAAAACGGCTTATTCATGAAGAATTACTGTTAAGAATAAAGCGAAAATTTCTATTCAGTTTTACTAGTGGAAGGTTGTCCCGCCATGTAATAGATATAATATATTGAAATTTACAATGGTATGTTCAACATTAAAAATGAAGTGCGTAGCATTTATAGTTCAGTTACCGGGACACTTAAAAGAATTCCGTTACACTATGGTTTATGGAGAAAAACGGTGACTGCATTTTTATGTAGTTGTACTTTTCTAACATATTGAAATTGATAACATAAAAGATGTGCATTAAAATATGCTTTCTGTAGAATATGGTGTGAATAGCATTTATTGTTCATTTACAAAGACATACAAAATAATTAGATTAAATCGTATTTGAGCAATGATTATCAGAAGTGCGCATTTTCTGATGTGGTATGCTTTTTAAATTTTATTTATTTTTTATTTTTGTGTATTCTGGATGCATATACGCTCCTAATAGCCTACATTGGTTATACCAAGAAATTCACAAGTTAATATTAAACCTATGGGGGCGTTCTTTTAAAATTTTTCGCTTGCATTTTAATATTTTTGTTTATTTGCATAAGATGGTTTATGTTGGTCTCTAACTAAATTAGTTTTTACTACTTCGATTTTGGTGCAGATTTTTTTTATAAAGTTACGTAGCCTCATTAAAAAGCATTGTAATCAAAATCAAAATGCACTAACGTACAACGTAAGATATCGACTCATGTATTCTTTGGACATTTTTCTTCAGAAATATTGAAATGTAAGCGAGAAAATTAAAAGAATGCTCGCATAGGTAGGCTCACATAGCTTGCGAATGTCCTTGCTTGACTCATTTAGCCTCTTAACAGTAACATTTTGGGCTAGTTTACTGATTAATAAATTCATTTTTTATGTAACAGTTTCAATTTTATGATTCTTCTTGAATTTGGACATGCTCTGTCAAACAGTATTTTGTGTAATTAAATAATAAAACTTTGTATAAATCACCATAAAAATATTTAAAAAAACGGAGGATGCATTTCGAGCAGCAAAATTAAAATTGCGTCTTCAGCTAATGTAAATACGGTGACCTTATTCCCTTACGGACAAGTGTTTACAGTAGCTGATGGCGGCTTGATAATTTTACAACTCGAAACGCGTCTAGTGTATTTTTTTTGTTTGTTTGTTTGTTTTATGGTGATTTACCCAAAGAATTAGTATTTAATTAGGTTTTGCCGATAGTTTTTTTTAAATTCTGTTTCATCTAGTATTTTCTATAGCTCAGATGGTTTGTTATTTTTTTTTACAAAAACGCTTATCCATGCATAAAAGAGAAAAAAGTAGGTTTGAAGCCAAATTTATAAATAAATAAAAATACTTCATTATACGCTGGATGACAAAGACTGTGTAAATAGTTAACCGCAATTATATTGATATTAAGATTTACAAAATGTGTTTACTTTATTTGACGTGTATATAATTGCTAGTTCCAAAAATGATTTTAGAAAATAAATGTTTACAGCACTCTTCACATCGTTTGGATTACGAAAGCTTCAAAAATATTATTATTATTATTATTATTAAAATATAAACATACTTACGTCAAAAAAATAGCAGTCACACCTCCTCCGAGGGATGCATTGATGGTGTTAATAGCAGCTCTGAAATAATTTCAGATTATTTGAAAAGAAATATTGAAATACGATTGAATTTTTTATTTTAGAAAAATAAACCACTCATTATTTTCTTTTATCTAAAATAAGAAGAAGATATTTAAATCGAAAATTTTTTTACGTCTGTTTTTCGATGGATTTACACGTTTTGGGGGTCAGAGATCCCAAAAATACGTTTTAAAAAAGGTCTGTCTGTCCACGTGCCTTTATTGTATCATCGAAAAACGTATGAATTTATGTACCTACCGTAATTTCGGGTGTATAAGCCGCAGATCAAACAATTCTTTTTCGACCCAGAATTTTTCAAGAAACAAATATAACTAGTTAGATCGCCGTAAATATTTGTCTTCAATCACTATATAAGATTTCTGGGTCCAAAAAGAATTGTTTGATCCGCGGCTTATACACCCGAAATTACGGTAATTGAACCAAACTTTATATGTGTGTTTTTAACTTCTTTTTTCAGTGTTTTTCAGTTTCCTTTCTTCTTAAAGGATACCACCTTCTTTTTCTTAATTGTCAAAATATTTCTAAAAACTACTCTTAACTTAATATTTCATGTTGTAAAAACCTCTGAACAGTGAGTAAATCTGATTAACTAAAAAAATTAACTCATATAAAATTACGAGTAAATTTTAGAAATATTTTGAGAAGTAAGAGAAAAGGTAACATCCTTTAAGAAGAGAACATAGAAAAAAAGATGTTTAAAATATTAGTTTTCTGAGAAGATATTTTGAATGTAAAGGTGTATCAAACGCCCGTAGACTTAGCATTAGCGATGGGAATTATGAGTGACTAGCAGCCTTAAATGAATTTAACTGGTGGGGAATAAAATTAGTGGAATCCTAGCATTCTAGGTAGAAAAAATAACTATCCTTCTTGTTCATTCAAATTTAATCAGGGTGTATCAAAAATAACGATCCATTTCTATGCAAACACTAATCTACTGATTTCTTTCACAGGTGCTTGAAGAAGTGCTCTCCTTAGAAGAAAGAATAGCTAACGTTTTCTGGAAACTGGATGATAAAACATATGAAGAGGTGTGTCAATTGTCCGTTGAAAATATGGAAAACAGCCACCAACAAGGGCCAATGTCAGGCTACTTGTAAATATGAACGTCTTTCAGATTCCTCACGAATGCTCTTCACGGTATCGTCAGATGGTCGTCCAGGTCGTTTTTAATCTGTCACGGGTCTGAATTTGTTCACAGGTAGTCTGATATTGGTTGTTGTTGGTGGCCGTTTTCCGTATTTTCAATGGACAATTGATGCACCTCTCCATAGGTTTTATCACCCAGTTTCCAGGTAACGATGGCTATTCTTTCTTCTGAAAAAAGCATTTCTACAGATACCTGTGAAAGAAATCAATAGATTAGTGTTTTTTATATCTTTTCCCAGTCCAAAGAAACAAACGAGTAAAGTTTTTATACTATTCAGATTTTTTAAAAACTTTAACGCAATTTCTAGAAAACCCATACTTATCTTTAAAGTATTTTAAGCTTACAGAGGAATAAAGAACCTTTCTATCTAGTGCTGAAGAAAAATATTTTTAAAATTTTAAAATTCGAAATTATAGAAAGGATACTTATTTTTTCCCCTAAGATAACATAGGATTCCACTTCCTTCTTCTTCCCGAGATGAATCCCCTTAAGCTTATATAAATAATTATAAAATCGTCTTACCTTCCAGAATACTGCCATTTATTTCCAGTGATTCCAAAACTACTTCCAGTATTAAAAACCAACCAGCCCCACCTATAGTTGAAAAAGGACATATTTGACTTATAAAATAGGTTTTAAGCATTACACTTTCAAACGATGGAAGAAAAATTTAATTCATATTTTTATTTTACCAAGCACTTACAAAGAAGGTCTCCATACTGGTTATACTCAGATTTAAAAAAATACCAATTAAGCTACTCATGTATGTAATAAAGGATCAGGGAAAATTAGCGGCGGAATTGCAGTAGAAAACCTGTAAAACAATAAAATACTTTCGAATATTTAGTGTGAAAAGACGAAAGTGTCTCACGATTTGGCGAGAAACACTTTTCCCCGCCAAAAGCAACCGATTTTAATGCAGCTGAAAACTTTTGGATTTTTAGAATTCGTGTAAATGGTATTTTATGAATTTAAACATAAACAATGAGACAGTTTAATGTATTATTTACACATACAGGGTGTTTCTAAATTCATGGTACAAACTTTAAGGGGTGATAGTACACATCAAGACAAACTATATTAACTCGGAAACTAAGGGTCCCAAACGTCTTCCGAAAGAGATAGACGCCATTAAAGTTTAGGGTCCAAAAATTCAAATGATCATAAAATATAGAAAAATTGGTCGATTCGTTTGTGGTTTTCACTAAAACTGTTCTTTATGTCAGTATTGTCTTAAAAATAAATTATAAAGGTAAATTTCAAAAAATGCCAATAGAGGGCGTTTTAGACTTTGGAGTAACGAACGACTATTTTTTACGGTTATTTTTTGTATCTCGTTACTTTTTTATAGAAGCTTAGGCATAAACTTAAATTTTGAGCTCAAAATCTAAATCGTTGGGAGTGGTTAAGTAACGCAAACTGAACTGTGGGGGGAGCTTAAAATTTTAAATGATTATAAAATACGGAAAAATTGGTCAATTGATTTGCGATTTTCACTAAAATTATTCTTTACGTCAGTATTATCTTAAAAATAAATTATAAAGATAAAATTCAAAAATTGCCGATAGAGGGCGCTTTAGACTTTGGAGTAACGTATAACTATTTTTTACCGTTATTTTTTGCATCTCATAAAATTTTTTTAGAAGCTTAGAAATAAACTTAAATTTTGAGATGAAAATCTGAATCGTTGGGAGTGGTTAAGTAGCGCAAACTGAACTGTGTTCAATGGGGTGGGGAGGTTCAAATTTCAAATGATTATAAATAACGGAAAAATTGGTCGATTCGTTTGCGGTTTTCGCTAAAACTATTCTTTATGTCAGTATTTCCTCGAAAATAAATTTTAAAGATATCTTTCAAAAAATTCCGTTAGAGTGCGCCTTAAACTTTAGAGCAACCAACAACTATTTTTAAACGTTGTTTGTTATATCTAATTAAATGCTTGTAAAAGTTCAAACTTAGCTCAAAATCTGCATCGTTGTGAGTAATTAAGTAGCGGAAAGTGGAACTATGTTCGAGGGTTGGGGAGGGTAACATTTCAACTCCTGAACACAGTTCAGTTTGCGCTTCTTAACCCCTCCCATCGATTTAGAATTTGAGCTCAAATCTAAGTCTAAGCTTTTGCAAGCATTTAATCATATGCAAAAAATAACGGTTAAAAATAGTTGTCAGTTACTCTAAAGTTTAAGGCGCCCTCTAACGGAATATTTTTTAATTTATCTTTAAAATTTATTTTCAAGGAAATATTGACATAAAGAATAGTTTTAGCGAAAACCGCAAACGAATCGACCAATTTTTCCGTTTTTTTTTTAATCATTTGAAATTTGAACTTCCCCACCCCCATTCAACACAGTTCAGTTTGCGCTACTTAACCACTCCCAACGATTCAAATTTTCATCTCAAAATTTAAGTTTATTTCTAAGCTTCTAAAAAAATTTTATGAGATGCAAAAAATAAAAATAAAAGATAGTTGTACGTTACTCCAAAGTCTAAAGTGCCCTCTATCGGCAATTTTTGAATTTTTACTTTATAATTTATTTTTAAGATAATACTGACATAAAGAATAGTTTTAGTGAAAACGGCAAACGAATAGACCAATTTTTCTGTTTTTTATAATCATTTGAATTTTTGGACCTCCCCCACAGTTCAGTTCGCGCTACTTAACCACTCTCAACTATTTAGATTCTGAGCTCAAAATTTAAGTTTATGTCTAAGCTTCTAAAAAATTTAATGAGATGCAAAAAATAACGGTAAAAAATAGTTGTACGTTACTCCAAAGTCTAAAGCGCCCTCTATCGGCATTTTTTGAAATTTATCTTTATAATTTATTTTCAAGACAATACTGACATAAAGAATAGTTTTAGTGAAAACCGCAAACGAATCGACCAATTTTTCTGTATTTTATAATCATTTGAATTTTTGGACCCTAAACTTTAATGGCTCCTATCTCCTTCGGAAGACGTTTGGGACCCTTAGTTTCCTATTTAATATTATTTGTCTTGATGTGCACTATCACCCCTTAAAGTTTTTACATGAATTTAGAAACACCCTGTGTATATATATATATATGTGTGTGTTAAATTGCATACATATATATATTATTTGTAGCTACAATTATTTACCTCTGGAAAAAATATTTTCATATATAAAAAATTCTTATTCAGTAAAATTATTTTCATACATTTAAGCGTTTTCAAAAATTAAAAGCCAGTTGTTTCCATAGCAACAAAATCGAATTGACAATGATCAATTGGACTTTGAACTTGAAACAATTTTAAATAATTCAATTTGAATTTAGTTTCAAATCTCAATTTTTTATGGTTAAATTTGAATGTGAATACATATAAATATCAATATAACGTAATTATACTTAAAACAAACTAAAGCTGACAATTTATCTAAGCAAGTTGAACATGAAACTTTTTTTTCTTTAAAATGCATTTGACATTAAAAAAAACCATTTTTTGAAATTGCTTTTTATCGCCAACCGATGATAAATTGCCAAATAACGAAATTTTCATTATTTTTTTACGGACAGGGTACGGAGGTTCCGCCGAAATTTTTTTATAAACATATGTATCCTCATGGGAAGAACATTCTGAATATTTTTTTAGATTTTTTGGAGTATGCCCGTATGGAGACCTTCCTTGTTAATATTTTTCTTTGACTTCATTTTTATTTCATAATAGATGATTTTGATAGTTTTATTAAAAAGAAGTTAAATATATTTGAAGTTATTGCCATAGATCTATTGGGTCTTTTTGAGTATGGTTGGTGATTTGCAGTGACCATTATTGTTATATTATTCGTGTATGAAGTTAAAATAATTAAAGTTTTTCAAAATGAGGTTTATTTAATTACTACACGAACGAAAGTATGAAAAACTGATATGTATATATTTTTTCAAAATGGCGGTTGTCTAACGTGAAAATTAATTTGTATCTTTAAACGAATGAATTTATGATAAAAGAGAGAGAGAGAGAGAAATCCCCTTTTCAAGCACTTCATAATTATTTAAGTATTATATGAAACGATGTAGCAGCTTTTGAGTAATCGTGGAGAGATTTGAGAAATTCACTTTTGTGTTGAGAAATTCACATTTTTTTTGTTCTTGCTGCATTTTTTAAAAACTTACATAGGTCTATTACAGTATCATAAAGGATTCGCTTTTCAGTTGATAAGCTTCTAAAACAAAAATCAATATTTCGAATTTTATAACTATAGGGTAACATTTTAATCAAAAGCATGCTCCTTTTATTAGCCGTATTTTCTGTTAAATCATATTAGATCTAACAAGAAATTCAACAGCGGATTATGGAATAGTATACTAAACTGAAAAGATATGAAAGATATAAATATTTTACGAATCCCTTCTTGTTCGGATTTTTTTTTTTCTTTCAGAATTTATGATCCAAACAAAGCATGTTCTTAATATCTGAAAATTAATATATGTTTTATCCTGAATTCGAAAATGCAAAATACTTTTATTAGTAAGCAGTATGTTGCTTGTACGTAATATCCCAGTCACTGATTTCCATTTTTTACTACTATGCACCTAAGTTTTAAATTAAAATATATAGCGTGGTACTATATTTTTCGAATCTATTGATTTGAAGTATTTAAGACGAACATCTGCATATAAAGATGAATTAAAAATATTACTTTTTTTTTTTAAATTATTTCACAAACTTACCATGAAAGCAGCTTTACAATCTTTCTTGATCATTCAAAATAAATAAAGAAAGAAAGAAAAGAAAAGAAAGGAAGAAATCATTTATTTTAGACTATTTTATTGTTTACTTTGAAAAAAACTATGCATTTAGCAATAAGTAGAAATAAAAAAAAAATAAAAAAAAGACAATCGGGGACATAACGCGAAGTGTAAGTAGCGAGGAATTTAATTTTAAAGATGCAATTTTTTTCTTCGTCCCATGATATGCGTCGCGAACCATGCAGGAACAAAAAGGCGAACATACAACATAAGACGCCGACCAAGAAAGGGTTGAAGCTGATTTTTTTTAATTTTTGAAATCTGAAATCGAAGAATTAAATACATCTATTGCGAATTTCTTTCAAGAATCCACCCCTCTAAATGGAACAGGAACCTATTTCAAGAAATATCCTATTAATGTGAAATAAGTGGTATATATCTATAATGTAATTATCAGTCTTAAAAATTATATAAAAATGCACCTACTTACAATGTTCATAACAATAGTGTTATACTACTTTGATTTTAACATTCTATTTTTTTTCTCATTGATAAATAAATTATATGATTTGTGAATTTGCAATTGGGCGAAAAATGTTAAGTCAGGAGTATCTTAACTGAAGCCACCAATGTTCTTTCAATTGAGCCATCTTGGGCGAATCTTTAGGACCTAATTCACGTAGCTAACCTTATTGATCAGGGCATCTGGTTCATAAATTCGGCTGATTCATATATCAGATCAGATGTCATGATCAATAAGGTTAGCTGTGTGAATTAGGTCCTCAAGATTCACCCGGGATGGCTCAGTTGGTGGAGCATGACATTGGTGGCTTCAGTCAAGAGATTCCCGACTCTAAGCCTAAACTGGATATTTTTTTGCCCAGTTGGAAATTTACAACTCATATGGTTTATTTACTAAGTAGGATACTGTCAAACATCATTAACATGAGCACGCTTAATTCGAATTACTTTTAGCACGAACTGTTTCCGATTGCCCTGTTTAGTTGTATGTAATGTATTTAAGTTCGGATAACACGAACTACTTTTAACACGAACAAAAGATTCCCTTTGACTGTTTACGTTAACGACGACTGGTTCGATTGTAGTTATGCTAAATTTAATGTAGTGTAATTACGTAGCCAGCATTTTCTGCAGTTCCAATAATTGCGATTTAATATGTTGAGCTGATTCATATATCAAACCAGATGCTATAATGAAAAAGGTTTGCAAGATGAATTTGATCTTCCAGACTTTTCCAGGGGGGCTCAGCTAGTAGAGTATTCGGGGCTTCAGCCAAGCGATCCCTGGTTCGAATCTTGGCCTGGACATTTTTCACCCATTTCGATATTTGCAACTCATATAACAGTGTTATACCTATGCTACGATATTATAATAGATTAATTAATTTTTTATATTTATCATCTACTAGCAGCCCGCCCTCGCTTTGCTTCGGTCTAGAGCAAGTCGCTAAGTTCCGTGCCACTACTGACACACAAATTGTTACTACCACTTCATCCCATTAAATTCAACTACTAAAAACATTACCCTCCTTTTAGGTAGTCGGGTAAAAAATAGCCTATATGTTAATCTAAGGTGTCAAATACCTTCATACAAAATTTCATAAAAATCGAGTTCTTGAGTTATAAATGGTGTAAAGAACCAGACTTTGTTTTATGTATATAGATTATAATCAATAGTATTCGCAGCGCACGCGATGTAAGGATTTTTAAGGTCATTTTTCTACACCTTGGGTTACATTGTTGGCATTTTAGTAAGGATCGCTATTTTTCCTTTTTAAAATATAATTTAGCCTATGTTCACCGGAAATAGTGTAGCTTTCCAACGGTGAAAGAATTTTGCAAATCCGTCAAGTAGTTTCGGAGCCTATTCAGTTCAAACAAACAAACAATCAAATCTTTCCTCTTTATAATATTAGTATAGATAATCAATAGTATTGGCAGCGCACGCGATGTAAGGATTTTTTAACGTCATTTTTCTTCACCTTGGGTTACATTATTGGTATTTTAGTAAGGATCGTTTTTTTTTTCTTTCTTTTTTTTTTCTTTTTTTTTTTTTAAATATAATATAGCCTATGTTCACCGGAAATAATGTAGCTTTCCAACAGCGAAAGAATTTTTCAAATCCGTCAAGTAGTTTCGGAGCCTATTCAATTCAAACAAACAAACAATCAAATCTTTCCTCTTTATAATATTAGTATAGATGTAAGGATGTAAGGATGTAAGGATTTTTAAGGTCATTTTTCTACACCTTGGGTTACATTGTTGGCATTTTAGTAAGGATCGCTATTTTTCCTTTTTAAAATATAATATAGCCTATGTTCACCGGAAATAGTGTAGCTTTCCAACGGTGAAAGAATTTTGCAAATCCGTCAAGTAGTTTCGGAGCCTATTCAGTTCAAACAAACAAACAATCAAATCTTTCCTCTTTATAATATTAGTATAGATAATCAATAGTATTGGCAGCGCACGCGATGTAAGGATTTTTTAACGTCATTTTTCTTCACCTTGGGTTACATTATTGGTATTTTAGTAAGGATCGTTTTTTTTTTCTTTCTTTTTTTTCTTTTTTTTTTTAATATAATATAGCCTATGTTCACCGGAAATAATGTAGCTTTCCAACAGTGAAAGAATTTTTCAAATCCGTCAAGTAGTTTCGGAGCCTATTCAATTCAAACAAACAAACAATCAAATCTTTCCTCTTTATAATATTAGTATAGATTATAATGATCATCTGTTGTGTTACGATAATTACTATACATTGATACTATTTTAAATGCTATCGCGAAAAATAAAATGACCTTTTTTATGATAAATTTTATAGTAAAAATAAAACTTACCACAAAGTAAACATGCCTATAATTGCATTTCCAGGATCTCCCATAGCTAATGAATTTGTTCCTTGGTCATAACGATGCAATCTGGGCTTTAACAAAATTGCAGCCACAAGCGCTGAAGCTCCTCCTGTTAAATGTACCGCGCAAGATCCGGCAAAGTCAATTGCACCAAGTTTCTTTAGAAAACCATGCTCACCCCATATCCATCCTGCTGGTATACAGTACGTTATAGTATTAAAAAAGGAAAATATTATGTAAGCGTTGAAATTTGCCCGTTCCGCCATCGCACCAGAGACTATAGTGGTAGCTGTAGTTGCAAAAGATAGTTGAAAAATGAAGGTTGCAAAAACACCGCCATCATCATAATCTGCATCAACCATAAAAGATCCAAAACCAGAAAATGCATTTGTTCCAGGGCCGTTTCCGTACTGCAAACCGTAGCCAAATAGCCAGTAGGAAAGTCCTCCTAAAACAACATCTACGGCATTTTTCATCAATATGTTAACTTCATTCTTCTTTGAAACAGCTCCTGATTCCAAAAGACCAAATCCTGTAAGAATAATTTATTAGTATAGATAGTAATCGCATAAAAACCTGAACGATATAGTGTTAGTTTTAAAAGGGAAAATTATTTTAAAATTTATCAATGTAAAAAGTAACACAATTTTGAAAGTACCGATGCATTGAAGCCTGGTACAATAAGAAAATAAATAAATAAATATAAAAAATCCAATTATAAATCCTTACTCCCGTTCTATATGTCGAAGGATACAGCTGCTCATACCAAAGTTTCTTGTTTATGTTTTTCTCCTCTACTGTTGCATTAAAAATTTTTTGAGGTGCATTACATAGATTTATTCTTATACGAACTTTAAAAATCTGAATAAGAACCTATATATTTCTTTCTTTTGCATTCAGTTTGTCATGCCGAATTTGCTATAAAACCAATTTTTCCTTTCCTTACATTGAAAATCAGTAACATGTTCATGGCCGGATTAAGGGGGGGGGGGCTAAGGGGGCTGCAGCCCCGGGCCCCAACCAGTCAGGGGGCCTCAAGCAGAGGATTAAGTTGTACCAAAGTTTCGTTTAAAACAATTACAGAGGTGTAAGAGCTGCGCAAAATCGCCGTATTTTTACAACTTAACTTGAATTGCCATTTGACGTCATTGCTGTCTGTATCTCCGAAAATTTCCAGGTTTAACAAAAATGGCGATGAAAACGAAATGAAAAGGGTTGCGTAAAAAAAGCGCGAATTTCTTTAAAAAAAGAGCGGATTTAATCAAGATCGCGGAAAAGCGCAATTTCCTTCAAAAGGCCATGGAAAAAGCGTTAATTTCGTCAAAAGGTCGCAAAAAAAGCGTGAATTTCGTCAAAGAATGGCCCAAAAAACCGCGATTTTGGCAAAGAATCGTAAAAAAAACACAAATTTCATCAAAGGGAGGAAAGAAAAAACACAATTTTCTTTAAAAGATTGCAGAAAAAGTGCAAATATAATCAAGAGTTCGCGGAAAAAGAGCAAAATTTACCAAATCATCGGGAAAAAAAGGCGAATTTCGACAGAGGACAGAGGAAAAATGCAAATTTCGTCAAAGGGTTGTGAAAAAACACAAGTTTTGCGAAAGAATAGCGAAAAAAAAGTAAATTTTGTCAAAGTGTGGCGGGAAAAGAGAGAATTTCTTGAAAAGTTCTCGGGGGAAAAAGCGCAAATTTTGTCAAAGGATCGCGAAAAAACGGGAATTTTGACAAAGAACCTCAGAAAATTGCGAATTTCTTCAAGGGTTTGCCAAAAAAAACGTAAACTTTGAGAAAGAATGGCGAAAAAAAACGTAAATTTAGTCAAAATGCGGCAGAAAAGTAAGAATTTTTTGAAAAGTTCGTGGTAAAAAGTGCAAATTTAGTGAAAAGATCGTGGAAAAAGAGCGAATTTTGACAAAGAACCGCTAAAAAACGCGAATTTCGTCAAAGGATTGCCAAAAAAATGCAAATTTTGAGAAAGAACCCCGGAAAAAAAAGCGCGAATTTTGTCAAAAGGTGGCAGAAAAAGCGCAAATTTCACAAAAAATTTGCGAGAAAAGCGCAAATTTAGTCAAAAGAGCCAAAAGTGTCGCCGCCGAAAATAAGCGAATTTTGACAAAAAACCGAGAAAAGGCGCGAATTTCGTCAAAAAAATTGCCGATAAAACGCGAATTTTGACAGAAATCCACAAAAAACACAAATTTCGTCAAAGGATGGAAGAAAAAGCTCGAATTTCTTGAAAAGATCGCGGGAAAAGCACAAATTTAGTCAAAAGATCATGGAAAAGAGCGACGTTTGTCAAAGAGACGCGGAAAAAGTGTAAATTTCTACAGAGGATCGCTTGAAAAAAACGCGGATTTCTTCAAAGAATCGCTAAAAAAACATGAATTTTGGCAGAGAATCACTGAAAAAACGCGAATTTCGTCATAGAATGGCAGGGAAAACGCAAATTTCAGAAAAAGATCACAGGAAAACTGCAAATTTTGTCAAAAGGTCGCGGAAAAAAAGGGCGAATTTAAAAACACCATTAAAGATAACAAATAAAAAATAATGATTAACATTATACATATTCAAAATCTAAGATTTGTATTTTAGGATTAAAAAAACAAAACAAAGGTGTGTGTGTGTATTTGAGGAGGGGGTGACATTCAGTATCGTGTTAGGAGGCTTAAGAATTCCAATAGCGTAAGGGGGGGGCCCAAAATTCCCAGTAGCCCCGGGCCCCAGAAGTGCTTAAACAGGCCCTGAACATGTTTACGGGGATTGTGTGAATAATGAGAAACGCAGTTTACAGACAGTGACTTTGATGTTAATGCTATTAAACAAACACTGTTAAAAAGCGGACGGTTTTAAGGAAATTGTACTGTAATTGGGACTCCAGTACAATTCACTGTTTTTAACGGGAAAATTTCTGTAAATTCCAGAAAAAATTCGGGAAAAACGGAACATTTTTTGGAATTATCGGGAATTTTCCTGTTAAAAAACCGAACATTTTACTGGCATATATTTTGCTAACAAACAAGCAGAAGAAAAAAAATATCGTCTTTTGGTCTAATTTTAAATTTTTTCCATTTTTTTTTCAAGGTTCGAATCCTTGCTTTGTATTTTATAGATAATTTTTAGATACTACTTTTGTTTCTTAAAAAATTGTTAGTTTATAAATTAATTTTCACACAAAGTTTCTCCGAAAACTATCATATTTAATGGAAGTCTAGTTTTATTTAAAGAAAGCATTTAAATTTATTTTCAATACTTTCATCTATTTTTAATTCACTTTTCATTTTTCTTTAACCCCCTACAGGAATGTTTTCATTTAATGACATTTAAATTTTTTATACCAGTAATTCCGTATAGTATTTTTCGCCTTATTTAATCGAAGAATTACACGATTAAACAAAATAAAGATTACGACAATAATATTCTGGTACTAAATAATTAAAATCCTTACACTTTGGGGAATGCATACCTGACACTCACTCTAAAGGGATTAGTAAATGATGATTAATATAGTGCAGTATTAGTGCAAAGTCTCAAAAAATGAAAAATACTTTTTCTTTTATATCGATGGCAGTTTTTAAAAATATAAATACTTAAAGCAATTCTTCCTTCATTAATTTCCAACCTGTTTGCATAGTAAATATTACAAAAGAAGCTGTTAGAATCCAAGTGGCATCATCTGCATTCACTGGATTTATTCCTGCTTCTGTAGTAACTTCCAAAACAGCTTCTATTTTTTCTTCAGCATCCATCTTCTCGTGCATATGTTCCATGTTCTTCAGCTGATTTCTCTGAAAATTTTCTTGGTGACTTAATTTTTTCTAAAATAAAATAAAACAGAACAAAAATCAATTTTAATATAAAATTGTTTCGCAATCTAGTCTAGTTCAAAATGAAGCAAGAATAACTCATTCTGTTTATACTCACTTTTCACGTTTTCTTTTAATTGGCTTCCCTCCTATTATTATTTTTTTATAAAGTCAGTGTTTCTAACAGATGAGGAGAAAAATTTAAAAATTACTTTCAAATTTAAGAATCGATAAAATTTTTCTGTTATAATCCCTTTTTATTTTTACAGCAGCATAATTTTCTAAAAAAGCAATTTTCGAGACCGCTTATCGGACTATTTACATCGATTTTTTTAAATGCATTTTTAAAAATAGAAACTATTCAACGATAAATATAAAATATTAAAAAAAGTTTAAACATTTCTTCAAGAATCTGCGATTTTGATAATGAAAGATTACAACATTATAACATTACATTCACATTTATTGGCAAGGAATAGGTAGCGTTTTTTTTTCTTTTTTAAATACAGATTTTGACATAAAATGTATAATATGAACTTCAAAATGTTTAGAATGTTTCAATTTCTTCAAAATGTTATATTTGTGTTTATAAAAGAAAATATTCTCTGAGGAAGAACCTATTTAAAGGTTTGAAAGTACTAAAAATTTTTAAAAATAAAATTAACTTTTAACATCTATAGTTGATTATTTAATCGCCTTTTAAGTAAGCTTGAACATTTTGAAGCTCATATTATACATTTTATGTTAAAAACAAATTTTCATTCTGTCATATATTTTATATTTATTTACAGATTTTTACAACCCTCCGAATGCTATTTCCACTTTCATGAAGGAGCACTTGCTTGGACTTCAATTGAAATTGCAATGCCCGGCATAACTAGGCACAGTAAATTTTCTAAATTACATAAAAATATTAATTTACTTTATGATTAATTTTACCAAAAGGCACAATATTTCATTTTAAACATTCGAAAATTTATTCCATCCGACTTCAAAAAGAAAATAGTTTATTTATTTTGTATTTTACTAAAAAAATACTTTTCAATTATTTTAAAAGCTTTCAACAGAAACATAATTTATGCATTTATCGTCTGCATAGAACAAAAATCTAATTCTTGTTTCTTCTGTTATTAATTATCAAACAAATTGCAATCTAATTTATTTCTAAAACGTCCCTGTACACGTACTGTAGGGATAAAACGGGCGAAATAACTTGTAGCGCCATATTTGGCGATTTAATTCACTTTTGCGTGAGAAAAAACAAATAAAAATCCAATAATTAAAAAAAAATGTATAATTGTATACGAAATATGATTTTATGACAGAGAAATTTTATCGGTTCTCTAACTTTTATGGATAGGACTGCAGATTGCACCAGGTCTGGATGCTAGGTGCGAAAAACACCAGAAATGGTTCCCTTGTAAGTCTGTGCAAAATCCTTCCACTAATTTTGTTATTAAAAAATAATAAAGCGTGGTCACTTTGCAAAATTGTGAAGAGTTTTCAACTTAAAAGGTATGTTTTTTAGACATATTTTGTAAGATTTTCTTAGATAAAATATATTATAAAAATTTAAATAAGTAGATATTAACTAATGCAGAAATGTTGAGCTTTCATTGCGGGAAGCAAATAAACAAACACTTAACGTCCCAGCGCCGCGTTTCACGCCAACCCCTCTAGCCAAGCGCTTTGGCGAAAAAATTAAGTTCGACGTGCAAACGTGTATGCTACATTCTATTCTAGTACCGTAGTTTGAAGTTTACATGTGCAAATATTTATATCCAGTTAACTTGAATATTTTGGATACAAAATAGTCACGTAAAAGAATTTTTATTTTTTAAAGAAAATGCTTTAGAACTTGCAAATTCATTTAAGTCTAAGTCGAATACTGATGCTGTTACAATAAGATTATACTGTTACAAAGTAAAGGCTGGTGCTGAAGAATTTAAATTGCATGTTTCTGGTGTTATGAAGGTATAATAGTTGAAACGATAGTTGACTTAGTTCATCAAGATATTTCAACATAGTTCAAAAGTATTTACTAACTTCATTTGTCCTACATTTTTTGGGGTTTACGATGAAATACTCATTAATGAAAATAAATATTTTTTTAGCATTTACGGTTCGCTTACACGGATACTAAAAGGAATTCCGATTCATACAGTCTGTGGTAGAAAAATCGTGCAGTGTGTTTTATTTTTAATATTACATTATTTTGAGCATATTGACATTTATACACATATGAGGAGTACTGTGAGGTGCTAACATTAGAATAGGGTGAAATAGAATTCATCATTCATTTGCAAAGACACACAAAAGAATTTGACAACAGTACTGCTCGCATAATAATTGTTGGAAGTGCGATTTCATTTGTGCTGCGCGTTTTTACTTTATTTTTTATTTATTTTTTCATATTACTTAGAGTGTAGAAACTCTATATATTATATACATACAAGGCTGTACAAAAAATTGCAAGCACAATTTCATTTATTGATGGCAATTTTCAAGGAGATTTTCAACTTTGTTAACTAAAGTACGTTTAACTAAATTAACTTTTAGCAACTTTCGTGTAGTAAATACACACATATAGGTTATATACAGGAATTTCAGAAAAAAAAACTGATATTTTTTAAATTGTTAATGGTAGTTGCAGAAATTGGGTTATCAAATTGTTTATTTAGATATCATGTTTCAGCTTAATAAATTGCAAAATTTTGCTACAGTATTCTGAAAGTGTTGGAAAATGTTTCATAGTCTATGGTTTTTCTATGGCCGCATGGTTTTTCGTTCTTGTTTTTTTTTTTTTTATTTATTAAATAATAGATTTATTTTTATACAGTTTGTTAAGTATTGATAGTATAAAGTACATTCTAAAGAAATAATGCAGGATTGCAAGAATACCAAACATTCAATAACGAGCATGGTTAGATTTCTACTTTTTCAAATTCCTCATAATTAAGCACAGTTTTTAATTTTTTGAAAATAAATTCGGTAGTAGCTCATAAAAGAAAAGTAAATGAGCATTCCATTAATGTATACTGGTCTTGCAACCTTTAAAATAAACACAATTTTGTAAATTACAGCATAAATAAAATTCAAAGTTTTCTATTATTATGAAAAAAAAATCTGCTTCCTGACTGGTTTAATCAAGAATATCAGCATAACAGCATCGTAGCGTACAAGGAGGATTCTGAAAGAAAATTAATAAAGGCTAAATTTTTATTTCCTAGTTATTTATGAACCAAAAACTTTGAGGAGAGGCGATTGGGCCCATTATTGGATATTTTAAACCTGTTATCAATCAGCAACAAAACACTTATTATATCATACTCTAAACCAGTAACTAATTTGATTAAAATGAATTCAGTGATGTTCATCCCCCCCCCCCAAACACAATGACGCAAATTCCAACCTACCCCCTCAAAAAAATCTTCAAATTTTAACATTGACACTGCCTCCCCTAAACAGAATATCAATTGTAATTGTAAATGTTGAAGAAAATTAAAAGTGATATTAAAAAAAAAAAAAAAAAAAAAAAAAAAAAAAAATTAACAGTAAAAAAAGGAAATATCAAGAATTTAAAAATCCGCCCCCTCTCAAAAAAATGTACTTTTTCTCAAATTCCCCCCAAAATAAATTGTATGACGCATTTTGCGTCACCAACCCCCCCCCCCCCTCTGGGCACCCCTGAGTGAATTTTCATTCATTTATTATGATCATTTAAAGAAAGGCCAAAGTTATAGAATGGATCTATAAGATTAAATATTTCACTTGTTCAAAATATTATACACATGCATATATTCAGCTTATGCATTGTTCATATTCAGGTGATAATTGTTGTAATGTAATTGTGTACTGACACTAGATGGTAGTACATGGTATGCATAAAACTTCACAAACAAATGCTTTAGCTTGAAAAAAGAAAGATCAACTTACAGAGTATTCATAATGCATGTATAATTTTTCAAAAGGTGAGATAAGCATTTTTTAATTCGCACTCGTATTCTTACAAATATTCCATAAACAAGACATACGCGGTCATATGGATGAAATATGAAATGGTGAAGCAACTTCGGACTTGCATGCTCTTCGAAGTTTTTTTCCCCCAAAGCGCTTGGCTACGGATGTTGGCGTGAAGCGCTGGGACGTTGAATGTTTGTTTATTTGCTTCCGGGAATAAAGATTGTATAACAGTAAATTAGGCTAAATAAAACCATGTACTATTCTTTGCAAAATGACCGTGTGGGGAGGGTTGACCAGAAGGTCAAGGGTTCCATAATTAAGTGTTTTTTGACAATCTTTTTATCATACACTACATAATATTTCGAAAAGAATGTAAATTTATTCTGTAAAGCTACAATAAAATAAAGTGGTGGAAAGATAAACGTTTAAAATTTATAAAATGAAGATTCGAAAAACTGCTATAGTATTCACTACAGGAAAAAATGAAATGTTGATAAATGTTAAAGTTGATAAGAAACTTTTGTTTTCATTTAAATATTACATACAGTTGGTAAATAGAAACAATGGTAAAGACTAGAGAGGACAAGAAAGATTTCTTAATGGCGTTCTTAAATCAAAAAGGGTAACTTTGTGACATAAATTTTAATTCATTTTTGTTAAGATAATGCATGAAACTAGCAGGTGTTGTTATTCAGAAACTATCTAATCGCACTCATTTTTCCTTTTTTTGTGCAAACGCAATAGTTATTCCATAACAAGCCGTCAAAAATAACGTTTTGAACCACATTTTCCGACGAAAGCAGAAAAGTCAGTCAACGAAAGGTAGAAAATCGCATGATCACATGATAAAAATAGCTTATAGCTCAGTAGTTAATTTAATTATCATAAAATTTGAAACTGGGTTCCATTCGAAACCGCTTCTGCTTCAGTAGATATTTCCCTAGCGCAGATAATCGGACGACAAAAATACACCAACACCAACACCATCTGCTTCAGTAGCCAGGCCTTCCAATTTTATATATTTCCGTTAAAAATGAATTTGTTAGTGTGTCAAAACGTTTTGCGCTTGTTGAGCAGACCAGTTAAGAGCAACCTTAAGACACAGTCTTGAGAGTTGCTAATGGTAAATTAAATGCTCAAGCGGCTGCAAGAAAACATAGCATTAATCTAAAAACTGTAGGAAGGTAGCAGATAAATATCACGAGATGAACACAAAGAGATGAAGCCAAGCTATGTTACAACTAATATTGCCATGAAAAATGTTACAAAAATTGGGAGAAATAGACAAAATATCGGCACAGCGGAATGGGACATAAAAAAATAAAAAATACATTAAACTTTATGAAAATGAAACTTGTATATAACGGTTTACTCTTTTAAATGTTAAAATTTCATTCCCCTCCCTGCTGTACCATTTAAACAAAAGTTAGTTTAAAACGTATTTTCTCCTGGGCCTTTGAATTCCATCTAAACAAGTTTGTTTAAGCATCATATTTTCACAAATAATGTTTCGTAAGAATTAAGCCATACAGCAAAAAGTTATTTAGATTTTTTAAGCTGATTTTATTTCTTTTAAGATATATTTCAATTTAGAATAATGTGGATCAAGCCTCTCATATAAAAGGATCCTTGACCCATAATTTTCTTATGATAAAATCAATCATTTTTTCAAGATTCTTGTATATAACACTTGCCGCAATTTTATTTTGATAATTGATTGCATAACGAATAAAATGATGCACGAAACTTTATTCTAAATTTATAAAATTTAAAAAATAATAATATTTTAACAAAATGGTTCAACTCTCCCCAGTTTCCTTTTCAAGAAAAATGTTGTACATAATGGAGAAAACTAACTTCATTTTCAGATTCAGTTTGGACAAAAAGTTAAATTTTAATTATTGCGGATTCTGATCCGAAAATTATATTTCAATTTGTAGGCTCGTATCATTGACAAGAACATTTAATTTTTTTTCATGTTCATAATCATCCTCGTTTGTTATTTTCTATTTATTTAATCTTTTATAAATATTTAGTATCGCGGACAAAATTCTGAGAAATGTCTTTTGTTTGCCTAAGAGGGACAGCTCAGACAAGGAAATCAGGTCTGTAGAGCAGGGGTGCACAACCTTTGGCCCGCGGGCCACAAAAATACCACTATTTTTATGCAGAATAATTTTCTTTATAGTAACGACAGAAACTTGGCTATCAAAGAAAAGAAACTACACTTATCAAATATTCTGGTGGGAAACGATTTTCTGGTAAAAAGGTTGTGCATCACTGCTGTAGAGCATAGTGTCCCTCCCGGTCGCCTTTATTAAGGTCTAAAAAAATACAGAATTCAGCCAAAGCTGAAACTGCCAGAATCGCGATAGCGGGCGGTATTAATACAAAAACTCGTAACAGGGCCACATCTGCCATGTGCAAAAGAGTCTAACGCGACAAAGGGCGGGTAGGTAAATAGGATTTTAACAGATTTCCTTTTTCATTTGCATTTCATAAGTTCATTGTTTTATTTCTGAAATAAAATTTGCACAATGGACCTAGAGCTCATAGTGTCAATCATTTGACAATTCAATATTAAGTATTCTGTAGAAAAAGAAAGAAAACTTTGCGTCAATTACTTCAGTAATTTAAGTGTAAATTTTATATATTCTTCTAGTCTTCTATTCTTTAGTATCTACTTCATAGATTCGTGTCAATTCTATTATATTCGAAAGACTGTAACATTAAAATGTACCTGAATCTATTTTTTCAATATTTTATTGCAATATTTTACTAAAACAATATTTTTTATGCACTGTTAATACGAAACGTATTACATTAAAGAACTTTGCAAATTTTTATTTAATTTCTTCAAGCTTGAAATGATGACTTAATTTCATAAATAAATTGCTTTACACAAAGAGGTTGCTAAACTTCCTTTTAATTGAGGCAATTTATTATAACGTACATTTTAAACATATTTCTTACTTTACACCAAAAATGGTGGCAATTAAGTTGCCACCAAAAGTGGTGTTTGTTTGCACCAGTCAATTATTGGTGGTTTATTGCACCAACTTATTGGTGCTATTTTCCTACTCTACTAATGGTGGCAACTTAGTTGCCACCATTTTTGGCGTAAAGTCACGCGAATATTTTTTACAGTGTAGGCATAGTTTGAATCGAAATCTTGTTAAAATTGGGTATTGGCATGGAAAAAAATGAAGTTTGGGTTCGTTTTAATATGTAGATGGCCTCTAAGCAAATTTTATATACATTATTTAAAAGTAGACTTTGTTTCCAATCGTTCCATACCAGAAGCATTCTTCTGCGATAATTTATGGCGGAATTAGTAGGGAATGCTTACTCTTTTTTACCACGACTATACTTTTCCGCATAACTCAACTGATTGGGGTCTTTATAGAATATCTAGTTTATATTTTTGTTCCCGCCACACAATGCATTGTCAGAGCTGCGTTCACTATATAATTATGCAAAGACAAGAGTATGCTCGATTAGAAATGAGATAAGCATTTTTATAATAGTTTCATACAAATTAAAATTTTTTCAGCTTTAAAAAAAGTGTCCTGGTTATTAATTAAACTTAGAATTGCTGATGCTTTTATATTTCAGCTATCTGGAACGACGACGCAATTAACTCAGGCAATCTTTTGGCAATAGCACCTGGTATGCCACTTGGACAGCCCAACAGAATAAGCAAAAGTTAATAGAATTTTTTTAAATGATGGAAACATAGGTACACTTTTATTATTTTAACACAATCATGATGACTGATAAAGGTATCATATAGGTTTTATATATCATTTCCACCTGAATGAAAAAGATGTTAGAAAACTTCTTTGTTTCTCTAATGGTGTAAAAGTATACAAATTACTATAAACTGTTTTAGTTAACACGGGATAGTAAACGTGATTGTCCGAGTCTTCTTTATTTATCTAAGCGCAAAATTGACAATTCGAAAATTTGAAGCATTTTATGATTTTTGTATACTTAATCATAAAATATTTTTTAATCTTTGTTATTAGTTTGTTATTAACCTTCTAAATGTTCATACTGAAGCTCATGATACTGAATTAATTTTTTTCCTACTACATTCATATCCGAAGAGATAGCTTTTTTAAATAAAAAATTTCAATTAATAAATTTTATAAAAACTAAGATTTATTTAGAATCCGTAACATATGTGTTTAACACATGTGTTTTTTAAACAATGCATATTAAACCATTTGAATCATTAGCACGCATATGCGTCCATCTCAGTAATATTTTTTTTATTCAGAAATTCCCAATTCATATCAGAAATTCTGAATATTATCTTTTGATTTTTTTGAATGGAAAATTTTTCATTATTACATAAATTAAAAATTCTTCTTTTGGGATTTCTTAACAAAAAATGAATCTCTAATGCATGCATATATGCGCTACTGATGAAAACAGGTTAATAACGTTTTATAAAATATATCACAATTATTTCAGAAAAATTACATAAATATATTTTCCTTACCTTTTTCCTCAATTGGAATTGTCGTTCAAGAATTTTCTCTTTGAGTCCTATGTTAGAAAACAAATAACTAATTTATTCGTCTTGTATTTACTCCGAAAGATATATATGAGTGGACATCTCTGTCAGTTGCTGTGGTAACAACAATAAAGAAAATGGTACTTTTATCTTTTTTACTTTCGTGTCCTATCCCTTTTTTTCTTCGATATTTTATCTCTTTCGTTGAGAAAAGTAAGGGAGCTATGCCGTGATTTAGTTTTTTTTTTTTTTTTCCTTCAGAGTTTGTCCAAAAAACAAAATTTTGGTACTAAAGTAAAATCGAGTATTCAGAAAAAAACGATGAAGCTTATTTTCTGATTGAGTGCTAATGGAATGTAGTGTGAATCAAACATAATAGAACAATTTGGAAATTTCACTTCAAACGTGGCAAATGAGGTGCGTGCGTTCGTACTATAAATATTTTTATAAATATTCATATTTTGATGCAATAGCTGTAAGATTCTTATGAAAAATGCACGAATACAAAATATGATACGATTATATATCGATTACAGACATATATCAATTAGAGAGCAATCCAACTATATTAATGCATGTTAGAGTACGGACAGACAAACAGAATTCTTAAACATTTTCAACCATGCTGTAGCGTGTTGAACATTACTAAGTAATGTTGGTGAGATTCCAACATTTTAGGATCGTTTAAGAGTAAAAGACTAATTGTATATAGATTCACTGCTGTTTTATTACATATGTTTTTATTATTATTTTTATTATTTGAATATTTTTAATGTGTCTTTTAAATGTATAGTATGATTGTTAGTAGTTTGTTTTTTTACAAAGGCAGTATTATGTATCTGTTTTTGTATTCAGGAAGGTTTAATTGCAGAGTACGAGGTATAGATATATGACCTATTGTACTGCAAAGGCATAAAAATCATACCCTGATAGGGGATACAAAAAAGAAGTAGGTCTTTTATGACCCTATGTTTTATAGCCGATGTCAGGGCTACGTGTGAGGTCACGTGCCCAGCTGGTCACGTGGGAAATACGAGGGGTGTAGGGCCCCGGAGTATACGGGGGGCCCTCTGACCCTTAATGCACGAGGGGCGTGGGCAGGAAGAGTCGATTGGCTGGTGAGTAGAATTATTATGTGTATGTTAATTTTCTCTCACCAGTCAGGGCTTGTTATGCAAATTTTGGACACACAGTGAGTTTTCCTCGTTCTCTAGAAAGAAGAGAGAGACTATATAGAGGAAGAGAAGCGAGTGGCTGAGGATGCTCAGTTTTTAGAGTGCTGCTTTTAAGTCTAAAATTACCAGTGCCCACCATTAAAACCTGCCCTTTTTTGTTAGTGAAACCCATGGGATACTTCTAAAATGTGCCCCTGAATCAATATACACCGGCCAGGTACCGGTGGTGCTTCCTAAGCTCAGTGGAGTATCAGGTACTGTTATTTTTGTCTATAATGTTCTTAAATTTATATATATATACCAATGTATCATAATGCAATGTGAGTAATATCTAGCCCAGGAGACTTTGTCTGAGTGAGCGAATTGTCAAACTTAAATATAGATTTTAGATTATTTTGGCTGTAAGTGTAACACTTTACTTAAAGAGTACGTTTCTCTAGTTGATTTTTTTTTTGTAATGATATTATTAATGTGCTTATATTTAATAAAGGAGTTATGTTTGTTAAAACACTTAGTTGTCATTTATGAAAGTTTTTTTTTAATTGTCTATTTTATATATTTTTCTTAGTAGTCAACCAATACTTGCATATTTAATTAAAATTCTAATTCTTTTTATTTTGTCTAAAGTTAATAGTGAGTAAATATATTTTGTAGGGTTCAGTAGCTAAGTACGGGGAATTTTAATTTTAATGTATTTTAAGTCTTATTTTTGTCTCTTAGCTATTCAATAGGGCCATAGGTTAGGTAATCTACTAAACATTACACAACGCAATGACTATATTATTTTCTTTATCAATGACAACCTGATAACTGTATTTTCCGGAGTTGTCAATTACCTGACTAGGCCGCACGATCATGAGGTTCTACTAAATTAGATGCCCCTACAAGATATCATTATTTGGGTTTTTATTATTGAATGAACCCGGGGTATAGGTGCACCCAACACCTATGTTAAATTTGTGCAGATCTTGCCAGCATAAGCCCCCCGGAGTTTAGGAAGCACCACCGGTACCTGGCCGGTGTATATTGATTCAGGGGCACATTTTAGAAGTATCCCATGGGTTTCACTAACAAAAAAGGGCAGGTTTTAATGGTGGGCACTGGTAATTTTAGACTTAAAAGCAGCACTTTAAAAACTGAGCATCCTCAGCCACTCGCTTCTCTTCCTCTATATCGTCTCTCTCTTCTTTCTAGAGAACGAGGAAAACTCACTGTGTGTCCAAAATTTGCATAACAAGCCCTGACTGGTGAGAGAAAATTAACATACACATAATAATTCTACTCACCAGCCAATCGACTCTTCCTGCCCACGCCCCTCGTGCATTAAGGGTCAGAGGGCCCCCCGTATACTCCGGGGCCCTACACCCCTCGTATTTCCCACGTGACCAGCTGGGCACGTGACCTCACACGTAGCCCTGACATCGGCTATAAAACATAGGGTCATAAAAGACCTACTTCTTTTTTGTATCCCCTATCAGGGTATGATTTTTATGCCTTTGCAGTACAATAGGTCATATATCTATACCTCGTACTCGGCAATTAAACCTTCCTGAATACAAAAACAGATACATAATACTGCCCTTGTAAAAAAACAAACTACTAACAATCATACTATACATTTAAAAGACACATTAAAAATATTCAAATAATAAAAATAATAATAAAAACATATGTAATAAAACAGCAGTGAATCTATATACAATTAGTCTTTTACTCTTAAAAGATCCTAAAATGTTGGAATCTCACCAACAAGTATAATATCCGAAATCTTTTGTATGCCCCTGTGTATTCATTGTCTAGGATACAGGATGTAACCCGTAGTAAATCTCAGCAACGTATAACTATTTTATTATATGTTACGTAACTTAACATGATTGAAATACGCCGAAAACAAAGTTTCACCCTATACCATTATGGAATTCTTTTCCTTGGCCTTGTAAATGAATAATAAAATTTTTTTGCCCTGCATATTGTAACAGAGTGTATACAGACGGACGGATTTAACGACGACTATACGTATTTATGTAATTACGAACGCACCTAAAAAGTAACGATTTAATCATTCTAAAAGTATAGCTAGTCGTACGATGCAGTTTTTACAAAGTATGCAAAAGAGATTTTTTTTAGAAAGAAAATTTTACAACCAGAATAATTACATTTCCCATCTTCCAAGATGTCGTAGTTTGTAGAGTCTTGTTGACAAGAAAGATATGAATACAAATGTCTTGTTGAGAAGGAACATATGAATACAAATGTTCAGTGGGACAGTTGCCATGAATACGAATAGCCATAAGATGTGACATGTACTCGTGGCAAATATATACAGTATATAAACGGATCGTTGCTGTGCTGACTGTCAAATGATGATTTAAATAGCTTCATGCAGAACTCTGGAGCCACTACAGGGCTAACTGTGTGAAAAATGTATCTATCCAGCAGAAAAATATTTCTTTATTAAAAAATTCCGTTTCTAGCTCTGCATCTGTTAATATATATATCGCACCTTAATGTTTATGCTTTTTGAATTGTTGAGTTTTTACTTTTCTGGTTACATTTGGAGAAGTCCAGTAACGTAGTGGTTAAAACACGCATGTCTACTATACTACGGATCCCCAGTTCAATTCCACGCTGAGGACCGGCGAAGTTTCAATCAATCTTTCATCCCTTCAGAGTCGATAAACGGAATACCACGCTTGTTTGTGAACTAAACACTGAGGACCCCATGTTATTCTGACCACCACCACCTGGCTGGGACATATATACATATAGCACACCAAGGCGCACGGTCAAGAAAACAGGCATTATTTAGGAATTTGAACATTTATTGTTATCACATGTCTTTAAACTTTCTTTTGTCACTTAACAGTTCTTTGTGTGTTTTTACCTCGTATGTCAACATCATCTTTGGCGCCCTCTGGCACATTTGCGTATATTTGACCAGAATCCTAAATGGATTGTAGTGCCACAAGCTTAGTTTATTTATTTATTTATTATTATTATTAATAATTTATTTTTTATGTAGAGGGGTGGTAGTCAGATTTGGATAACCAGTATAAAGCGGGTTATGAAAAAAGTCATATATTGTTAAAATAATTCCGTATACATATGGGTAATTTCATTTGACATTTCTGTCTATTAACGTTTTTTGCATTTTGAGTAGAAATTCCGTTAAGTTTTCGTAATTCATGTGTTTTCCAATAACGGTGTCGTTGCATGCGGCCGGGTAGTAAAATGGACAAAATATTCATCTTCTAATGGCGAATACAGGGGTTCAAAACTTGTGAAATGCAAGGCGATAAAAAACGTATGTGATGATATACAATACAGGAAGTCTCATAAAAAATGGTCAAAACTTTAAGAGTCAGAAAAAACTCAAATATACTGGCGCATTTGGAAGCGGCATCCATGCAAACATTAATGCTCCTGTTGCAAATTATCAGGAGAACAAAGATACAAATAGGATGCAATTGTGATATGGGAAGAAAGAAGAGCGCATATACAAAATGCCGTCAATATTAATGTATAAAATCCGTTGAACCGAATGTTCAACTACCGGGTGTCCCAAAAATGACTGATGGATTTTAAAATTCCTTAACTTGCAAACGGTGACAGCTATTTAAAAAATTTTTGCAGGATGGTTATGTATAATGTCAGGAGTTTTTTTACCGTAATTTTTTATTTTAGTTAGAATTTCAAACAATAGATAGCGCTGACGGAGATTGAAGGCCAGGTGATCAGTGCTGAGTCAGGCTTCGACCTGGCCTTCAATCGCCATCAGCGCCACCTATTGTTTGAAATTCGAACTAAAATAAAAAATTACGGTAAAAAAACTCCTGACGTTATACATCACCATCCTGCAAAAAATTTTTAAATAGCTGTCACCGTTTGCAAGTTATTGAATTTTAAAATCCATCAGTCATTTTTGGGACACCCGGTATAACCTCTTCAGACCTGAGGTACATATTTGTGCACCTCTGATTTCAACTGCGTATCTCACTTAATATTTGAAATTTTTTTTATTGAGACGAGATGATGATATTTGTGTACGTTAGCCTTTTCTAGTTTCAGCAAGAAATGGCGCTAGCAGTTTTAATTCATATGATTTTGGAGAGAATAAACGAGCAATGGCGAAAAACATAAAACTTCGAAAAAGTAAGTACATTTTTATAATTAGAAAATTAATATTTATTCATATTAATTTTTAAGAATACTTATAAACTCTTCAATATTGGATAAATCATTTAATTTTTTTTTAGCTAGATCATAATATCAATTTAAACTAGATGTAATTTATAAGGTACACGTATGTGCACCTCCGGTTTCAATTCTGTGTTTTTGGAAAGAAGTCATCTCACACAAAAAATTTGTACTGAATGATATCTTATTGGTGCAGTGCTAAAGTTCTGGAATTATTTAAAAATTATACTTAAGTATAAATAAGAATTCATTTTGTTCATGTTTTAAATTAAACATTAATTTTTAAAAATCATAATTATTATATATTTGTAAGAGTAAATAAACTAATGAGGCCAATGGTGATAGTTAGTCTTCTGGCAATGAAAATTTAGATGACACAGATATAACACCATTGACAATATTGCTCCAGTACCTATCCCGAATCCATGTAACAATAAAGTTTAACCTAAAAGGCTTTGTAATAGAAAGCTGAAAATAAGTAAATTTTTAAAATTTGTTAGAGCACATTAGAATAATAATGCTGAGAATAAAACCTTATCTTTTCGCAAATATTTATTTAATAGTTTTTTTTCTAATATTTGTCCGAGGATCATTGATTGATGAGGATTATCTAAAAGCAGATTTTCCAGCATCGTAAATCCTTTTGAATCATTTCTAGATTAGTTAAATGAAGATTTTGGGGGAAAAGTTTCATATGAAACCTATTCCGTTCAAACAATTTCAATTCCGTTATATTTCATTCAAACACAAAACCATCGCCCAAAAAATGCATCTAAATATGAAATTATAAAAGTTGCAGGCGTACACATGCTCATCGGAACTTTAAAATATCTCCAAGCAAGCTTATACTGGCAAAGAGACTTGTCAATACTTAGAATTGCAGCTACTATGTCATGTGATCGATTTTTTGAGATTAGAAAATTTCTTCATTTGCAGATAAATCAAATGATGTTTAAGCAGATGTCAAATTATGAAAAGTAAATCTTATCTTGAATGCAGTAAGAATTAAATGTTGTCCCTGCCCCGGCCAAAACCTTTATCAGTAGATGAACAGAGATCACTAGATCCCATTTGCTGGACGTTGTGGATCTAGACAGTATGTGCCATCAAAACCTAATACGTTGAAATTAAAAAATTTTGTTTTATCCGCCAGGGATGGCCATGTCCTTGACTGCCAAATATATCATGGAAAAGGAATTGTACCAGCTGATGATTCAAAATAATTATGATTAGGTCTAGGTGAAGGCATTGTCAAATTGTTTTTTAAATTTATACCAAAAGACTCTATACGGGTGATTTACTAGGAACCATATCTACCAAACTGGAATGATTATGAACAAAAGACTTGGAGAAGCCGATAAAAAAATCAAGAATGATCGAGATTTGTAACACGGAGAGTGGGATGAGAGACTAAGGGAAGGAAAGGATAATATGTATACTGAATTGAAAGATAACAAATGTGTTACTTTGCTTTCGACTTGCATCGATAGCGATCTCGAGAGAAGTTGTGTTAGGTGGTCTAATGATTAAAACTGTAAAATTAATGTAACACAACCTGCAATTGTGAATACAAAATGTGCATGGGGGGTACAGTTTTAAAGAATAGGTGTTTAGCTTACTACCGTTGTTTTATTCACACAAAAAGTAGTCAACAAGAGTTTTTATACATTTTATAGATTTGGTTATTTCCATTTGTTGGATAATGTATATCAGAAATTGCAAAACGGTGAAGTTCCTGAAAAAGACAGATTGTTTCTGCGGTATTTTTAGAGATTGCATAAGTACTGAGGAAATATAAGAGCAAAGTAAGTGAAGACCGACGACCATGGAAACTACGCAAAATTTATTCATCTGAAAATGATTTTGATGACGTTTCCGCAAATAAAGCACAGCGAAAATAACGTAAGGGTATTTAGAAGCCAATTTATTATATTAGATACGACAAAATTGGACAGTTTCCTCGTTCAACAAATGATAACTTTGCTTCAAAATGTAAGTATGAAGGCTGCAAATCAAGAACCAGAGTTATTCATACAAAATGCAATATATATCTCTCTATATAAAAAAAATTCGAAAATAACACGTAAAATAAACTTATATGTATCAATTGTCCACCAAATTCCTCGCTAAAAAATTTTTGAAAAATGAAGTGTTTTTTTTGTAGTATGAACCCGAGGTGCACATATGTGTACCTGCTAGTAAATAGAAACTAATTATTGTTATTTTACTTTTTATTACAAAATTATGTTTCTATACGTATAAATAGATGAAATAAACTGTGAAATAATTTTTACGATGGCTTAAAATGTGTCAGGTCTGAAGAGGATAAGTCTAGAAGACTTCGTCGTCAGACTTTCGGCCACTGCGTGGGAAGTGCGCGCAATATGCCTGTTGTTCTTCAGAAAGTTCGTCAATCCGTTCTTCGTCGGTGTACCACATACACTGCCGTTCACTGTTTTGAAAATTTATTGAAATCACATGTCTTTAAACTTTCTTTTGTCACTTAACAGTTCTTTGTGTATTTTTATCTTTTGTGTATATTAACATCATCTTTGGAGCCCTCTGGCACATTTGCGTTTTAATTCCGAACATGCATTATTTGATAAAAGATATTTATTTGAATATATACTATCTATCACCTCTTAATATTCTGCTCGTCTTTTATGAAACACCCTGTATAAGTACCTGCTCCTTATAAATGCATTTCCGTATGTATAATTATTAGACATATATATACATTATATATCGCACTATATGCAACCCTGTATTATCATATTTATTTCTGAAAAAAGAAATTACAATTTAAGAAATTACAATTTAAGAAATTACAATTAAAGAAATTTAAAGAAATTTAAAGAAATTACAATTAAAATTTTACTTGAATCGCAAAAATTTTTCAACAAAAATTTTGAAAACGGGAACATAACCATAAAGGAAATTTTGAAAAATTGATTGTATTTTTCAGTTATTCATAAGTTATGTTAAGTTATTTAGTAACCATCTTAGGGTATAATACCTGGCACAACGTTTTAATTTACTAATAGTTTTATGCTATTAAAAGAAAATAATGCGACTTATTTATTAAACTTGTTTGCATTTGAGACCCAAGATTATGTTTTAAACTGCAGAGCCGTGATCTTTTTTAGAATAAATATTTAAGCTTTAATTAATTATTGCTGGAATCATAATCCTTATGGTATAAAAATGGTGGGGGGGGGGGTGAATTAATGAGAATTGATATGTGAATAAGTTAACGAGCAGACGATAATGAGCATTCATTAAACAATTATATACTTATAAATTTAGTTACTTTTGTAATAATTTTACAAGATTAACGATATTAATACAGCGGTTTTGTAATACAGAGTTGTCAGATTTCCAATAATGAATTAAAGCTTTAATAAACAAAACTTAAATTCTAGAAATTAATTAAAGCTTTCTTGATATTCTTAAAATGTTATCTTATTTATATTTATTATTAGTTCATGAATTATTGAATTTTAAATTTAGAGAGTATTTATAAAACAATGTATGCATTTTATAGCTTTGGTGTATTTGATTATTTCCTGTTGCACATTTAATCCATACTCGAAAATATGGGGAAAATATACATGATGACCCCAGGAGCCAAGGGGTATAGGTGACAAAATTGAAAAAAAAATGAACTAAGTGCACAGATGACCTGGAAATATGTTTTTTTCTTTTCAAGTAAAGAAATATAACTAATTTTCTAATTATACGCTGCGTTCTAGAGATCAACCACTTTCGCCGAATAATAATCAATACTGATTAATTATAAATTTAAAGAACATTTTATTCTACTTTTTTTACAGTTATTGAAATTAGAGTTCAAAGATCACAATAAAACAAGTGTCATTTTCCTAGTTCATTTCAGTCAAATGTTATTGATGTTCAAATTTAAAGTTATTATCTTTAAACTCAATTTACTCCAAATCGAATTTTTATCACTTGTACCCCTTGGTTTCTGAGGTTGTCATATATGTTCATACTACGGAAAAACTGTTAACTAGAATTCCAGTAAATAGCCATTTATTTTATGATTTTTTTTCAATTTTTTTGCTTTCTAAAAGTCAAACACAATGTTTGATTTAAAAACAGAAATTTTTTCCGTAATAAAAATGATTTTTTAGTGAAATCATAGTTCGCAAGATTTTTGCCATCAAATTAAAAGGATAGTTTAAAGTAGATTATCAACAACTGAAAAATAAATACACAAATTTGTCAACTATAGTTAAAACTTCCAAATTTATTTTTCTTTCTTTTATATCGCAGCTGAAACGAAACCAGAGTATGGCAAAAACATATGTTAGCTGTAGAAGAAAATAATTACCAGCATTGTATTTTCCGTTAGGTAGAATTTTTTCTGGGAATTGATTTCTTTATCAAAATCTACATATAGACGTAGTAACACGAATCTGAAATATGCTGGTACCTTTATCTAAAGTAGCTATGCAATGAAGTGCACTCTTTATTATTATTATTATAAAAAAAGAGTTTTTGTTGCAATTCAAACATTTTCACTATATTACCAAATAAATATGTAAAAATAATTATTTTGCCTATTTTATAAGTATTCAATTTGTATTCAGTGAAGTAAATGTCTCAACCTTTCCCAATACACATTTAAGTATAGTATAAACTAGTACCTGTGGATACACTTGATTATTGGTTTTTATTCGAAAGGAACTTTAAAACAAAACCACTCCCACTATAAAAAATAGTTTAAAAATATTTTATTGTTTTGTTATATTTACGAAACTTTACTTTTAGTTTAAGGCATTTCATATATGTGAATAATGCGCACCAGTATTGAATTCAGTGGCGTACTAAAAGGAGGGGGTTGCTAGAGATCAGTAAACCCTCCCTTAATGTTTCATTGTAGCGAAAAATTTATCACATTAGACCAAGTTTTTCCCGTTTAGAAATACAGTAATGCCTGCGCGTAAACATATCCTATAACGAAACCTTGTGTTTAATGAAAAAATGTAATGATCCCCATCGGAAAGAATATCAAATAATTATATTTGTTAAAACAAAAATCTCTATAAAATAAAAAAAAATCCGGTCCCAATTGATTCCGTTTCTACGGGTTTTACTGCATTTCGATATTTGTACATATGTTTATTGGTTTAAAATTTATATCCTCAATAATTCTTTTCAGATTTTTCAGATTCAGATCTGCGGGTTTCTGTGTTTGTTTGTATGTCTCGCTATATTTTCCCCAAAAAGCAGCGTCCAAGTTTAATTACAATTTAGCTTGTAATTAAATCGGTATGTTGGTAAGATACTGGAATTAGGTGTATTAATTTTGGTGAAATTTAGTTGATTAGTCGGGAAAATATAGAACCTTTTATTTTATGTTATAAGATTTAAGAATACTAGGAACTAACTCTATAACTGGAACTAACACTTTAGGTTGGACTTAATTGGATATGATTTCAAAAAAAGTTTCGCAAAGTCATAGCCAATTGTTTTATTGTTTATTATTCCCCAAAACAGTCCTTTTAATTTTTATAAACTTGTAAAATTTCGTAGATAAGAAAAAAAAATAGGTAAAAGACAAATATTTTTCTTAAAAATCATGTTTTAATATCATTTCAAAATTACAAATGACATGCATTATGAAAGCACACATCCATCCGAATTTCGTTCAGAACGAATTAAGAACTGTTCTGGAATTGCCATATTAGGTTGAAGATTTCCTTTATCTTCTAGTTGATCTGACGAAGAATTTGTGCTGTCACACTTTTCGAGAACTTTTTCTATATATTGTCTTAAAAGGTTTTCATCCCATTGACTCCTAGCTGGTCCATGCATTCTAGGATGGCGTAATTTAAATCCCAAACGTTCTAATTCCATCATTATATCGTCGTAGTCATATCCTTCATGTCGAATGTCATGCTCTACAAAATCAGCTCCCAGGATTTCTTCTGGTGGTGCCAGACGAATTGGAATGAAAAAGTTTATACTCTGAAAAGTTACAAGGTATTATAAAACTTTTTGTTACAAGGAAAACATGAACAAGATTGCTATAAACAAATGAATATCTACAGTCATATTTAGGTAAAAAACAATAGATAATGTGCATGTGACGTCACACATCTTAGTAAAGACATACTTCTCAACTCAGTGTAGGCAGAAATTAACAATTATCGTAAAGCTATAACTTCCTAACATATTTCCTTTTTTTTCATAATATAAAGCATGCTATGTGAAAATTACGAAAAATTTAGCATAACTATGAGAACTTAGCACGAAAGTTTTACCTAGGTTTGAGTTGAGTAGACGTTAAACAAGATAGTTTGTTGACAAAAATGCACATTGTGTATTGAGTTGCGGATGTTGAAAGAAAAATTCACAAAAGTCTATTAAAAAACATAACACAAAAGACTTGTGCAATCTCTTAGAAGGTCCAGTTCATCTGTAAAACTTTTTTTCTCATTTTTTTTCATAATATGAAGCATGCTATGTGAAAATTACGAAAAATTTAGCATAACTATGAGAACTTAGCACGAAAGTTTTACCTAGTTTTGAGTTGAGTAGACGTTAAACAAGATAGTTTGTTGACAAAAATGCACATTGTGTATTGATTTGCGGATGTTGAAAGCAAAATTCACAAAAGTCTATTAAAAAAACATAACACAAAAGACAATCTCTTAGAAGGTCCAGTTCATCTGTAAAACTTTGAAATTTGCTTTATAAAATAACCATGCAGACTGGAGATAAAAACTTATGTGTTGTTTAAACTGGTGATTCTATAAAACTGTGTTTTGGGAGTCCGTTCATAATATTCGCAAAGTTTCAGTTGTCTATTTCCAAGAAGTGGAGAAGTCAACAGGTTACGTAAAATTTACTAATCGTATATAACATCCATAAGTACGCTAACATTTAAAAATCATAAATGTGGAAAAGAAATCACTATAATTAAATATGGATTGCGGTGAACTTATTCCAACATAGACGATATTTTTAAAATGATAATTTTTGTTGTTGAAATATTTGCAAATATATGATGCTGATGGAATTACATTTCTATAATTATGTGATAAACAACGTGTATTTCAGTTCAGGAAAACTTTACTAGCATTTTACACCACAAAATGCCACCACAAATCAACATTTTTTATGCGAGTAAGAACATCTTTAACTGAAGCATGCATAAAGGTGACTGAGATTTTGCAAACCGTCAAGGGAAACCACGGGGTCAATGAAGCATGCACATGCAGCACATGTATCACAATGCAGAAGATTTTATGAATAATGTCAGTCTTGAATAATGTTACAAAAAGATAGGTTATTATTAGTGCCCGACAAAAGCAGGCTTTCCCAGCCTAAACCAAATCTCGGTATTTTTAGAGTGTAAGCCGAAAACGAAAACGATACTCACTCTTCAATAAAATTTTAAGTTGTAAATTTATTGCATGCAAAAAATACTAATTAAATTTTCAGAAACAAACATACCTATATATAGAAACACTTTTACTAAAATATATCCGAGTACGATGAAGTGGATGTGCAATAGTCCTGCTGAAGACATTGTGTCCGCTAATATAAAGCAGCTCCAAAAATACGAACAATTCAAGCTGGCACGCATGAATGAATTCAGATTTCATGGTCCTTCTTGATCCTCAATATCTTTCTCACTGGCTAGTGTTACAGAACCACACAGGTATTTGGCAATGTCTATCCAATGCAAGGCCCCTGTGAGAGTCAGGAGAGTGTTAGACCTTCACTATGAAAAATAGAGAGTCACCAGAAGAAAAATGGACGCCCACGTTACGGAGACGGCTACGAGAAGAAAAACAGAAAGACAGATCTTGATCAGAGTTAGGGACAGAAGCTGAACCTGGAGCCCATGTTGAACACAGGGCGAAGATGTTTGTTTATACTTTAAACTTATGTTAGATGTGGCAACTCTGTGGCCCGAACAATGTGTCTAGTTGAGAAGGAGATATGAAACTATCCAATAGTTTAATTATGTGTGTGTTCAGAATAAAAAACTTATAATAAAAAAAATTCTGTTTAAATGCATTGATTTCATTTACTAAGAATACTAAGTTGAGAGCCACGTCTCCACACATGGATATAACATGTTTTTGTTTTCAAAAAAAGATGTTCAGTCATTAATTTTTAAAAATTTAAACCAAAAATCTCAGTCATATATTCTTTGCTAATTTTATAGTTATTCATACAGTGAGAAGTTCGTATAAAGAGCTTAAAAATATTTAATAATTAGCTTTTAACAGGATCAAAAAGAACTATTTACCAAAAGATTATAATTCCAGATGTTTCAAATAAATTAATATATAAACAGATAATATAATAAATTATTTTCATACAATTCTTTTATAATTTTTAAAATTTTAGGGAAATATTCAGAAATGATACTTAACAAAAATTACTTTATGACAAAAATAATTATAGTCAACTCATTTCTTGTACTATTTAGTATACTAAGAATACAATGAACTACAATTTAAGCCAGTGGTTCCAAACGTGTGGTATACGACACAAATATGTAATATGGAAACAGTATTAACCCATATTCAACAATCTTTCATTTTTCATGTTGTAGCTGAAAAATAAAAGTGAGTTAAAAGCGTGCAAAATAAAATTATTACAACGACTTATTACCAGTCTATTCGTTTGAACTTGGAGGCGGCAACACAAATAATTACCTCAACAAGTTAGAGTCTGAAATTCTAGACGTAGTTAAAACTCGACTTACATATTTAAACGCAACTGGTCCACCAGGTCATATTTGGTGGGAAAACACCTGAAAACCCTATTTTAGTGGTTGACTCTTAGGCTTATCATTATGTTTTCCTGCAATCCAAAGACAATCCAATCTCAATGTTTCCCAGATATGCTTACTTTACCAACGTATACAGGCATGGGAAGCCTACAAAGACGACTTTTAACAATGGTGATAGAAAATATCGCTAAGGAACTCAGATGACCGCAAACAAGTTCTTGCAGAGTGCTATCAGGAATCTTGACGACTTGATGGTGGTGATCTTAGCCTATTCTTTTCAGCATGTCGATCAAGGGAGTCTTCCTCTACCATCTGCCACGCCCATGCAAAGGAATATTAACCATATTGCACATGGCCCAGGTGATGTCAAAAACCTCCACAAGCGTCTCAAAGGTACGCTCTTGACTAATGGAGAATTCAACACTGTGACACGCACAAGCGTCTATATTCTTCCGTCTTCGCCCCAACCAAGAGTTGTGCCATACTGCCTCAAGTATGGCTCGATGGCATTTTTGGAATCATACACCGAATATTACCCGTGTTTATTGCCTCTGCGTTTGAAGTTTTCCACGGACATATGTGAAAACGATCATAACGCTGGAGAAATTAAGAAAATTAAAGCTTGTTTATTAGTGTTAGATGGGGAGGTTTTAATTAATGTATCGTATGTTTATCAAACATGCAAAATCTTTGTCTCAAATTTATGCAGATCTGCCGTCGTTTATCTGGAATTAAATTTGTACATCTCAATGTGCGATATATTATCCTATCTATCATACAGGCACAAATAAACAAACAGACACACAAAAACTTTTTCAACATTCCAAAAACAGTGGGGATAGAATTTTTCATAAATTTTGAATGATTAATTAGTCAGACATAGATTATTGAAAAATGAACCAATAATTATTGAAGAGAAACATCGGTATTGATTTAACTCGAGCAATATTCATGTAGGCTAAACTTAGCTAAGCATTACACCAATGTCATAACTTAAGCCATGAAGCTCTAGCAAAAGATGTATGATTGTATTTCGAGAACATGTTACTAAAGAATGATTAATGAATTCAGTTTTAGATATTTTCCAAACAGAATTCTAATATGGATGACAGTTACAACAAGAAATGAAGAAATTATAATGTTCCCTTTATTTCTGGAAACGTTTTCCTCAAGTTTGTGATGTTAAATTAACTTTTGACTTTTTGGACCATATTGCTTTAAAAGGAATTGCCCTAAACGTATGTAAAACAACCAGCAAAGCCTTATTGAGTAGAAAGTAACGCGAAATCTTCATTGTGTGTAAGATTCGTTGAAAAATTACAATACTGTACTTCTTACATTGATACTTTTAAACTCAAAAAAGAAGATTTTATGGGTTCTTGTGTTTTATTTTTCAATTGAAATTTTCATTGAAACATTATTATTAAGCATTTCATTACTACACAAAACAAATTTCAGCAATAATTTTCTAGAATTTTTGCTTAAACATTCCATATATCACAGTCATAAAACGTCTTCTAACACTTTCTCAATTGAATTATTACCGAGCATTATTTTGTTATTTATACTTCTCAAGATTTGTTCTGTTTCCTTTAAATATATTTAGTAGTAAATTTAAGACACGATAGTCTAATACTACAAAGAAAATAAGGGAGGTCTTTTTTTTTAAATCTATGTTATTACAAAGACTTATTCAACAAAAAGATTTTCACATGTCATCAAATTCCTAATGCCATTTTCATCGTCTTACTCTTTTAAGTCGACACCTTTTCCAATTTATTTCCACATTTCACTAATTACCATAAGCTAAGAAAGTCTCATCCATATATAGAAACGTTTACTTATTAATTATTTTCAGTAAAATAAATAAATAAATAAATAAAAAGAATGCATAAGAAAAGCTACATACTTTCAAAATCAAATATGTTGTAAGCATGCTCCATGCGCTAACAACAATGCAGGCCAACAATTGGACTCCTAAAAGGTATAATCCACCCCCTTTGAACAATCCACTTCTTTCATGTGTTAAATTCAATAATTTATCGTTGTCTATGAAGAGGCCGACAGCAACCATTCCCCATAATCCTCCCATAGCATGGACAGCTACAGCTCCAACTGGATCGTCGATATGATATTTATCCATTAGTGGAGGGATCAGGTTAACTAATAGAGCTCCAATTGCTCCTACAAGAACAGATTCCCAAGACCGTAAAAAACCCGAACCAGCTGAAAAGAAAAGAAAAATAATAATACAAATTAATTTGATGAAGAGTAAATCAAGAATCTTACTGAAAATACATTATTATTACAAAATAAATTCTAAAATCTGAAAATTGAATTTAAAAATAATATTGCAACACTAAAGTACATTTATAAAAGATTAGCGTCGTACATATAAGCCATAAGCTTAGCTTTTCAATTTTGTTTTGTTTTATTTCTCGAATTATGACAACTCCTATTACAGAACTTGGCAATATTCGCCCTCACTTGGACTTCAGACGCAAGACTATTTAGATTATTGCTTAAAATTAGTGGTGGAGAAGAAAAGGCACAGGGATCTCTGGTTTACAAATATACAAAAACTAAATTAATGACAATGGCAGACTTGCCAATCCTGTTTTTTTTCTGTTTGTTTCTGTAACCAAATTCCTCTTCGAATCAAGTTATACTGCTCATGGATCACTAGTCTATTACATAACTATACTCTACTTAACATGTAGTTCTTGAAGTTTTGTTATTTTCCCTTACCATTAAGAAGTAGTATGCCCATTAAAAATAATATTTAGAGTAATAATGATAAGAAAAATTTAAGAAGCAATTTTCAAATTCAGTATTCTGTTTAATTCATAAAAGATGACATTAATTCATAAAAAACTTGTAGGGCTAAAAGAGTGTTTTTTAGAGCTACAAGCTTCCCTATTTATGCGGAGTTATCTAACCAAATTGAACAGTACATATGATATGATTATATCATTCTGAAATGAATAAAGGTTGCCTTTTTTATAATTGATCGGCTGCCCTTTGTTACTCTGCAAATGTTTCATCGGAAAATCTGTTCTTGTCTTATGATTGTGAGCATGATCAAGTCGATCAATCAAAGTGTGTGATTATTCGGGATTTCGCTCTCTTTTCGGCCCATTTTCTTGTATTTTCGATGGAAATTACTTTGCACTTGCCCAACAGAATGAGTTTCATGAAACCCCACACAGCATTTTGCTCCTTCTTTGCTATTTCTATAGTTTCTATAATAAGTCTCTATAGTTACAATTACGATAACACAGACAGAATGCTGAACAACCGCAAACATTGCGGTATATCTACAATTTAGGCTACAATAATAATAGTCTTCCATGACACTGGTACTAATATTTAGCGAATTATTCAATTATGAAATTGTCCACCTGATTTGTACCCATCTTGTAATGCATTATGAATTATGAGTGATTAATTGAATTATTTCTTTACCCATGATACCATAGATGAATCACTATTACTTAATTTCTTTTTTGACTAAAAGTATTATGAATATTTAATGGTGCAATACTTCTACTTATCATCTTCTTGTAAAATTCTAAGTGTGAAACTCTTTCTAAAATACTTAAACCTGCCGAGTACTATAAATGGGAACTTGATAAGTTTTGATAAAACTTTTAAATTACGATTTATTTGTTGTACATCTACGTAAGATGGCAGGAGCATCTTTTAAGAAGATTATACAGAGAAAATATTTAAAAAATTCAAATTTTCTGAAGAGAAATTTGAAAAATATAGGAAGGCATTCCATACCCATATGTTTAACATTAGAGAAACCAATTTGAAATGCGAGTCATCATTACACAAACCATTAGCTTAAATGCAGAGCACCCAAATGGTCCAATTTTTTAATACCAGTATTTCTTAAGAAAGATTTTCGCTGTAAATTTCTAAACATTTGCAGTAGAAATAACCATCTATACAAATTTCTAAAAATTTGCAATAATAAAGATTTTTGTATGATAAAAGTGGTATTAAAAAAATCGAGCCATTTGAGAGCCCTGTAACTAGAAAACACATGTATTTTTGGGGTCATTAAGAAGTTAATATAAGTCATTAGAATTATCTTTTCACTATTTTATATCGTCAATTGGATTTTAACGCACTATTCATTTCATTAAAAAATTAATATTTTTAGATTTTATTTTAATATTTTCTTTTGCAGATTTTTTTAAACAAACTTATCCCGTGATATGATTTTAAAAGCCTGTCACAATCACGCTCAATTATGCAAATATTTTTGTGCATTATTTAAGTATCGTCAACTTTAAAGCAAGTTTGTAAAGTTTGTTTGTATTTTATGACGGCCAATTATCAACACAAGTGATCTAAGGCGAACTAAAAAAAAAGTGGCACCAATCAAGTCATCCAAATTTTTTTTAAAGCATAGTGGACTAGTAACACTGACATTAACCATGGTAACAGCATTTTTAAATTATATTTTTAGTGCAAATTTAAATGGTGAGGCTACATGTTATTTTTATTTTCCATTATATCTCAGAATTGAAAAAAGTTCGTTTATTCGCGTTACTCGCCTAGTCAAATAACGATATATAATGAATATGTATTACAAAATATTCCTAACAAATGGTTCAAAGTTTACATATGTGTATTATAGTTATTAAAATATAGTTTACAAAAAAAAAAAAAAAAAAAAAAAAAAAAAAAAACATGTATGAAAATTAATGATTATATTACCAGTAACAGCAACAAGGGCTCCCAAAATAGAATTTATTAGGTCACCAACTAAGAAATATTTGTTTTTCACGTACCTGTAAAAAAGAAATAATAAAACATATCAGGCATCAAGCATAGATTATGAAAGATTTTCCAACACATTCAAAATACCGTAACAAATTGTCATAACCTCTCAATAAGATGAAGATTGGAAAACACTTAAGTCATTGGAGATTCCAATTTCCGCAATTGCCATAAATAATTGGAAAAATATTCGATATTTCCTTGTGGAGCCCTGTATATGATCTTTACATTTTAATAATAGCAAGCAAAAATGTACTTAAGTTAGGAAACTCGTAACTCGTAGCGCAGTTGAAGTTCATCAATTTCCGTCAATAAATAAAAGTACTTGAGTTCTTTTGTGCAGCTTTGTACATAATTCATAGGATTTATGTACATCAAGTAATATGTAAAAAAAAAATAGTTAAATTTAAAAACGCGTACCACAACTAAAAACGCACTTCTAGAAATTATTTTTTGTGCACTGTAAAACATTTATGTAATGTTACTCCATAAAATTGGTGGCAGCCTTGATGCCTCCAGTTTTATCAGTACTTTAACCGATATAATCGGTGTAACATTACACTGATATGTAGCGTTACACCAGTAATATATGTTTAAATTACACCATTATATAAGTGAAAAAAATTACTCCATAAAATTGGAGGCATCAGCTGCCACCAAGTTTACGCAGTAATGTTACATATTTTTTTTTTACAGTGTGGACATTATTGAAACCGAATTACTATGCGTTTCTCTGTAAATAAATGATAAGTGCTATGCACACCATATTTTACAACTAACACCTTGTTGTGCATCTTAATGATCATATCAATTTTGATATGCGTTAAATAGTGTAACACCATTGAAATATACCATAGGCGATTTTCCCCCCATAGATAGTAGTGCAACGAAATTATTTCAAGTATCCTGTAAACGTTGTGTAATTGATACAGAGTTCATTTTCAATACCTAGTATGAGGTGGTAAATGTCAATAACATATGTGTATTATTGAATGATAATCCGATTACGTTTGCGAAGTTAGTGCAGGGAGAAACGACATGCAAACAAGCCAAATTCATAATTACTTTTCAATTAAGTTGAAAAGTTTAAAAAACAAACTAACAGTGAATTTATTCAGAAAAAGCTAGAGAATTGCATACGTTATTTTTAAAATGATTTATTAAACTTTAAATAAATAATGAAATCAGACGTAACATTTTCTAGTATAGTTTGTTATTTAATGCGCTGCACGTATAACATTTAAAAATTGAATATCGTAGCTTGAATTTTGTAATATGATTCAAAGAGTCCAGCATATATTTAACTGATTTCAAAAAAGGGGATTCTGTAGTTTATTTGAATCCTTTTTTTAGGACACAAATAAGGAAAATTTTGATATGATTGTCAAATTTTCATACTTTTATTCATTGGAAAGGTCTCTTTCTGTTCCCGTTTCAATATCATAAGGATCTAAAAATTATATATTTGTCCGTCTGTCTCTTTTCATGTCTTTTTCTCAATTTATAGGATTTAATCTTATTAAAAATTAGCCAGTTGTCATGAATTTTGAGTTAATATTAAACATAGTATTACGCTACATTTAAAAAATAATCATCATATTTTCTATGGTGTTTTACAAGGACACCTGAAAACTTTTAATGCATCAGTGTCCACTGCGCGTGAAAATAAGTGATATTACCGACAATAAAATTTTTAATGAATATGAAGCATCAAGTTGGGTAACGCAGGAACAGCTTAACTTGACGCAAGAATCCGAAAGTCCATTGCTTAATCAATCCGACGTACGGATTGACAATAACTTGTTTTGTTGTAAATTGGATTGATGTTGATTCTATTTGTTTCGAGTCATCAAAAATTACTACGAAGTTATTTACATGTGGTTATTATAATTTTTGTAAGACATGTAAATAATCTATTTACCACCATCATGTTAATCCATTTATTTAAAAAAAAATCGGGTAATGTGGGAAAATGGAGCACATGTTTAACAGAATAGTTATTTTGCTGGACTCTCCACTTTTGGCCAGATTTCCTGGACTTTACGCCAATGTGCGATGGGTTGACAATAATTTGTTTCTTTGCAGTCGGATTCAGATAACGATTCTATTTGTTTTGAGTCCAAGTCGGTTTCGAATTGCATTTTCACTCTCGTGTGTCATGTATCACAACTCTTTTTTCTTTTTTTTCAAAAGAATGTCCGCGATATTGTTTAAAATGGAAACAAACTCTATTAAAATAAGGATTAATTTTCTTACATTTCAAGTTCCGAGTTGAAATGCATCGGATTCAGATCTTCTGATTGACTTCAAGTAGAATTTTCGAGTTTGAGATAGATATGATAAGATCTGATGAAGGACTACAATGTGTGTAACAAGAAAAGTGTGGCCACGAAAACACGGAAGGTAAATACAATTACTTGAAGTCGATATTATTTATTTATTTATTTATTTATTAGTAAAAAAATCACTTTGTTTGGTCATTTAAACTGATCTTCATCGGAAATTATTTTTATTTAATATAAAATTTTATCATTTTAATTTAACAACATATTAACAAAATATTAAGTTTTATCAATTCAATATGTAACCGAAAAATGAATGTTTGGCTCGAAATACTGTCAGATAAATTAATCACCTGTCTATTTCAACAGATTTAATACTATACGGCCTTGTTAATATAAGTTTTTTAATTCCTTGGTCTTTAGTTGAAAAATATGTTTTGCAGCTGTTACTCGATTAGTGATAAAATTTCATCATGTAAAAGTATAATTTATTATGTTTATGTTACTTATTATATCCCAATTTATTATGTTGATTTTTTCAGATTATCAGAATTAACTTTGCGCTTTCTAGAAAAAAAGAACCTCGTTTTATTTTCCAGGTGTTGAGAACAGTAAAATTATTGATGATAATACTGTTTATAATTTTAATGTCGCTCTGATTTTTTTAAGTTATTTTTTATAATCTGACAAATTTCATTCAAAGTATTCTAGCTTTTTAAAATAATATTTATTTGTAGAATCTCAAAAGCTTGAAAAATTAAATTTTAAACATTTAAAAATCTGTTATAAATGCCTTTAGGTTTTTTATTTTTGATAACTCTGTAATTTTATAGGCTCCACTTTTATTCCTTTAATATTAGTACAATTATCTACCAAAAGAATTTTCTGGTGTTTATTAATCTAGAGTAATAAGACACTTTTTAAAGCAAGAGAAACAAAGTGGATACGGTTTATTTAAAATTATTTTCTTTTTTTTTCACGCGCTTATTTATTTATTTATTTATTTACTTATTTTTAACAAAAGGGATACTTACGAATATATGAGTCCAGTCAATCCTCCGCCCAAAGAAGCATTAATGGTGTTTACAGCTGACCTAAAAAAAGTAGTGATAGAACGATTTGTTATTAAAATAGAAGAAGATTGGTTTGAAATAATTATTTATTTGTACACAATATGCACCAATACTATCTATTTTAAACAATTATTTAAAAGCTATCAATCACATATAATTGAGTTGATATGAAGCATTAAGATTCCTCATCAGCCAGATCTCAAATTCACGCTTGGAATGCATTTTGTATTTTTTTTAATTTCTCACGAAAAACTTAAATGTTTAAACACTGCGTACTTCTCTTAATAATGTTTATTTTTCTGTATACTCGTTTTTTCTTCGTTGCCTAACTGACAAAATGCACCTAAAAAAATATATTTATTTCATTTTAACTATCAGAAAATATTCAGAGTTCGACATCTCTGCTATGATTTTTAACACTTCAAATTAAGTATCGGAGAGAGTAGACATCTTGAGTTGTATAACAAATAAATTGTATTACTCATAGGTAATGAGAGCTCATAGGTAAAATAGAACTCATGCAATGCATGGATTAGAAATTACATAACTTTCTTTTTGTTTGTTTGTTTCAAGAACATTGCAATAACTTTGCCGTATTATATTTATAAATATTGTTTTTAGATTGAAAAAGTAAATTTCTTTTAAAAGAAATAAGATTATTAAAAATACGCACATTTTTACGTTATTGAGAGTTTAAAATTTCATTGTAGTGTATTGTTTATTGAAAAATAAAAGCGCAATACGTTAGAGGAATAAATGGCGCAGAGGAGAGAAAAAAGCATCAAGAGACATAATAAAGGTAATAAATAATAAAACAAATAACAGGCTTCCTCGAAAAAAAAATTGTGAAAGAATCACGTGCCTGTGTAAAAATTAAAGGAGTGGGGATGTCAGACAGTATTTTAATTACACTGAATTTTTCTATTTTCTGCTCGATTAACGCAATCCCTCATGCTATTGCAAACCTTGTTCCTCAATGAAAATGACATACCCCCCCCCCCCCCCCCAAAAAAAAAAAAAACCTTTTAAATGATGCGAATGAATCTAAGGATGGGATTTCGTCATGTAAGTATTGAGTGAAATACGACTATCTCTTTTTAAAATCCATTACAGGGGTTTTATGTTAAGAAAAAATGAAAAATCCTTTTATGCCTGAATTTTTGGACTGATGATCATTTCTTAAATTTTCGGAAGAGAATGTGGTAAATTTTCGGAAATTTTGGAACAGATTCAAACCTTGCTCTTGGAAAATAGGTGCTGCACACTTAGAAAATCATCAATGAATTTTAAAACTAGAACACCGCACTTAAAAAATAGCACGGCACACATAAAAATAGCATTTCGCTCTTAAAATAATCACACGTAGCCACGCCGTACTAAATATGGCTAGCAAACTCTATCAAAAACATTAAAACTAGAAGAAAGAAAGCACAGCAGATTGGAGCACACGCTAGGCAATTTATACACAGTGCAACGTATTCAAGATAAGATTGCATTTTTGGGGTTTAAAAAACTTATAATATAAAGGTATGAATAAATAATATGACAGCAAGTAATAATTTATTTTTTAAATAAGATCAATTACCAATGTCTTCATAAACATTTTAAAAAATAATTGAAACGAGGAAATACACCCAAGAAATAGAAAAATGTGAATTTAATTACTTATTTTTTATTCACATTTATAATAAGGCATAAAACTAACAGAGTGAAAAAGTATCCAATCCAGGGCTTGAGCTTGAGTTTAGCGCACCAACGTTCTGCCAAATGATCCATCTAGAACGACACGTAGATCCTGGAGAATCCAGCTTTAAGGCTCCTGTCCGCGAAGACACTCGCGACCTTATGCTATTCCTATGGGGAGGCATTTTCTTAATAACTTTTAATAGCATTTATAATAGCTTATAATAGAATTTTGACATTCTTAATTTTTTTTCTTTTTCTTTTTTGCATTGGATAGTTGAGGTCCTTCTCAAGATCGCTCTTTGATTACTTTTTCGATTTTGGTCGCAGGTATTTTCTATAAGGTTACTTTCACTTCCAAAACCGGTTCCGAAAGTGAAAGTAACTTTATAAAAAATATCTGCGACCAAAATTGAAAAAGTAATCAAGGAGCGATCTTGAAAGAGACCTCAGCTATCCAATGCAAAAAAAAAATGTCAAAATGCGAAAGAGTTATTAGAAAATTACCTCCCCATAGGAATAGCATTAGCACGCGAGTGTCTTCGCGGAAAGGGACAGGAAAAAAATTACGCTGAAAGCAAAGAATTTATTTATAGGCAATATCATACCTCCCAGCATAATGCCATTTGTCTCCAGAAATTCCAAAGGAACTACCACAATTAAAAACGAGCCAACCCCACCTGTAATAAAAAATACAGCTTTAAAAAAATGGAGATATATTTAAAAACATGTTATTATATACAAATGCTATTTCTAAAAACATTTATTCTAGCATTATTTTATTAATAACATTTTTCTAATATCATTCTACAAACATTTATTATAGTATATACATTTATAAAAACATTATTTCTAATCTGAATTCATATCTTACTGACTTAACATGATTGCTGTTTAGCCAGTGAGGTATGAGGACATTTATATTTCTTTTTTCCATTATTATTATTATTATTATTTATCATTTGTCCAATATTAATACATTTTGAGATTTAGGTGTAGGATGGAATTTCGGAAAATCTCATTTTGAAAATTCTCGCAAGGCTGAAAATGGCGTTACTTTAAAGATCACCACTATATATATATATATATATATTAATTGCTTAATAATTAAAATCAAACTCTCAAAAATTTTGAAGCTGAATCTTAGTGACATTGAACCATAAATTAGTTGTATAATTTGCTTATATTTATTGAGATAGTCAAGATTCAGTATAAATTAAAAGAGTTCTGATTACCATTACTTTTTTTAGCATATTTTCGATGTCTTAATTTGCCTTGTTATTACGTTATAACTTTTTATTTATTTATTTATTTATTTAAGGTTACCTACAAGATCCGGTTTTACGTTACTTTTCCCTACTTGAAAGAGACATCAGTTATGAGTATCTCTAACACTATGCTGATTTTTTGGTAGAATGGTTACATTAAACAAATGGTGTATTATTTTTTACCCGGTGGAAATTACTTATTGAGGTTGATGCTCAGCTCATTATACAAAAGTTTTATTTAAAAGTTTCTTTTGACATTGATGTTTACAAGTATTTGTATCTTTTATTTATTTATAATCGATTATTTAGATAAATATTCATAATTCGCTCCTTCTGCATTTATATGAAAGCAATACCAAAAATCTTCAATAATTTCTTTTAAATGAAGAACAAAATACTTCATACTTACAGATTATTGGAATGCTATTTTAAAAAGATAATACCTTTTATAATACCCTTTCTCACTTTTTAGGTGCGTTCGTAGTTACGTAAATACGTAGCATCTATAGTCATTGTCTAGTCCGTCCGTCTGTCCGCAAATAACTGCGCAAAAACTACCCAATAGAATGGTTTGAAATTTAATACATATAATAGTTATAGAATTTTATCGAATCACTTCAAATTTTATTAAATAGAATCAAAACTTTAAAAAATATTAATAAAGGTTTTCTTCATTCTATTAAATTCTATCATACGTAATTGATTCAATAATATCCCATGATATGTAATGATTCTAGGTTGTCATGGTAATTACGTCCTATTTAAGATAAAGTCATATTACTCCCATATTACTGAATGTAATATATATAAAGAAATCATAATAAATTTCGGACTCACGCATTTTTGCATAAGAATGCAACAAGTATTGCATAAAATTAGTTATAGCACGAATGTACTTCATTTGCTATGTTTGACGTACAGTTCAAGGCTTATTTTTTTAGTTGGAAGAAAATTAGACATTTAAAATATCAATAGAATTTAAAAAGAAATATTATCGTCTATCATTAAATAGTATGTGGCACGTTTTATTACGACAGTTTTTTACGTTTTCTCTAAATGTCTCAAAGGCCAAGGCCAATATATGCATGAATATCTCTTTAAAAATTATTCGTTCTAAAATTTTGAAATATTCCGCGCTATAAGAGTGAATCATGAATAAAAATGTTCAAATCGACGCGACGTCTGTGAAAATTTTTAAACCGTCGAAGTTTTTCGCTTTTTAATTTTTTAAAGTTCATACCTTTCTCCAGTATGAAGTCCTCACTTTTCAGTAAACTTTATGTTTAATATTTTATTGAAGGATTAAGTATATGATATTTGTAACTTACATATTTCAAGTAAGAATAAAATGACAGAAAATAAGGACAAATAAGAAGGTTTTTCTCACTCAGGCATGAATAATGTGACTTTCTCACTGTCAAAAATTTTGTTCTAGTTTGAACCAAATTTTGGTGCTCAGTAGCTGCCACTTTAAGATGGTGAAATCTGGTACCAACATTTGGAGCTTCCTAATTTTTTAAAGCTCATACCTTTCTCCAGTATGAAGTCCTCACTTTTACTAAACTTTGTGTTTAATATTTTATTGAAGGATTGAGTATATGATGTTTGTAATTTACATATTTCAAATAAGAATAAAATGACAGAAAAGAAGGACAAATAAGAAGTTTTTTCTCACTCAGCATAAATAATGTGACTTTCTCACTGTTAAAAATTTTGCTCTAGTTTGAACCAAATTTTGTTGCTCAGTAGCTGCCACCATAACATGGTGAAATCTCGTACCAACATTTGGAGCTTCCTATTTCAACCTCGTTCCAACTATTGGAACTATGGTTCAATAAGAGCTCCAAATATTGGTTTAAAATTTCACCATCTTACAGTGGCAGCTATTGAATACCAAAATTTGGTTCAAACTAGGACAAGATTTTTACCAGCGTATTAATGAAAATAAATACATAATGTTGGGATATGTTTAGTTAAATTTATTAATTAAATAGATATATATATGCTACTTCGCGACGGGAGCCTTTTACGAAATTTTTAATGTTTTGTTACCGGTTTTTGAAAACAAAAATTTGTGATTTATTAAATCGAGAAAATACTCCGATTAAATAAGTCAAATTTTACAGAAAAATTTACTGGTGGGGATAATTAAGGATTCTTAAGCATTTTTGCAGCATGTGCATGTGTCGCTCGTCCCCAAGGGGTTAAATTGGTCGGTTTGGAAAAATATGATGACTTTTTCAAAAAATACATACTATATTCTTCTTCGTAACATAATTTGTTGTGTGATATTTGTTTTTAAAATTATGGAATTGCATTTCTCTTAGGGTTTATTAATTGTTATTAGTAGGAATAATAAAGATATTTTTGCTTCTCAAAATAAGTTGATAGGGAAGTTGATTCGCTATTGTAATATGCATTTTGTAAAGTGTATTTTATGAAAGATTCCCTAAATTTGAAATTGAACAGTTCAATGATAAATATAAAAATTAAATAAGCTAAATACAGGGGTCGCAGCGTCCCTAAAATTTTCGCACTTTTCTACCAGTATTTTAAATAAAAAATATTAATGTCAGATTTCCTTAACATCTACAATGATAGTGTACGATAAATATTGTCGTTTTAAAATAGTGGTAGGAAAGTATGAAAATTTTAGGGACGCTGCGACCCCTGTAAATATTCATCAAATAGATCAAAAGTGTTGAACATAGCAAACTTAAAACTAACTGGAAATTTTATCAATAAATGGCCCTGTGGTGTTTTGAAGAATGTTCAAACTTGCGTGCAAAAAACTGCATTAAAGTTACATCAGAAAAATTTTATATCAGTGTTTAGTTAGCTATTGAATGCAAAAAGAATGACTGTACACTGTTAAAAATGTTGCTCTAGTTTGAACTAAATTTTGGTGCTCAATAGCTGCCACTATAAGATGGTAAAATATCGTAACAACATTTGGAGCTTCCTGTTTCAACCTCGTTCCAACTATTGGAACTATGCTTTAACAGGTGCTCCAAATATTGGTCCATGGTTTTACCACCTTACAAAAGCAGCTATTAAGCACCAAAATTTGGTTCAAACTAGGACAAGATTTTTAACAGTGTATTTTGAAATTTGGAAATTAATATAAGCGTTTTTACAGTTAAAGACAACGCAGAGCCATCTGTGGCGTCGGCTGGTTCAGTGGATTTTCGAATAACACAACATTAATTTAGGCGATTCATATTCAATAACTTCAAAACGGGAATCTTGTTACTTCTTTTTAATTGGAAGAAAATACTTTACATCTTCTATACACATTATACATACTGTACACCTTCTTATTTACACATATGTTACAAATATTTACATGAAATTCGATATATTTTAGAATTATTCTTCTATCAAGACTGTCATAACACCATCGCGTATTAATTCTTTTCTCTCTCTGAAAAACATAAACAAAACAAAAAAAATATCTTGAGCCCAGGGGAGGGGTTGCCACGCGTAACTAAGATCAGGATTCATCGCCCTTTTGGCGTTAAAACATGATTCCCCACACACTCCCCACCTGGACTCATGAGAGTACATAATGATAAATCAATAAAACTAAATTCTTACAATAAACATTAATTTAAATCATAACTCAAATAAAAAAACAGAAAAAAAATTTCAATCTTCAGATGCTGACATATAAAGCATTAAACAATAAAATAATATCATGAATAATATAAATAAAAAATGGCACTTCAATAACATGTAGCTACATGAACGTGTCTGGCCAGACATTTACCTGAATAAAATAAACTAAATATATATACATAATATAAACAAATTAAATACTATTATTAATATCTCAATAATCCTTTCAATTTGAAATAAAGCATAATTATACACAATGAAACCTTTTTTCTAAATGGATAAATTAACAATTGCAAAATACACACATAAAAAAGATATTTCAACTATGAATATATAATAAGAAATAAATCACATTTATATTCAAATAATAGTAGAAAAAAAGTAATTAATTTAAATTTCAAATGCTGAAATCAATTAACATTCAACAATCTAATTCTAAAGGATACAAAAGTTGAACTGGTTTTCTTAGCAGTCCATGAGCAGTCTTTACCATGCAAGCTCGAATAAGCTGATCTCTGCCAAGAATCACTTCTTGAATTACTCCTAAGTCCCACAACAGTTTTGATTTAGCATTACCGTCCACTAAGACAACATCTCCAATCTTTAGATTTTTGTGTCTCTCAGGAGTTTTAAATTGATGGATCGATCTTAAGTTCAGTAAGTATTGTTCCTTCCATTTGGTCCACAGTTGTTTCAACAAGGTAGTTTGGTATCTTTTTCTCCTTAATAATGTCTCTCGGGTAGAGATTTTATTCTCTAATTCGGCAAAATGTAGTGGAAAACTAATATTTTCTCTTCCGAGTTGAAGAAAGTGAGCTGGTGTAAGTGGCTCTGGCTCGCCGAAATCACTTGTTTTATACGTAAGAGGTCTCATGTTTATTACGGCTTCTATTTCTGCCAAAATTGTAGCCAATTCTTCAAATGTGATGAGAGCTCTTCCCAAAATTTTTCTTAGGGGTTCTTTTACACCTTTTACGAGACGTTCGTAAAATCCTCCCCACCATGGGGCACGCTCGATGATAAATTTCCATATAATGCCTTTGTTTGATATGAAGTCTTGAAGTTCTTGATCTTTAATGATTTTTTCAAATTGTTGTAGTTCTTTGTCGGCAGCTTTAAAACTTAATGCATTATCAGAAAAAATTATTTTACAGTTTCCGCGTCTTGAAATAAATCTACGAAAACTCAACATAAAGGACTTTGTAGTCATATCCCTGACTGCTTCCAAATGTATTGCTCTTGTTGCGGCACAGGTGAACAGTACAATGTAGGATTTTGACGTCTCTTTACTATCTGTTTTGATGATTATTGGGCCGGCAAAATCCAATCCTATAACGGTAAACGCAGGGGATTGTGAGATCCTTTCTTTCGGAAGTTGCCCTGTTAGCTGGTCAGCTGCCCTTGCATTGTATCTTCTACAAATTAGACATTTCCTTAGATTCTTTCTGATAGATTGTCTTCCTTGTGGAATCCAAAATTTCTTCCGGATTTGTGCAAGCGTTAAAGAAACTCCACTATGCAGCAAATTTCTGTGTTCTTGCATTATTAGCAATTCTGTTAATTTTTCATTCTTCGGCAATATGATTGGGTTGGTCTCATTCGAATCAAAGGAGCCTTCATTAAGTCTGGTTTTTATTCGTAAAATTTTATTTTCATCCAAATATGGACACAGGGAATAAATTCGTGATGTTTTCTTAACAGAATTTTCTTTTTCTAATGACTCAATTTCTTCCTTATAATTCTTCATTTGTACTTCTTTGATTAATAATTCTTCAGCTTCTTTCAATTCTTCAGCAGATAATGTATCTTTACGCTTGATTGAATTTCTTAAATTGAAAATAAATCTCCTAACTCTTGCCAATGTTCTAACTGCCTTCAAGAAGGAACTGAAGCGCTCAATTTCTATAAGTGGCTTCTGTTGTTCTGATGAACAAACATTTTGTAAAATCACATTTCTTTTAGCTTCTAGTTGTTTCATATCTTCATCTATTTCTCTGTCTTCTTTGGGCCATAATTTAGAATCTTTAACTAACCATGGAGGCCCTGACCACCACAGGTCATCTTTTTCGAGGTCCAGAAGGGATAGTCCTCTTGTGAGTCGATCAGCAGGATTTGAGCTACCGGGACAATGTCGCCAGTTCTTTGGATCTGTTAAACTTTGTATTTCTGATGTTCGGTTGCTTACAAATGGCTTCCAAGTACTAGATGAACTCTTGATCCAGTGAAGCACGATATTTGAATCGCTCCAATAATGTACTCTGTCTTCACTTATCTTGAGAACAGACATTACCCGCTTTCCAAGTCTAGCTCCAATCAGAGCACCCATCAGTTCGAGGCGGGGCAAGGTTAACTTCTTTATGGGAGCTAGTCTGCTTTTTGACGTAACAAAACTTGTCTTGATACTATTATTGTTATTGTATCTCAGATATATAACACTTCCATAAGCCTTAATACTTGCATCACTAAAACAGTGAATTTCTAAATTGTCATAATTGTCCATTTCCTGAAAATAATATCTTGGAATTTTTATTTTACTAAGATGTGGAATCTGTGCACACCAGTTATCCCATTTTTTCTCTAAATGTTCTGGCAAATTCTGATCCCAATCGATACCATGTTCCCATAATGATTGAAAAATCATTTTAATTAAAATCGTAAATGGTGATAAAAACCCAACAGGGTCAAAAATTCTTCCAGCTGCTCGAATTATAGTTCTTTTGGTCTTATCTTGACAATGAACAAATTCTAACAGACTTTGATTATCTAATCTAAAAATGTCTTCTTCAGTGTCCCATATTAACCCTAAAATTTTAAATGGAGTTGTGTCAGTTGATGTATCAGCGCAAACATTCATATCTAAAGATTTTAAATTTTCCTTTAAAATGGTAGAATTACTTTGCCATTTACGTAAAAACATATTTGCTTGCTGAAAAATAGATAAAGATTCCTTTGAAATTTTTAAAGCTTCATTAACCGTATGTGCTCCTAACAATAAATCGTCCACATACATGGAAGAATCAATTTTAGAGCAAGTTTCCGGATATAAAGTTGCATACCTCTTCAAATGATGTTTAATTACAGCTCCTAACAGAAATGGACTCGAAGTGACGCCAAATAATACACGACACATTTTCATAATTATAAAATTAATTGGGGAATTTTTATCTTGAGGGAGTTCTTCGATCCACAGGAAACGCGTTATATCTCTGTCACTTTCAGCAAGACTTATCTGTAAGAAAGCCTTTTCAATGTCTGCCACTACGGCAATTTTATTGCTTCGAAATTGCAAAATTAAATCAAATAAATCTGAGTTCAAATTGGGACCTGGGAAGAGTACATCATTTAGAGAAGGTTCAGAAGGAGCGTGAGATGAGGCATCAAAAACAATGCGTAGTTTGGTTGTTTGTTTGTCCCTTCGAATAACAGGGTGGTGGGGTAAATAATAGGTCAAATTACCATTCGGTGAATTTATTTCTTGCGGTTCAACAATTTCTACTATTCCTAAAGCCTTATATTCATCAATAATTTCTTTATATTCCTTAAATAATGCAGGATTATTTACAAATCGTTTAATTAGACTATTAAATCTCTTTTTGGCAACATCATAATTATTCGGAAGATCAACATTGTCATATTTCATAGGTAGTTTAACTTCATACCTATTGTTCTTAAACTGAATAGAATTTTCAAATTGTTCTAATACTTCATTATCACACAAATCTTTATTTGTATTATCTTCCTGAATCCCTAACCCTTCTATAGTCCAAAATTTTTCAAGTTGAATTGACATTTTATCATCTTCATTATTATCCCAAATAGATATATACATTGCACCCACTAAATTATTTTCATAAACTTCATCTGAGAACTTCCCATGAAGTGTCCAACCTAGTTTAGTTTCATTCAAAACAAGAGTTGGTGAAATACGTTTATATTTCCCTGTCATAATTGACCAATAGTAGTCGCTACCAATCAACAAATCTATTTTATTCTCCCCATCATTTAATTCATTTGAAACATCTGACAACTGTATACCCATTTCTTTTATTTTTTCATTTAACTCTGAACTTGGGGCGCGTATTATATCTGAACAAATTTTCTCTGTTTCTAATGCTTCCAGAGAAATTACATTGTCAGAAAATTTATCCTTTAAGAAAATTTTAACTCTATTGTGATTATTAACAATAGGTTTCGTACCAGCAAATGTATGGATTTTTAATGATTCCTGTCCTGTCACCTCTAAATTTAAATGCTTTGACAAGTTCTTTCCGACAAACGTACGCTGCGACGCACTGTCTAGCAAGATACGAACATTAATATTTTTATCTTTCCCAATCATTGTTCCCTTTAAAGTTTGAAAATAAACATATTCATCTGGCTTACAACTAAGTGAAGAAACAGTTATTTTTTCATACTGCGTATTTTGCTTTCCCCCTATTTCATCCCCTTCAGTTGAAACAAGGTCAATTTTATTTTCCTTTGATGATCTTTCTTTTACTTTTTTATTACAAAGAGAATTTTGATGAGCCTTTGAATTACAAAGGGTGCAACGAATATTAGAATTTTTACAAAACTTACTCTTATGAAATCTTTTGTAACATCGAAAGCATTTCGCTTGTTTCGATAAAGATTGCTTTCTTTCTTCCAAATTTAAGTTACACAAATTTGCTTCATGTTTCTGAGAACAAAAAGGGCAAAGATTTTCTGTAATTGTATTTAATGTAAATGCTGAAGGATTTTTATTTTTTCCTTGAAGAAAATGTTTAGAAGGATTTTGTTTAAATTTATTTTCATGAGATTTAATCTCAAAACTGACAGATGTAACATTAACAACCTTTTCCCGCGCTTCGATTTCGCGCTTAAGGAACAATAATAAATCATTTACGCAAACATCTTTTTTCTCGCACTGTTCTCTATGAAATTGCAATAAAAGGTCATTAGGTATACATTTATAAATAATAGGTAACAATAAACAACCATATTGGTCTGATTTCACATCCAATGATTCTAAACTTCTTATTTGTATCGCTATTTCATCATACAATTTTCTTAATGAATAAATATCATTTGATCTTCGCACTGCTTCTAAATTTAATAATTTATTTGTGTGCGCAGATATTAAAACTTCTCTTTTTCCAAAACGATCCTTTAATATATTTATTGCCGTTGCGTAATTTTCACCAGTTAATGGAAGCCCGTTAATAGCAGCAGCTGCTGATCCCGAAATCAAAGATTTCAAATAAGTAAATTTTTCTATCTCTTGAAGGGCTTCATTTTCGTGAACAGCGACTTTAAATTGCGGCCAAAATTCTTGGAATTCGCAAATGTCGCCGGTGAATTTGTTTAAAGAAATTCGCGGCAATTTGGTGTTACATTTTAACTGAGTATCTGATATGGGGGGCGTAGTTACTTTTGGTTCATTTGTAATATCAGAAGTTTTCTTTAAATTATGCAAAAATCTATTTGCTCTCGATTTACACGTAATAATTGATTCTTTATATTCTAAACAAGTTTCAATTTCGGTTTCTAAATTAGAAGATTCAATTTCAGATTGTATTAAATCGTCTAGGTTTTCTAGAGAAATCTTATGTTCCAGCAATGTTGCTAAACAATCCTCCACAATTTCCGGTTTCAAATCACTTTCTTTCAAAATTTCATTATCAATTTTTTTAATTAATTTTGTTATTGTGGATCTAATTGATCCGCGTTTAGTAATATTTCTTTTCAAATTTTCACCGGTACTCATTTTGTATAGTACTGTTTCTTCCAAATCATAAAATCAAAGAAATAACAATAAAAAAAACTTACCCGTTTCATATATGCAATCGTCTGAATCATATTCTCATTCTATTATTTCCCGCGTCGGATGCACCATTGTGGCGTCGGCTGGTTCAGTGGATTTTCGAATAACACAACATTAATTTAGGCGATTCATATTCAATAACTTCAAAACGGGAATCTTGTTACTTCTTTTTAATTGGAAGAAAATACTTTACATCTTCTATACACATTATACATACTGTACACCTTCTTATTTACACATATGTTACAAATATTTACATGAAATTCGATATATTTTAGAATTATTCTTCTATCAAGACTGTCATAACACCATCGCGTATTAATTCTTTTCTCTCTCTGAAAAACATAAACAAAACAAAAAAAATATCTTGAGCCCAGGGGAGGGGTTGCCACGCGTAACTAAGATCAGGATTCATCGCCCTTTTGGCGTTAAAACATGATTCCCCACACCATCTATAGACAGATATTTGAACTATTATTTTAATTATACTCTATACAAACTTTATGAACGACATGATAAGAATCTCATTCATTTCATTGTTATGTTTATTATAGCTGTTGATTGATTCAATTTCATAGGTAGGGAATCCTTTAAGAAACAACCTATATATAAGTACTATCCGCTAGTTATGAGATTTTTAGTGCGAGTTTAAATGAGTTTTAGTAACTTTTTGACAATCGTGAAAGAAATCGGGGTACAATGGCTTATCTCATCACTGTAAATTTTGTCATCTATGATTTTTGAATTTATATATAGCAAATTTTTAAACGATTTCAGCATATTAATAAAAAAAGCTAGTTTTAATTTTTTAACATATCATAATAAATGTTGTCCTCTTTTCAAGAAAGTTTATTCGGAATTCCTACAGTGATTTTTGAATTTTTGCATATTTTTGTGCTACTTTTTGCGTTTTCCTGGTAGTCTAATTTATTATAGTTTGTCTTCTATGACTTTTTGAATTAATATTGACTTTCAATAAGATTTTTAGCACTTTTTGATATTTGTAAAAGGGATTCGGTGCTAACTTTTTCGTAATATGGTAAATTTTGTCTTCCGTGCTATAGAATTTTTAGTGACTTTTAATACAATTATTAAAGGTTTTTCGCTTTGTGCAGATATTTTTTTGAGATTCGTAATAAGAATTTCATTTCAAACTTTTAATCTAATGAAATGAATTTAGTCTTTTGCGATATTTGACTTTTAAGTGATTTTTAGTATGATTTACAATGCGACTTTTAGCGTTTTATTAAGTTTCACAGTGATTTTTTTTACATTTGTGAATGAATTTCTGTTACAAAATCCTCACTGTAAGCCCTCTGTAAGTAATTTTTTTTCTTTTGCCATATTTGAATTTTTAACAGTTTTTAGCATGTTTTTTTTTCTGTGGTTTATTGCAAATTTTTCACGTTAGTAAAAGGAATCTGGTTTCAATCTTTCAGCCGAATATAGTAATTTTTGTCTTCTTTTTAATAAAATGTTTTGGGAATTCGTGCAGCAATTTTTTTTTTTTTTTAATTTTCGTGATTTTTCTAGTACAATTTTTAATTTTTATGTGTTTTGAGCGATTTTTTTTACCGATCCGTTGGCTAGTTAAGAATAAGATTTTGAGGGCACGACCACGAGATATGTATGTAAAAAAACACTAGAAATCAATGTTCTTTTAATTGAAATTTAATTGATAGATTCCTTCGATGGCTAAGTTATATTTTAATAGATTTTATAATCACATAAATATTTAATCTTGCACAGGGTTATATATTAAATTTCTTAAATCACAACTGTACTGGTTTTAATTACAGTTAAGGTACTTTAGTAAGTAAAAGGTTGTTGATTGTGCTTTTTCAGACCTGATATACGTGTTATTTAAAAAAAAAAAAAAAAAAAAACTCGGTGTAACACATTATCAATACCATAATGCCAAACATACTGAATAGAAAAATATGTAATCTATTTAGAAGAAAAAAAACTATAAAAAGAAGTTATTGATGATATACTGTAAATAAATTTTGTCTTCTGCCATCTTTGGATTTTTAACAATTTTTAGCGGGGTTTTTTTTTTTTTTTTTTTTTTTTTTTTTTTTTTTTTTTTTCAGGTGGTTTTCAACCTTTGTAAAATTCTACTAAAGTACAGTAATGTAAATTTTGTCTTCTGCAATCTTTGAATTTGTAACAATTTTTTTTTTTTTTTTTTGTTAGCAATTTGAATTTGCGACATTCGAAATTTGAAAGGAAATTATACGAGAATGTAAAAATTACAAATCAAATTAAGTCAAACAAGTCATTGGAATTTTTTTAATTCATTATTGTGGCCCTCATAGATGTGCTTTGTTATTTTTGTCTCTTTTGCATGTAAAATTGGAGCATTCTTCTAGTATATTTCATATGCCGATGGATACTTTTCGTTAAAAACAGTGAAATAGAACAGAAAAAATAATGAGATATTCAAGTTTAAACACTGATTCCTTATTGGAGTGTCTTTCAGAAGACAGTAAATTAGGCACAGGTAGAAATAAGGTGGTCATTTTAAAATTTGAAGCTATTTTTTACACAGTAACGAAAACAATGCTACGTTCGTTTTTCTTAAAAGGTAAATTTGGATCATTCTTAAATGCATTGCGTAATCTTAAAATAAAATTAAAACTAATGACAGGTGGAAGGGAGTAAATAAGACGCAAGTGAAAATAACATGGCTATTCTAGAATTTGAAACTGATTTTTCATAGAGTGATGAACACAATACCCCGTCTGTTTCTCTTAAATGTTAAATTTGGATCATTCTTAAAAGCATGGCATTATATTAAAATAAAATGAAAAACTAACGACAAATTATAAGTATTTCTTACCATAACGTGAAGGTTCCAACTAAAGCGTTTCCAGGATTCCCCATTGGCAATGGATCTGTACCATTATCGTATCTTCTCAATCTGGGTTTCAGCATGACAGCCGCTACAAAAGCAGAAACACCTCCAGTCAAATGCACCGCGCAGGAACCAGCGAAATCCAGTGCTCCTAAATGTTTTAAAAATCCATGATCGGCCCATAGCCATCCTGCAGGAATGCAATACGTCAGAGTGTTCAAAAACGAAAATACGCAATAGGCGTGGAAATCTGTTCTTTCGGCCATAGCTCCGGATACTATAGTCGTTGCTGTTGTGGCAAACGACAATTGGAAGATGAAAGTAGCAAAGACAACTCCCATAGTTTGTGGTTCTGAATCTAAAAAGAAGGATCCCACACCACAGAAGAAATTTGTATATGGACCCCTTCCATACTGAAAGCCGTAACCAAACATCCAGTAAGACAATCCTCCTAGAACTACATCGGCGGCATTTTTCATGAGAATATTGACTTCATTTTTCTTCGTTACGGCGCCCGATTCCAGAAGACCAAAACCTATAACAAACAATAATTCGGTTAACATATAATATAGAAAAATCATATATACAATACGATTTGAAATGAGAATTGGCAAATAATCTTTGTTCAAGAGTCTTTATTTTATAGATGCATATATTATGTTATTTTTTTAATTCGCCGCATTATGGCTGTAAAATAGCCATCATTTTGTGATATTCAAGTGTAAAGTCATCGTCACTGATTGTTTAGTCATTCAAAATCGTCAGAAAATGGACATACATTATGAGAATTAAATGCGTAAATCTATACATTAAAACAGGTATACCGAGGATATAAAAATGTTTTGTCTGCATGCGTAAAAAGGCGTGTAAATTGTCAAATACACATCTTCGTGTGTCATTTTCAAAATGGACATTTTCCTGTGTAGCGCAGAGTGGCTTTAGCGTGTAAGATGTTATCAGATAACTCAGAAATACACAGTTCAGCGTCTAACTCGCACATGAGTACACATATATCTGTAACATACAAAAAAGATGGATTTTGTGTGCATAGTACATAAGATTGTAATTTGGGATGTAAATTTCGAGCTAAATATTTTTTATAGTCGCAAAACGACTTTATATGAAGAACAAACAAGTGTGCTTGGTCTGTTTGTTCTCTTTCCTGAAGATTTGTTTTTAGATCACAAAATAGCGCAATCTTAATTTACAGAAAACAGGATTGTCTGAAATTATACTTACTGCACACCATCTCACTGTTAATTTTGTTTTGAAGCCTTAAAATGGTATAGTCATAATTTATTAATAGAATATGTATAATCGGAATAAATAAATTGTAAAATAAAATTTTGAAAAATGCTGAAATCTTCATGCTGCTATTTAAGTTATTTTTTCCCCTATCAATTTCAGTTTCAAGTTTTGAACGATACTGTTGTGTTTGAGCTGACGCTTTGGTCAGGGTATCAAAGAAAATATAATGTTATGTTTATTTGAAAGTGGAAAAAGCACTTTTTATTTGCCTCTACCCACAATTAGGCCAAAGTGATCGTGATAATGATAGCACATCACGGAGAAAGGGGGCCTGCAAACGACCCTAATTACTCTCTTCATTATTTCATTTAAAATAATAAAAATATTCTTTATCCAATGATGAAGAAAAATCAAGTATAAAGTTATAAAAATATAAAATTAAAAAGGTAAAAAGTTACCTGTTGAATCCTTGGCTTTTGATGACAAATAAATCCAGACAATAGGCACAAGAAATTAATATACGAACAATTTTCGAAGAAAAAAAAAATATATTTTATTTCATGAAGTACTTGTTGCTTTTTTCATGAATAAATATTTCTTCACAAATTTATATTTTTGGTGACTCGTACATATTAATTTCTCACTTGATAAACAACCATTTCATAACATATGTTAATCACAACTATTGCTATCTCCAAGCAATAAAAATTCTTTTCATAACATATTCTAGATATCTCAACAACATGTAATTAAACAATTTTCTTCATGACATAAAAGGAGAATAAATTATTATTTCTTTTTGAAAAAGAACACCTCTCATAATATGAACTTTCAAAACAAAATACATCATACTTCATATTGTATAGATACATGCCAATATTTTCTTTATAACGCCCCGTAAATATTAAAAAAAAATTATATATATATTGGGCCAGATAATGAAGTAAAAAGGACTTATGCAAATAAAATTTCTTCACCTGACGAAAGAAAAATCTTCACCAAGACGTCATGTAAACTATAATATTATTTCTTGAAAACAAAACAGTTCTTCACCTCTGCCTACTTCTCAGAGGATGGAGAATAAAAAGATTATCGAAGAATTGGGCACATTAGATTTGTAGAAGAAAACTCGTTGATGAAGAGATGATGAGAAAATAAATGAATATTTATAAAACACGTGACGACATTTTTACAACACTTGTGAAGATAACACGAGAGCATAAACTGAAGACGTATAATGAGACCTTATGTAATTTCCGTAATCCAAGAAGAGAATGCACAAACAAAACAATTTTCGGGATGCTATTGCAGTGAGAAGTGCCTTGCTACTAGCCGCCTTGAAAACTCAACATCATTTCCAAAAAGAGAAGGCACAAACGAATACATTCAGGAATGCATTAAACCACTTCATTGCTCCTCGCAGCACAGAGGGACTTGGCTTAACAGAAATCAACATCACTTTCCTAGATGAATTTTGAGGGCAGCACTTTTTCTTTGCCGCACTTAAAAAAAAATCAGCATCGTAATAATCTCAACATAACAAAAAAAAAACCGTTCCATCCTTCGTTAACGGGGGAGCACCTCTGCCCCGAACTTTCACTCATGCGACTGCATCCATCACAGCAGGTGTCTATCGGCGCAACTGACGCAGGTGGCCGCGCGCCCAGGGGAAAAGGAGAAAGGGTTATTGTAAATGCAAAATACGCCAATTTGGCAGTTAGCAACAGAGGGGGTGAGGAAAAACTAAGCCAAATTACAATATACAGTATGAAAAGATATGTAACTAATAAGAATAAAATTGATAACCATCTTAAGAGGAGAGGCCAAAGCCGGTGGCCATGTACATAACGGCTTGAAATACGTCACCTGTGAAATTTAATTTGATAGGTTAGGGGTGTGTCCGAATAAACGGAAGTTCCACCCAAAAGAACTAGCGAGAAAGTTCTCGAACAAATTTAAAACCGGAAGGAATGATTTCAAACAGAATTTTACCGGCTTGGAACATTCGAAAGCTAAGCAAGAAAGAAAACATTACAGGCGACGAAATGAAAATAAGCGAAACCGAAATTAAATTTAAATTGAGAACATTAATAAAAAGGAAGGTGCTATGAAATAAAATGGCTAATAAAATGAATTAAATTAAATATATGGGGGGGGTATGGAGTAACCACCACATATTACCCAGGGTCCCCCAAAAGAAAATATTGGTGAGATGACAAAAATGACAATTTTTCATCGAGACAATATTTTCTAACACATGTACAAATATACTAAATAATTACACAAAATAAATATCAGAAGTAGTTATAAGAATATACATAATTGTTGTACATGATATTTAAACAATAAAAAAAATAATTACTGTTATGATAGTAATCCTTATGAAAATATACCAACTGTAGTAAATGTTAACATGAAAGGTATATAAAGTTTCTTTCAGAGGTATCTATCATATATATCAAAAAAATTTAAAGTCTATGTCTATGTGCAACAGTCCTTAACTTTAACGAGTCTCTTGTTAGGCTGTGCAAAATGCACTATAACAGTAGAATGCTTTAACATATGTCAAAATATTTGATTACACAATAATATGTATATTTATATTCTCAGTTGTGAACAAAAATGAAATATACTATAACTGTATATGAATCATGTTATAACTATATATAACATATATAGTTTCAAATAACACATAATAAATTAAATGAATTTGTAAGTTGAAAATTGAACAATAAAAATATATATATAAATGGTGTAGAGAGATTAGTTATGCTCTCATAAAAAAAAAATTTCTTATATCACCACATAGCCTTTTAAGCTTTCAATAAATCTTAAATGAATAACTTTAGTATTATTCAATAACACATTTTTGCAGAAAATAAAATTAATAAGTTGCAAAAAGAATGTCAACAAAAGCATGATATTACTTTTCAATAAAAATATCTTCAAAATGAATATAACAATTTTCAATGAGAGAATCTTTACGCTCTCATAAAGAAAATATTCTTGAATACTTTCAATATAAATTGACAATACTTGCATAAATACCTTTAATGCTATACTTCATTCGAAATAAACATAAAACATAAGATGTTTAATAATATGAATATGTCAATCTTATATATGACTTGATAATGTCAACTTACAAAGAAAAAAAATCAATTGTGTCAAAATTTCTATATAGAAGATATCCAGAACATATTTACTTGTAAATTTTCAAACATTTTTAAAAAAAATTAAGTAAGTGATCACTTTTGCATTTGTCATAAATCAAGAATTTGCTTTATATAAATATATATAATGACTCATTAAACATCTTTGGATAAATATATATATTGACTTAACCACCATCTTTGGATAAAAATATATATAATGACTGAATGAACATCTTTGGAAAAATATATATATAATGCCTCAATCAACATCTTTGGATCCAAAGTATAAATACTCAAAAGTATACAAAAATATTACTTATTGTGAGTCATTCACTTTCTATATTTCACCAAGAAGAGAAGAAAATATTAGTATGAATAAGTTTATCATGCACTTTCTCTCTTTTTTTTTTATCAAAAGAGGTTAAATGTTACAGCATGCATGCATTGTAAGGAAAAGACACAATAGGGAAAATAATTTGATGAGTACTCATCTTTATGTTTACCTTATATCAATTACAATTTCACCTTTCTTATTAGAATGCACATTTGTCAAAAATCACTTTAAATAATGATATAGTATTATAACAAGAATATAAAAAGACAAATTCTTTCTCCATTTTTTGCATCAACTATTGTAATTAAAGACTTTATAAAATTTAAAAGTATGGCATACATGAGATTATGTGTAAATATTGTAAGAATTATGACTTATAGATAAATGCAGTAACTAATAAAACTATTAAAATTCATACATACATCCCGAGGATGACCGTTGAGTTGTACCAGGGAGAAGAAGACTTACATAAAAATAAAAATAAAAAAAAATAATAACAGCTGCCTGCAGCCTGGAGAAAAGAAAAAAAAAAAAAATTACATAGCGATTCTTCTTGCTGGACAATCAGTGCGGCTAGCTTCGACTGAATATATTACAAAGCAAAAGTCATCCTGTAAAAGGAAAAAGAGAGTTAGTCTATTTTTTATGTAGTTTATGATTGCGAGGACGAAGATCATAACTTCTATATTGAGTGGATTTGTTTTTAGCACCAGTATGAGTGCTATCAGGAGGAGCTTGTGACAGTACCGATTTACTGGAACATGAAGATGTTTGCTGGCATTTAGAAGAAGAAAGAATTTGAGGAGAAGTATTACAAGCTGCATCATGATTTGAAACTTGAATAGAAGAGTGCTGTCTCACAGGAGTGGAGGATGCATTATCAACAGCTGGTTGATCATGTGATGCACCTTTTGAAGAAACTGAAGGATGTTGCAGTGCTTCATTTCTCTTTTGAAGCTTCAAGATTCGATTAGTGTGAATCAACATTGGTGAAGCATGACTATTATTGGGATCTTGAATTTGAATGAGCACAGGAGAAATTATTTTCTTGACCACGTATGGGCCTTGTATCTTTTTGTTAAACACAGTAGGAAATTTTGCATAAACAATGTCATTAACATTGATGTTGGAAAACTTTAATTTTTCTCTGGATTTTTGGTACACCTTTTGTCTGGATGATTCGTTATTCTTGTAAGCTTGATAGTATATTTTTTCAATAACATCCATCAATTTATGAATTTCATATGCAGTGTTGAGAATTTTCCATGAAACTTGCGATTTATAATTGGAATAAATATCATTTATTTCTCTGCCAAAATGAAGAAGATTTGGAGTGAATTTTGTGGCTGGATGAGGTGTAGCATTATATATGGATTGGTGAATTTTTAGAGCAGTTGGTATATCACATCCTTGTGAAGCCATTGTGTTCACAGACGATTTTATTTGAGAATTGACACGTTCACTTAAACCGTTAGCTTGGGGATGGGCTACAGAACTATGTTCCAACTTAATGCCAAGCTTTTTGTTAAAATATGCAAACATATCACTAGTAAATTGAGAACCATGATCAGTAAGAGTTAATTCAGGTTTTCCATGAGTGGAAATATAATGCAATAAAGCCTTTGTAACCGACTCAGCACTGATATTATTCAAGGCATATAATTCTAAATGACGAGAAAAATGGTCTATCATTGTTAACACATATTGACGATTTCTCAATGGGCCGAGTAAATCCATAGAGACCTTTTGATTGGGAGCTGTTGGGAGTGGTGCAGGTAGGTATGGAGCAGTGTTTTTTTTTATGATTCTTATTTACTAAACAAATTTCACAAGAGTTGACATAATTAATGGTATCAGAAACAAGGGTTTTCCAGGTAAATCTTTTCTTTAAATTAACAATGGTTTTATGAATTCCAGTATGAGTAATATGAGCAATTCTTAAGGCCTTTGCTCGAAGTGACACAGGTAAAACAGCTTTGTGTAGCTCGATATCTTCTGAAGAGAAATGACCATTATAGCAAAGTAACTCATTACTTGGATTAATATAGTAGCCATTTAAACTTTTAGATTTTTTGTTATTTTTAAGATCTTCATAAATTTGTTTAATTTTTGGGTCCTTCTGTTGTTCAGAGAAGATGGTGTGATCAAGAATTTCTAATAAAGGATCTTGGTTATTATCATTATTAGAAGGTGAAGAATCACTCTGAAGATGACATGTATGGTGGATTTTGTCGACTAAACCACATGGAAAGTGAGGAATGTCATTATGTAAATCGTTTTGATTATCAACAATAGGTAGAGGTTCTTGTGAAGAAATAAGATCTGGATTATTATTGAGATCTTCAGTAGGAATGTGAGGAGTTCTACTCAGAAAATCTGCCAAGACATTTTCTTTGCCTGGAACATGTTGGAATGTGTACGAGTATTCTGACAGTTCTAACATCCAACGAGTAGTAATATCAGCAGGTGATGTAGCTTTTTTATAATTATAGAGAGGTTTTGCATCAGACAATAGAATAAAGGGTCGACCAAAAATATAGTATTTAAAAGCAGTTATGCCTTTGTAAATGGCATAAAGTTCCAATTTGATGGCAGGGTAGTGTCTTTCTGATTGAGATAGAGTTTTAGAATAATAGGAGATAGGTTTTAGTTCACCATCAAATTTCTGCATAAGAACAGCTGATATTGCTGTTTTTGAGGCATCTGTATTAACATAAAATGTTTCATTCCAGATAGGAAGATTGAGCATAGGTTTATGAAAGAAAATGTCCTGTAATTCTTTAAATGCATTTTCTTGTTCAGATTTCCAAGAAAACTTATTTTTAGGTTTGGTGACTTCAATGAGAGGAGTAATCAAATTAGAAAAATTGGGTATAATTGATCTATAAAATGAACACAAGCCGATAAAACTCTTTGTTTGCCTCTTGGTTTTAGGCGTTGGAAAGGAAGTAATTTTTAAAATGTTACTTGTAATAGGAAGAATTTTATGGTCTGTGAGTTGGAAACCCAAAAAGTTAATACTAGTTTGCATAAAGGTACATTTTTCAGGAGACAGAGTAATGTTATTAGCAATAAGGGTGTCTAATAACTTTGTGAGTTTCACGGACATTTCTTCAAATGAATTAGCACCCACTACAATATCGTCTTGATATGCATAACAGGAATCAATTTGAGATAATTGAATAACAGAGTCGATTAATTGTTGGAAAGTGCTGGCGGCCGTCTTCAAGCCAAATACTAAACGTAAATAGGTAAAAATTCCCCATGGAGTAGTAAAACTAAGTTTATCTTGCATATCTTTAGGTACAGCAATCTGCCAATATGCAGAGGGTAAGTCAAGAGTTGTATAATATTTAAATTTTGACAACTGCACCAATAGATTTTGAATTCTAGGAAGAGGATATGAAGATGGAATTATTATGGAATTTAACAATCTTAAATCAAGAGCCAAACGATACTTTTGAGGCTTAGACATATCAGTTCTCTTCTTTTTAACAAGAAGCATGGGACAGGCCCAAGATGAATTTGACCTCTCAATAATACCAGCGTTCAACATTTGATTAATTTGGTCAAGAGCTTCTTGCTCGAGAGCTTGTGGCACGGGAAAAGGTAATGTTTTTACTGGATGAGAATTTAACATGGTAAACTGAGGATTGACCAGGTCAGTATGACCTAAAGTGTCAAGAGATTTCGAAAAGGCAAGTGCTTTACTACATAATAATTTTGTTAAAGCTTCCCTTTCATGAGGAGGTAAATGTTTAAGATCAAAGTCATTTGGAGATAATTCTTGAATACGTTTTCTCTTAATCTCTTCAGATGGCAAAATTAAAGTACAATATTCGTCTTCAAATTCTAAATCAAAAGAGTATTCCTCAATATCTTTTTCATCTACATTGATACATTCACCAATAATTGAATTTTTATTTAAATGAATATCGAGCTTTGAAACATTCTGACATACAACCAAAAATAAATCATTTTGAATGGAAGATTTTGAGTGTAATGATTCATGTAATACCAGACCCTTGTTTTTTAAATTGGGTTTAAAAAGAAAATATTCAGATGGAGGATTCAGATACTTCACATGTAAATAAACAAACGAATTAGGAGGTATTAATTCTCTATTGAGTAATTGTACCATATTGGAACTCACCAAAATTTTATTACCCATACTTAAATGAGGTTGCTTTTCACCAACATAACTACTATCACTAGTATTTTTAGATGAGGAATTCTTGTTAAGTATATTATTATCATTAGTAGACACATAATTCACCACATTAGCATAATCAGTTGGAAAATAATTAGAAAAATAAGTAAAATGACCATCAATATAAGGATTATGAAAATTCATAGCAGAATGAGCCATATTATTTGTAAACAAACCATTATTTTGAACATTATAACAATAAGGATAGGTTGTATAATTGTTGGACAACTGCAAACTTGAATTATCACAATTTGCACAAGTATTATCAATGTAAGTATCACTCGTTAGATTATTTGATATAGGCCTTTCATAAGAAGGCATTCTGTGTGCATCAAGAGAATATGGTACATTTGAATTCACATAATTATATTCAGAATTCATAAAATAGCACGTAGGAGATTCATTATAACTTTGAAAAGGAATGTGCTTGTCTTTAAGTAATATAGACTTAAAGCTTGGTGAAATAGTAATAGAATGTTTGTTAATAAACTCAAAGCCAAGTATGGCTTGAAAGTGAACATTTTGAATTTTTGTAAGGTAAAATACATGATGAAAAAAATATTTATCAATCTTAAAAGCTATCTCTATGCATCCTTTGAAGAAGACCTTAGAATTTATGGTCGATACAGATACATTTCTGGATAAAAATTTGTAATGAAGCCTGGATTTAATGCTATTAAAGCATTCTTCATCCAAGAGAGATAAACTTGATCCAGTATCTATCAATGTGGAGATTTCATTATGTTGTACATTTATTAGGATGCATGGAAGAACATACGAGTTATTAAAAGAACTGCATATAACATGATTTTCTTGTACATCATCATTATTTTCAAAATTTTGTTTAGATGTCAAATAATTATGTAAACAGGAAGATTTGTTAGACTTAGATGTCATAGGAGAAGTTTGGACAGCTGTGGATGCCACTAAAGTGACTGACGAGCGTTTGTCTAATTGTTGATGTTTGTTGTTGTTGTCAAAGTGTACTGACCCTGAATGAGAATTACGGGAGAGAAGGTGGTCAGTAGAACCAGTCTCCCTTATTTGTTTAAATGATAAACATTGTTATTTTCAGAAGAAGAAGAGGTGTGGCTTTTCTTTCTGTAAGGGTGAGACGAAACCTGAGTTGAAGAGTTTTGATTAGAATTACCAATAATGTTTTTGAATTTGTAGCATGAGTCCATACGATGATTAAATTTCCCACAGAACGCACACTGCACAACATCTCGTCTGTGATAAAAGGATGTAGAATTTTTTTTGTGAGAATATTTGTCAAAGGTTGGTTGATAAGGACGTTTCCGGTGAAAGTTTTGATGACGAAAATTATTGTTACGTTTATTTGTAGCCTCTTGTCTCGGTGGAGAAGGCGAAAATGTTCTAGTATTTCTTTGAAAATTACGAGAAGTATGAGAACTGTCCTTTTGAGTTTGTAAAGGAGAGTAGTTGGTTTGAGAATTGTGATAAATTTTATCCTTCGTATGCTTTATAGGAGTTTTATGAAGAGTATTACTAGAATTATCGTGGACATTTTCAGAATCGATACAATAGGCTTGATTAAAATTTTCATAAGATTTTTTAGGGGGAGAGTCATATATATTTTGAAGAAAAGTTGCTCGTTCAAGAGCTAATTCGAAGGACGTAATATTTTCTTCTAAGATTTTACGTTTGATTTGTTTAGGTAAAGCCTCAAGAAAATGAGTAAACTTTAATGAATTAAGAGCAGAAAGATCCAATTTTGGATAAGCAAGTCGAAGTTGTTTATCCAACCGAAAAGCAAAATTTTTAACTGATTCATTTGAATCTAAGGTCAAGTTCTGTAAAGATTTTAGAGAAACAGACTTTTTTGTGGGTAAGAAATAGTCTATAAATGCCTTTCGAATTTCACTAAAATTAGAGTTCTTGAGCTGTGACTGAGTTTCCAGAAAGAAGAGTAAGGCGGTGCCCTCAAGTTTTGATTTAAAGAGAACAAAAAGTTCCTTGTCTGTAAAGTTATTTAGTTCCTGTAAGTCAGATAATTGATCGAAGAAAAATTCTACAGTCTGAGGGTTACCGTCGAAAGGTTGGATTGCAATATTTAGTTTGGCTTTTGGAGGCATGATGAAATAATTAATATAAGAACTCAATGTATGACATGATAAATTTGGTTATTTGGCAGGTCCTATGATGAACAATATATATAAATTGACCCGTTACTTAAAATATTGATGACTTTCATTTACTTCATACATCATTTTTATATGTAAAAAAAAAAGAAGAAAACGTATACTAACATATTAGTATCATATGAAGAATATAAGACCCAAATATTTTATGTAGATATTTATATATAATATGGCTCAAAACATAAATTATTATATGTATGACAAGAAGAATAATTTATCTTAGCATGAACAATAATTTTTACCAGTACCTCCGTTAAATAATGCATATATTAGTTATAAATTATAATAATGCAAGAAGAAATATATTGATAAATTATGTTGTATATATAATGCACTGCTCCAGAAAAAGATAATATTTCAATACAAGATCAATATAAATATTGTATTTGATTACTGCACCATACCCAACAAAATATAATTATATAAAACATTAATCACTATATGAAGAAAAATAACTTGAAAAAAAAATAATGAAGAATGTTCAAGCGTTGGTCACTGCACCAAAAGAAATTAAAGTGTTGTGTTTGAGCTGACGCTTTGGTCAGGGTATCAAAGAAAATATAATGTTATGTTTATTTGAAAGTGGAAAAAGCACTTTTTATTTGCCTCTACCCACAATTAGGCCAAAGTGATCGTGATAATGATAGCACATCACGGAGAAAGGGGGCCTGCAAACGACCCTAATTACTCTCTTCATTATTTCATTTAAAATAATAAAAATATTCTTTATCCAATGATGAAGAAAAATCAAGTATAAAGTTATAAAAATATAAAATTAAAAAGGTAAAAAGTTACCTGTTGAATCCTTGGCTTTTGATGACAAATAAATCCAGACAATAGGCACAAGAAATTAATATACGAACAATTTTCGAAGAAAAAAAAAAATATATTTTATTTCATGAAGTACTTGTTGCTTTTTTCATGAATAAATATTTCTTCACAAATTTATATTTTTGGTGACTCGTACATATTAATTTCTCACTTGATAAACAACCATTTCATAACATATGTTAATCACAACTATTGCTATCTCCAAGCAATAAAAATTCTTTTCATAACATATTCTAGATATCTCAACAACATGTAATTAAACAATTTTCTTCATGACATAAAAGGAGAATAAATTATTATTTCTTTTTGAAAAAGAACACCTCTCATAATATGAACTTTCAAAACAAAATACATCATACTTCATATTGTATAGATACATGCCAATATTTTCTTTATAACGCCCCGTAAATATTAAAAAAAAATTATATATATATTGGGCCAGATAATGAAGTAAAAAGGACTTATGCAAATAAAATTTCTTCACCTGACGAAAGAAAAATCTTCACCAAGACGTCATGTAAACTATAATATTATTTCTTGAAAACAAAACAGTTCTTCACCTCTGCCTACTTCTCAGAGGATGGAGAATAAAAAGATTATCGAAGAATTGGGCACATTAGATTTGTAGAAGAAAACTCGTTGATGAAGAGATGATGAGAAAATAAATGAATATTTATAAAACACGTGACGACATTTTTACAACACTTGTGAAGATAACACGAGAGCATAAACTGAAGACGTATAATGAGACCTTATGTAATTTCCGTAATCCAAGAAGAGAATGCACAAACAAAACAATTTTCGGGATGCTATTGCAGTGAGAAGTGCCTTGCTACTAGCCGCCTTGAAAACTCAACATCATTTCCAAAAAGAGAAGGCACAAACGAATACATTCAGGAATGCATTAAACCACTTCATTGCTCCTCGCAGCACAGAGGGACTTGGCTTAACAGAAATCAACATCACTTTCCTAGATGAATTTTGAGGGCAGCACTTTTTCTTTGCCGCACTTAAAAAAAAATCAGCATCGTAATAATCTCAACATAACAAAAAAAAAACCGTTCCATCCTTCGTTAACGGGGGAGCACCTCTGCCCCGAACTTTCACTCATGCGACTGCATCCATCACAGCAGGTGTCTATCGGCGCAACTGACGCAGGTGGCCGCGCGCCCAGGGGAAAAGGAGAAAGGGTTATTGTAAATGCAAAATACGCCAATTTGGCAGTTAGCAACAGAGGGGGTGAGGAAAAACTAAGCCAAATTACAATATACAGTATGAAAAGATATGTAACTAATAAGAATAAAATTGATAACCATCTTAAGAGGAGAGGCCAAAGCCGGTGGCCATGTACATAACGGCTTGAAATACGTCACCTGTGAAATTTAATTTGATAGGTTAGGGGTGTGTCCGAATAAACGGAAGTTCCACCCAAAAGAACTAGCGAGAAAGTTCTCGAACAAATTTAAAACCGGAAGGAATGATTTCAAACAGAATTTTACCGGCTTGGAACATTCGAAAGCTAAGCAAGAAAGAAAACATTACAGGCGACGAAATGAAAATAAGCGAAACCGAAATTAAATTTAAATTGAGAACATTAATAAAAAGGAAGGTGCTATGAAATAAAATGGCTAATAAAATGAATTAAATTAAATATATGGGGGGGGTATGGAGTAACCACCACATATTAATTTATAACAAAAATGGAAATTCATTATTTAATTCAATCTACTGTAATCAATCATTACATACAAAAACGGGATTTGATTTCACGTTCTGCGACTTTCCAAGCTAATTGTTTTAGTAATTTTTAGACCACACTGGGATTCTTTAGTACGTGATTTTCAAAACGAAATATTTCCGGATCGGTGGATTCGAAAAGATGGGCCAACACCCTGGCCTCCGCGTTTTCCAGATATTACTCCTCTGGATTTTTTTTTCTTTTGGAGACACATCAAGAGCAAAGACTTTGCCGTAAAACTGCTAGTGTTCGAGAACTGAAGACTAGGGTACAAGCTGTTGTGTGTACTGTAACAAAAGGCATGTTGGGAACATAGAATACCGCTTAGACATTTTCAGAGTTATCAAGGGGGCACACATTGAAGTTTACTGAGGTAAGTGGTTTTATAAAAAATTTATAACAATACTTACAATGTATACAAACAAACATATATCTAATTATAATAGTTTGAGCATAGTAAATGTTTATAATCAAAGCAAGATTTTTGATTCACCCTGTATAGTACGCTATATTTTCTTTCACATTTTTTTTTAAAACTATGGGCCAATGAAGTGAGCTTTGGTGTGGTTATAAAGTAAATTATCATGTATTGTAAGTAAGGTCTCTCTCTATACGTTTACATGGTTTTAAGCGACTACTTCAGTCAAATGAAAAGACCCGTTTTCTAATGCTAATTCTGTGGAAAAAAATCTATAAGGATATCTCAGTTGCATTTCAATAGTTTTATATATATATATATATATATATATATATATAGCTGATATTGATTTGAATGCAAGCCGTTTTTTACTTTTTCGATTTTGATAGCAGATATTTTTTGTGACGGTACTTTCTTTTTCCAAACCGTCTACGATAATGAAAGCGTCCTCATAAAAAATATTTGTAAACAAAATTAAATATGTAATAAACTTTTCTACCAAAAATTGAACCGACTTCAATAACTACTACAAAGTGAAAAATATTTTTTTTTACATAATAGTAATAAAAAATTAAATTAAGAGCATAATATTTACCATGCGTATTATTATATTTATGTACATTAATTTTATTTTTTGGAGTCGGTGCCAGCCAAGCCTTTATTCCTTTAGGCTTTGCATTGGATACTTAATTTAATTTTTGAAATTGGCTTGGCTGGCACCGACTCCAAAAAATCAAATTAATGTACATAAATTTAATAATACGCATGGTAAATATTATGCTCTTAATTTAATTTTTTATTACTATTATGTAAAAAAATTATTTTTCACTTTGTAGTAGTTATTGAAGTCGGTTCAATTTTTGGTAGAAAAGTTTATTTTTCTCTTTTTAGTTAAAAGTTAACGATTTTTTGAAGTCAGTTAATAAAAATTAGAATACGGAAAAATATTGTAAATTATCCATGGATGTAAATTTTGTCAGGAGTGGGGTTCGAACGCACGCTCTCTTTCCAGCACCAGAGCTTAAATCTGGCTCCTTAAACTGCTGGGTCATCCTGACTACGCTCCAATCTGCGAGCTTATTCAAAGTCCATGTTATTTTTAATTTGCGAAAAATCACCAATTTTATTAAAATTTGCCTAATTACTAAAAAAGTACAGAACCAATTTCAATGAAATGGAAGTGGTACCAATTCGAGAGTAGCCTCTTTTATTTAATTCAAAAATCAAATTAATCGATTGGATAGTTTTAGAGTAATCGGTGAACATACATAGAAAAAAAATACATACGCGTCGAATTGATAACTTCCTCTTCCTTTTCTGAAGCCGGTTAATAATAAAAATTGTAATACGAAGAAAAAATATTGTAAATTTTACATGGATGTAAATTATGTCAGGAGTGGGATTCGAACCCCTGCTCTCTTTCGAGACACAGAACTTCAATCTGGCGCCTTAGACCTCTCGGCCATGCTGTCTCCACTGCGCTCAGCGAACGTATTGAACACTTTTAATTAGCGAAAAATCACTAATTTTATTAGTTTTTGCCTAATTACTAAAAAAATACTGAACCAATTTCGATGAAACTGAAGGGGTACCAATTCGAGAGCATCGTCTTTCATTTAAAACAAAAATAACAGAAATTGGTTTAATAGTTTCGGAGTAATCGGTGAACATACATTAAAAAAAAAAATACATACGCGTCGAATTGATAACCTCCTCTCCTTTTTGGAAGTCGGTTAAAAAACGGCCCGGATACATATCGATCTCAGTTATCCAATGCAAAAATAATCATTTAAAAATATTAAAATGCAACCGAAATATCTTTATAAATTTCTTTCATAGGATTTTAGAATTCGCGAACAGATTTTTTCATTTGAATGAAGTAGCCTCTTAATGGTCCTGAGCCAAACTATATAAAACTTACTTCAATTACTCATCGGAATATGAAATAGTATTACTTTATTTAATTAGTCATTGAAGCCATTTATATATTTTCAAAATTGGGATTATCGCTATTTTATTTCCAATTCTGAGCTTGTTTCTATTATGTATACCGGGTGTCCCAAAAATGACTGATGGATTTTAAAATTGAATAACTTGCAAACGGTGAGAGCTATTAAAAATTGTTTTGCAGGAGGGTTATGTATAATGTCAGGAATTTTTCTTTACCGTAATTTTTTATTTTAGTTCGCATCTCAAATAATAGGTGGCGCTTACGGCGATTGAAGGCCAGGTGATCAATGCTGAGTGAAGCGTCGACCTGGCCTTCAATCGCCGTCAGCGCCACCTATTGTTTGAGATGCGAACTAAAATAAAAAAATACGGTTAAAAAAAAAAAAAAAACTCCTGACATTATATATAACCCTCCTGCAAAAATTTTTTAAATAGCTGTCACCGTTTGCAAGTTATTGAATTTTAAAATCCATCAGTCATTTTTGGGACACCCGGTATATACAGATATATTTATGTTCTTTGAGAAGGATTACTCACCAGACATTAAATTTAGAATGTAAATGGTATTCATTTCTTCATCAGAACAAAACATCAGATATCACTGTCCCGAATCGATTGTGATTTCAAATAAAAAGGGAAGATTGACAGTTCATTGCCAGAAAGGAAATGAAATTTGTGGGTGTTTCCTTTATGGATTTGTCGATTACCGTTTCCATTGGGAAAAAAAATCTGTAAAACAGGAAAACCGGGATTTGTGTGCAGTAACTTAACGATATAATGAAATCTTTCAATAGTTTTAATCATATAAATTTAAATCCGTGGATTTCCTTTCTCTATACAAAAGTAAATAACCGTCTGTTCAGTTTCAAAATATCCCGATTTTGAAATTTAACACTCGATTACTATTACTATCCATAAAAACTTACGTAATTGTTGTAGTTATAAGATCACATGACGTAATTTTTGTATTTGTACACTTTTTATAGTGATATTTCGGGGAATGGTAGTAATAATGTAAATATAATTAAAAATGGTTGTACCTTTGCCTTTAATCACAAAAAAAAAAAATAAAAAGAATACTGCCCAGTTAAACTGATGGCATTGAGCTCACAGGCTACAAATACTAGTTGTACATTAAAGCCTTATATTTTCAAGGGTTAATTCCGTTCGAAAAAAAATTAAGACGAGGAAACAGCTCTCCCCTTTCCTCTTTTTTTTATACTTAATCATTGAACCTACTATACTATCAAAGACATGCTTTAGCATATAAAAAATCTATATCCAAAATTCAGAGCAAATGAGATAATTCTTAATAAAAACCCATTTAGCATTTATATAATTTAAAAGGAGTTATCCCCCTCTTTTATACTTAACCATTAAACTTCCAAAACTATTCAGAGATTTAAACGAAATATGAAAATTCTGCTTGAAAAACCCATTTATATAAATTAAGAGGGGGCATTAGAACCCCTGTTCCCCCCTATTTATACTTATTCAATGAACACCTAATAACAGTCACGGAATCGCCTCATCAGAATGATCCTAATCTAAATTTTAAACGAAAACTTAATTCTGCATGAAAATCCCATGTATATCAACTAACGGGGGGCATCAGCCCCCCGTTCCCCCTCTTATACATATCGAATGAACTCCAAAAACTAATCAGGGAAGCGCCTTGTCAGGATATACCTATATACAAAATTTCAAGTGGATCGGATATTTTTATCATGAGTTATCGCGTTACGCACGAACATACAGAACGGACGGGCACATAAGCTCTCAGGCTATGATAGCCTGTGAGCTAAAAAAGAAAAAAAAAATGTAGCAAATTGGCGTTTTCAAAGACATGCTTGCAGTCAGACAAAAAGTCATTGATCTTTCGGATACAATGATAGTAATCAAGTGACAATGAACGAAATCGATATGCAAGAAATAAAATCAGTCGAAGAAATTGTTTGGTAATTTAGTTAAGGGTGTTCTTAAATCAAAAAGGGCAACTTTGTGACCTATGCTTTAATTTATTTTTGTTCGGAAATGCATGAAAATAGCAGGCGTTGTTATCCAGAAACTTTCTAATTGCACTCAATTTTCTCTTTTTTAAAAAACACAATAAATCTTTCATATCAATCCTTCCAAGTTAACGTTTTTGAGCACATTTCCCGACGAAAGCAGAAAAAACCGGTCGAAAAGCAGGAGAAAAACGGGTGATCACGTGATCGAAATAGCTTAGAACTGGATAGGTAATTTAACTATCATAAAATGGAAGAATAAGTTCAATTCGAAATCGCTTCCATTGTCAGACATTCCAATTTTATATATTTCTGTTAGAAATGAATTTGTAAATGTGTCAAAACGTTTTGCGCTTGTTGAGCGGAGCAGTTGAAAACACCCTTAAGTTTCATTTGATTTTAATTATGAACAGCGATAATTCTGAGAGTGATAAATTAAATATATGAGATATTATTTTAGAGAGATATTTCAAAAAACATTTTGTTTAAGGCCCCTGTCCTCGCTCGAGGAAACGCTAGCGAGCTAATGCTATTCCTATGGGGAAGCATTTTTCTAATAACTCTTTCGCATTTTGACATTTTTGAATTTTTTTTTTTTTTTTTTTTTGCATTGGATAGCTGAGGTGCATGCCGACAGCGCACCTTTTTTACTTGGTTGCAGTAAAAAAGGTGCAGATATTTGGTTGCAGATATTTTTTACAAAGTTAGTTTCACTTTCAAAACCGGTTTCGAAACTGAAAGTGCTTTTTAAAAAATATATTTGCAACCAAAATCGAAAAAGTAATAAAGGTGCGCTGTCGGCATGCACCTCAGCTATCCAATGCAAAAAAAATTATTCAAAAATGCCAAAATGCGAAAGAGTTATTAGAAAAGTGCTTCCCCATAGGAATAGCATTAGCTCGCGAGCGTTTCCTCGAGCGAGGACAGGGGCCTTAACCCCTGATCTGCCGTGTTCAGTCAGATGAAACTTACTAGTTTGTCTTATCCCGAGTATAGCTCGGCTAAGGCCCGACCAGCAAATTTTGTGTCCAGGACACTTTCAATTTTTCGTGCTCTCTTAGATTGGTTGATTTACTAATACTCTTTTTTTTTTTTACATGTTGCATACTTATTCAAAAAGTATCAACTCAAGAAATTAAGGTTTCCGGAAAAGTGAAAAACGGTTTCAGGAATAAAAATAAAGCATTTTTCTGTTTTTGTTGAAATGTGCTTTCAACCATATCTTGAGATATATTTTTGTTATTTCATTATACTAATATCTGAAATATCACGGGTTTTTTTCGCAGTTAAGATTTATTTTTAATGGGAATTTAGATGAAATTATGAAAGTCTTGCTTCCCTCAGAAATGTCGCGTCCACAGCATGGACCCTAAGTGCTAGTGCGATAGTCAGGGTCTGAGCTTGTCTAATACTTCAATTTATTGATTCTATTTTGTTATTGTTATTATTAAATCTTTAACGATTTAATATTTGTACATCGTAATTAGCCATTTTTAGTATTAAAAATATTTTTAAAAGTATTAAATTAAAATTAAATTTGTTATTTTAGTTAGGGTATGAATCATGTCTTTATTCAGATCATAAAATGTCCGATACTAATAGTTTCCATAAAATCGCAATTGTATTATTTTATTTATTTTACATTAAATTTTTTAACACTGGAAACGCCAAAACGTTTAGTTAAGTTTTATAAAAATGTTTCACACCGAAATTTTAATTTAAAACAGTTTAACTTTCTTATGAAAGTTTTTTTTTTCCTTTCTTTGTATATTTTAAACTTATTTTATATTGAAATTTCTGGTTTGAACTATAATATATTCATATGGCAGGAGTCAAAATGACCGCTCAGGGCCGTTTTACTGTTAACACTAGAACTGCCGAAAATTTTACCCAAGTGCTATAAAAGTATTTTTCATCGGAATTTTTATCTAAACTATATAAGTTATTTCTCCGTGGTACAGTTTAAACTTATTTCTGAAGGGAACACATTTAACTTATTTTCGAAACAAAATTGTGGCACAAATCAAAATTTTCTTATATTTTACCAGTCAAAATGACAGCTGTGGTGGTTCTAGTGCTAAACTCTTGGCATCATACCTTTGTATATAAGGTTTTAGTACCTCAACATATTTTAAATATTAACGTAATTAATTTAAATTTATTTTTCTGTTGCATTTAAAACACGTTTTATTCTTATGTTTAAAATACCTCTTAAAAGTTACCATAATAACATTGCTTACCATATACTCTATTGATTTTATTAATGGTTTGAAAATTCAGTGACTGATACTTGTTTGAGATTATTATTCTTGTTATTTTAATTAAGTTATAGAGTAAATATTAAAAATAGATCTTTAGTCAAATAAGTGAATATAATTGTAATAAAATAGAAAAAAAATGTCAAAAGTACTTGCTTTGAACTTGCCTACAATTCTCAAAAGTGCTTTTTGTTTTTAGAAGGATCTGAAACTAAGATATTTTCGTGATTTTAAGAAGTATAAACAAACCAAAGTTTCTTTTGATGCCACTGTTTCTCGGAAGCATTTTCGAAGAAATATATGTTTTTCGTATACTAATTCTCAAGTAACATTTTCATGTTCAACAAACATGTTTCACATAGAATCATGATAAGCTGACAGCATTAACCTTAACATTAAATTTAATATTATTTTATTACTCTTGCATGAATAAATTCCATTGCACTGCTGAAAATGTTTATTGGGAATGAATCGCATTCTAAAAATCGATATTTCGGTTTCAAAAAACTTATTAATAAAAAAGACTCGGAAACATTTCCTAAAATTACTGGCATCAAAAGAAACAATGCCTTTTATAAATACATCTTTCAATCTCGAAAATATATTATTTTCTGAGGTTTCTAAAGATTAATAACACTTTTCGGAATCTTGAGTACGTCTGGAGAGGCTATAATATATTTTTGTTCTTGGTTATGTTATATTTTTGCAGATTAAGACCTTTTTTCAGCTTATGTCGGAATATATGCAATACAAATTTAATACTTGATTATTTTTTACACGTTTTAACTTTAACAGTAATATAAGTACTGTGTACTGTTTCCAACTTACCAGTTTGCATCGTAAAGATAACAAAAGAAGAAGTCAAAATCCAAGTAGCATCATCAGGTGTCACAAGATCGAGAGCAGTTGTTGTAGCTTCGGTAGAGTTATTTGCAGCAATATTCATTCTAAAAGATATTTAAAACATAAAATAAAGATAATTTTTAAATTGTCATTTTATATTTTTATGTCTGTGTCATCGTTAAAATCTAATAACGTTTGATGGTATACTTCCCAAATCAAAATACAAAAATCAAATTCTTTCTTTTGTTGATATGTTAAATTTTAAATTAAATAATAAATAAATTCAATAATTGTTATATTTCGTGATTTTCCTATTTTTATAGAAGCAAGTTACCTTTAGTGCATTATCATGATTTGCACGGGTACCGTCAGTGACGCCAACTTATTTGGACCTATGGGGCCCGATCCCACCCAATAATTTTAAACCCTAGTACGCCCATTTTTCATTTTTCTATTTAATTATTTATTTCATTATTTTTTATGATTATTTTTCTCCCTAGAACAAATCTCATTTTGTCAATGACCATGTGTTTTAACCTTCCTACTCTGAATGCGTCTAATCGACCCATATCTATAATTTGTTTTACACGATTCGCACCAGAAATTTTTTCATGAAGAAAGTTAAATAATAGATTCCGAGAAATAAGCCATTTAATTATATTAAAATGTTTTAAATAACAATTCTGGTGTGGCATGTTTTTATCAAGATTGAGTAAAATTTGAACAGGGTAGGAAGGTTAATGGTACTTCTATAGGTTATCCCGTCGACCAAAAAATTGTCGCCAAACTATAAGATTAAATGCCAATAAAGGATGATCGTGAATGTCACATTCAATGACATTAAATAAGATTCACGTGTTTAAAATGTCATTAAGTGATTTTAATTTCGTTTTTTTATTTGAATTTTTATTAATATTCTACTAATTATTTGTTTTTTCGTTATTTAAAATAAAAATTATGTCAATATGTATAATTTGGCTATTAGTTTAGCGATTTGTATAATTTGGCGAAATTGGTCGCCGGGATAATAGAGAAGTACCGTTTTAATTCGCCAACTGACACCCATAAATCCCAAATAACTGAAATGTCCATGTTTAACTTTCTGCTATTTCAATTTGTACTCATATACATGACATGATGATATTATAATAAATATTAGTGTCTTTATAAGGAAAAACGCATGCGAATATAATTTAATAAAATTGCAACAGTATTCAAACATGATAGCTTGACTTCAAATTCTCATCTTTCACCATTTGCCCACTCTTCCAAAAAGGAGTAATTGGTCGTACCATTTTACCAAAATATTTCTGAGCCCATCCAATATTTTTGAGCCAACCCAATATATATATTTTTTTTAAGTTGGCGCCGTTGGGTACCGTTATTTTTTCCAGATGAAATACCAGCATTTATTTATAGAAAAACAAATATATTTCAAAAGCGCAAACTATCGTCTTTTTTTAATCAGAGATTTACTACAAAATACTGGTACGAAAGAATTTCCTGGTCATAAAATTCCAGGAGCCGTACGAATCCTGATTATTGATCTTTAGTACATTATTTTTCTTTAGTGCATCATTGCTTTAATATTAGGTTAATATAATTAGTCTTTTGTTAATTATAATTCATTTATGTATAGACTGTCTCAGTTATCCCTGCGGCCAATTTTGCTATCAGTTGCATCATGTCACAAAATGAGACTACCGACTTCATTGTGACATGTATATGACTCATTTTGGACAGCATGTGACCAGAATGCTTACAGTAAAAGGTGCATTTTGGGTCATAGTGCTTTTAAATTTTGATCATATTTGGGTCACAATGCAATTCAAGATCTTTTTAAGAATAATCACTAGTTCTACCAATATAATTAATAATAATGATACGTTACAATGACGTAGTGTCAGGTAGTGGGCTGGATTATTTTATTAGCATTATTGTATGCTAAATTTTGCTTTGCTTAATCGTATAACGTTCAATGAATAAATACAGCCAAATTTCCCATTAATAGTGATGGTAGTATAATCATCAAATGCCCTCCTGGCGCAGCTCTACTGATTTGTTATTAGGATGCATCGTATTTTATCTCATTACAGCATGTTATTTTCTCTTTTTAGACTATGTCTAATTATTCAATAAGCCACATTTTTCACTCCGATACAAGTGTTATTTAAATTTATATTTTTCTATAATTTAAACGTTTTTTTAAAAATACTAATTACAGATTAATACTGAGAAGATTTAGCTTCACTCTCATAATTCAGTTTTACATTATATAAAATTTATTTATTTATTTATTTATTATACATTGACGTTGCAATTTTATAATTTTTCCTTAATAGATTTATTTTGATGTTTGGTTGATTGATTTCGAGCTCTAAGGCCATCTCTTGCTTACGATGGCTAAACAGACCAGGACTTTGATTTAAAGGGAAATCCGACCCATTACAAACATCCATGCTGGTGTCGGGATTTGAATCCGACACTTTTATCTTGTAGCCAGTGCCCTAACCCCAACCACTGGGCAAACAGGTGGTTAGACTGGAGACAGAATTAATGAAAGTTTTGCTTGTTTTTCCAACCATAGTCAGGTTTCCAAGTATCCGAAAAGCATTTAAATAGATTTTTCCTTCGAACATAAGTAGAAACACGGCAGAGAAAAATAAAACTCATAACGTTTTGCGACGGGTTATTCACTGAGTACGATTATTACCTATGTCAATCTTATTGCGATTATTGTCTTCAATTTCGCTATATCGATTAAAGTAATTTGATTTCTTCTTGAGCAGGAACTGTATGAAACCTAAAATATAATAATAAACACCATAAATATTAAAGGATATCAAAATTATTCATTCTCTGTTAGGAACCGTTTTATTAGCTCACAGGCTATCATAGCCTGAGAGCTTATGTGCCCGTCCGTTCTGTATGTACGTTCGTTCGTACGTTCGTGCGTAACGCGATAACTCATGATAAAAATATCCGATCCACTTGAAATTTTGTATGTAGGTATATCCTGACAAGGCGCTTCCCTGATTAGTTTTTGGAGTTCATTCGATATGTATAAGAGGGAGAACGGGTGGCTCATGCCCCCCGTTAGTTGATATAAATGGGATTTTCATGCAGAATTAAGTTTTCGTTCAAAATTTAGATTCTGATGAGGCGATTCCGTGACTGTTATTAGGTGTTCATTGAATAAGTATAAATAGGGGAACAGGGGTTCTAATGCCCCCCCCCCTTAATTTATATAAATGGGTTTTTCAAGCAGAATTTTCAGATTTCGTTCAAATCTCTGAATAGTTTTGGAAGTTTAATGGTTAAGTATAAAAGAGGGGGATAACTCCTTATAAATTATATAAATGCTAAATGGGTTTTTATTAAGAATTATCTCATTTGCTCTGAATTTTGGATATAGATTTTTTATATGATAAAGCATGTCTTTGATAGTATAGGAGGTTCAATCATTAAGTATAAAAAAGAGGAAAGGGGAGAGCTGTTTCCCCTTCTTAATTTTTTTTTTTTTTGAACGGAATTAACCCTTGAAAATATAAGGCTTTAATGTACAATTAGTATTTGTAGCCTGTGAGCTCAATGCCATCAGTTTAACTGGGCAGTATTCTTTATTAAATAATTTTCCGTAAATATTATATTGTCTTTAAATTTGTAAGGAAATTTAAAATGCAAAATATTTGCTGCATGTAATGTAAAATGATAAATATAATTATTTACAATTAAACATTTTTCTTACATTTAAACATTTGTCTGCATATAATCGTGTAAATATGAAATATAAAAAAAATAATTATGTTAAATATTAGTTGATCCTAAATGACTCATTTACTGCCAGAGATATTTTTATTTAAAAATCCGGATACTATATATGTCTTTATGTTAGTAAACCAAATTAGTAAATGAAATGCTAATTTTATTGTAGTAAAAAATTGCTGAAAAATATCTTGAAATTACTCATTTTCTGTCTTGTTTAGAATAATCTGTTATTATGTCACAGTTATTTGATAAACTTTATTTTTCCTCTAATCATTATAAACCAAAACTTATCTCATCGGCGTTTATGAACTCATTGAAAATAGTGCCCGGTTTTTTACTCCCTTTTCATTAGAAAAAAAAATACGTATGTACAGGGTGCATGCTCTTCAAAGACTTTTGAGCACTTTTCAGCAGAATTTTCGTGAAGAAATATTTGCCTTGTTTAATGAAAAAAAAAAATCCATCTTCAGGTATAATGACCAGTACTTTATGAAATTTCTGGTACTAGAACACTTAAAACCTCATGAATCCTTGATACGTACGAACCCTGTAGTAAATATTATGAAATATTATAAAAATTATCTTAAATATCAATCATATCTTGTCATAAATAATATTAATACTTTTTCTGAGAAGACCATTTGCATTTTAAATCTTTCTAATAATATAACATTGCCTTTAAATCAATAAATTGAATTTTTTTGCTGTACGTCATTAAAAAGAAACATATTCCGCATGAATGCATGTAAATGGGAAATTTAACCCATTAGTGCCTAGCGTCCCTTTTTAGGAACGCTTCAAAAGGTGCATTCAGCACTGTTTTTGTCACCGGTAAAAAAGAGAACCAATAATTATTTTATTTAAATGATGCATTTTCGTGATTAATGGACTAAACTTAAATCTTCTAAAAATAGTGGTGCCAACCAAATAAAATTTACACAAAAGATGCTGGGCACGAATGGGTTAACAGAATAAAAATTGCTTTAAATAATAACACCTTAAATATTATCTTACCTTACCTTAAATATTATTACTACTTATTATAATAAAAACTGCCTTAAATAACAAGTGGGCAAAAAGTCCGTAAAAACTCTAAAAATTCATAAAATGACATAAAATAACCGAAATAAAAAACGGTTTGAAGGGTTAGCATCTATAGTTCACGGGATTTTTTTTTTAAGATAACAATAAAAATAACTCATAAAACATCCAATAGATGCCGCTGTAAATGTTTGACTACGGTGAAAATATGCAAATGAGACGGTTATAAGAACTTGTGCTGGTAATCCACAATTAGTACACGGTTATGAGCCGTGTACTTGATCAAGACTAATGAGTGCGAAGGATAAGGCTTCGTTAGTGATGTTATTTTACGTGAACCAGGAATCAGTGTCGAATCCTTGATCAAGTACACGAATCTCAATAGTGAACTGGAATAGATGGCGCTGTAAATGTTTGACTGCGGTAAAAATAAGTAAATGAGACGGTTATAAGAACTTGCACTATCAACAATTAGTACTCCGTTGAGAGCCGTGTACTTGATCAAGACTAATGAGTCCGAAGGATAAAGCTTCGTTAGTGATGTTATTTTAAGTGAACCAGGAATCAGTGACGAATCCTTGATCAAGTACACGGCTCTCAATAGTGAACTATTTGTGGATTAGCAGTGCAAGTTCTTATAACCCTCTCATTTGCATATTTCCACATAAGTCAAACGTTTTCAGCGCCAAATGCCGGATGTTTTATTTAGTTATATTTTATTACTGTCTAAAAAATTCCGTGACCTATAGATGCTAACAATGAAAACCGTTTTTTATTTCGGTTATTTTTCTGATTCTTATGAATTTGTAAAGTTTCTGCGGACTTTTTGTCCATCCAGTATTAGTTATACCACGCCTTAAATTACATTCATATACATTTTCTGTCATGACAATCATTATTTAATTTTTAAATTTCTGGTTAATTTGAAACTGTCTCAAAATTAGTAAACATATGTTTTCCTCATATCATAAAAACACATTCTCCGTACATACATACATGCAAATTTGAAATATATTAATTATACATGACCCTAAATTAATTTAATACTGATTTTCTCTGGGTAACAACTTCATTATAAAATTTCCATTTCATATAATGCTGTCTTTAAATTAACAAACTTAAATTCACCTATGAATTTCACTAAACCATCTGTGTTTTCAAACCTCTTCAACGCCGCATTGGGCGTTTCACTAACCTTTTGTTTTGTAAACAAACTTGTTCGAAAATCGGAAATCCTGATTAAACTTTGAATAAATTTAATTCAAAATAACTCATCATTAATAAGTAATTAATTAACAATAAATAATGCAATATATTGTTGCGGCCATAAACACGGATATAGTTATTCGCCCATTAAACATATTCTACATAAATACAAGTAAATATGAAATATGATATAATAAAAAATATCATAAATATTAAATAATCTGGAAATCACCATTTTTTTTTTATCAAGAATAAATTTGTGTTAAAATTTCCATTTAATATAGAACAATCTTTATCCTGGTAAACTTATTTTTTTCTCAATATAACATACACCCAAAAAAAGGATTTGATTAAAACTACAATACATGTTTCGTTGAGTACATTTTGGTTGCTTTAAAAGAGTTTTTTATTTATTTAAATATAAAATCGGTTTTGTTGTTCAGACAAAAAATATTAACGTTCTTATAAAATTTTAACAAAATTTCATCAATTTTATTTGAGTATTACTAAAGTCTTTTATTTTCAAATTGTAATTCCAACAAAATTTTGTAGTTTTTGCAAAAATTAAATTAATTTGCAGTAGCCACAACTCTCTCATGCTATTTTTTTTTAATTGATTTACATAGCTATAAAGGATTAATAAAATTTTTGGATAATAAAAACTTTTCAAATTAAGACGGATTGATGACGTTATTATTACGTTATTATGCATTTCGGATGAAAATTGTGAACGAAAAATTGAAAAAAAATAATTCAACAATATTTTTTGTTTATTCAAACAAAATTTCCATTGACCCATATTTAAACGGAAAAAGCTGTTTGGACCAAACAAATTTTTGTTGATTCAACAAAACTTTTTTTCTGGGTGTAGAAACGAAATGTATGCACATGTAAATGAAATCTAACATAATAATAGTTGCTTTTAACATTAAATGATAACAAAATTGCTCATTTTTTTTGCCAGGAACGAAATTATGGCGTCTATATGAAATTTCCTTTAAATTAGGGAACTAAAAATTTCCCTTGAATGGAATTAAAATCCAAACTTATGCACGTAAATACGAAATCAAATAACAGGTGTCAATCCAAACAAAAGCTGGAGTTTCTGCAGGGCATTTTTTACAAAATTCCTTTGATAAAAGTTACGCCTTTACAAAATTTCTTTTAATAAAATAGGACCCTTCACAAAATCTCTTTTTATAAAATAGAATTTCACTAGATTTCAATTCTATTAAACAAAGTTTTCATTATACTGTTTCTATTTTGTTAGGATTTTAAGAGTGTATGTATTTTGCAACAAAAATCAATTCACCAGTAAAGAAAACTTTAGAAGGGGGATTTTAAAAGGCTCTTTTTCATAAATGCTTGGTTTGAATTAGAAAATCTAGATTTGAGCTTAAGTTTAAAAAATATATATGTTTTACAAAAAATGAAATAAATTAAAAAAAGAATTGTACAAAAAAATCTGCATCGAACACTGAATGTAGTGCAAATTGTATGAAACATTAAATGCTCCCAAAATTACGCATCTTCTGCCAGCAATAAAGCGTTCCGTTTATGTTAATTGTCTTTATATTAGTATGTTTAAACATTTCGCTGAATACCATAAAACCAAATCTTATACACAGGCCTGCTAGTGACAACTATTCTTTTTTAATTCTATCTCTCACCAATTTCCCTTTCTCAAAACAAAAATTCTTCAGATACACTTTGACAACTTGTGCAAGAGAATTATACTGTTAAAAGTGAAGGTGACAAACCGGTGCCATTTGAGACCCGGAGGTGAAAAGGCCCTAGGGTCCGTTGGAAGCCGGGGCATTTGGAGCCCTAGGGTGCCATAGGGGCTTGGATATGTGGTTGCAGTGCCGACAGGTCTCTTACTGGGTGATTGGAGCTAAATAAGGTGTCATACACTTCGTATTGACAGCAATGTAGCACCTCATCGGGTGACTGGAACCATGCGCATGCGCTGTGACATGTGTCTTTCTGTTTTCTGTAACGGCAAATAAAACCTATGCCTATGAGTGAATGAAGGTGAGCTCGATGGCCGAGCGGTTAGAACGCTGAGCTTGTAATCAGACGTTGTGAGTTCGAATCCTTCGACGGCCAAAAGTCGGTTTGTATATTTTTTAATTTTTTATTATTAGACACTCTGGATTAAGGGTGCCATCTTTTCACCCTAATTAACGGTGTCATTCTGGCTCCTTTAGGGGTGTCACCAGTGAGACAAGCCTTTCACCCCTAAAAGGTACAATGTGTCACCATTAGTTTTAACAGTGTATACTGAAAATTTATGTTTTTAAATTGTAATAGGAATAGAATATAAAAATAATCACCAGTGACATCCCTGCATGTGAAGCATTTCGACTTTTAAGTCTCCGAATAATAATTTTATTTTGGTCCACATTCTTGGAGCTTTTTAGGTGCGTTCGTAATTATATAAGTACGTTCTATAGTACACCTATAGTCGTCGTTCAGTCCGTCCGTCTGCTCGCATATAACAGAGCAAACACTTTCCAACACATTTAGGTTAATGTAGCAAAATTGCACCATTTGATAAGTTAAAATATTATATCTAATTCAACAAGATGAAAACACAGGAAGTAACATGCCTATAACACAGGAGGTAACTTGTAAGAAACCTACGCAATGAATATCAATTTTATTATGCGTGAAATAGTTTAACATTTCTAAAATATACCACAAATAATGTTCCCACCCTATACCATTATGTAACGAAATTCTTTTGTGCTGCCCTGTAAATAAATAATAAATATTCTTTGTGCGGCATATTCTACAAAATATATATTTTAGTGCCTTTCATAAATGTATATCAATTTCATTGCGTTTCGACGGGTGTAACATCATTAAAAAGCACTTAAAATTATTTTATCCCATCGGTCATACTGAAACGAAATACTTTTGACTGTCTCTGTTTTGATCTATAAATTCGATTTTAATAAAATTTGAAATGACTCAACAAATATATATTCAAAATTTCAAATGATTCAGTTGCGTAGTTTGTGTGCTGTTATATGCGGGCAAACAGATGGAAGACAGACAGATAGACGGACGGATCAAGCGACGACTATAGATGCTACGTCTTTATATAATTATGAAAGCATTAAATAAACAATTAAATTTAAAAGCTCATGCCGAAATTGAAAACGCATTTAAAGCAATTATTACTCAAAGACAGTATTGTAACCGTGTTTGTATGCTATAAATGTCCTGCTCTAACGTAATCGTAGTGAAATTTAGTGATTTTTACCAGTTCCAATACATTTTCAATAGCGTAATGTCATTAAAATACTCTGCAAATGACCCCCCCCCCCCTCATAGACCATAATATAATGGAATTCTTTTAGGCACCCCTGTAAATGAACTATTAATACCACATACTTGATAAACATGCCTAGAGGACCTTAAATAAGGTTTATCAATTGCATTAAAATCCGAGTATATTTACGGGAGTTAGAACGTGGACAGAATGAACACTTTTCAAAGTTATTGAAAAGTATTAAAAAAGGAGATAGTCCATTTAGAAAAGGTATAAAATCTGTTTTATCAACTTATCCCAGTAAATCAAGTCTGTAAACAGGTGATATACTCGTATATGAGAAAGTACGAGAAAACAGACTTGGTTCACAGCAGGAGCGGATAAAACAGATTATGTGCATCTTCTAATTAGACTACCATATATACTCGTGTATAAGTTATTTCGCATATAAGTCGACCTAATAACTTTCTAATACAAATTCTGCAAAAAATTAAAAGCATGCGCATAAATTGACCCGCTATTTTTTTTACTCCAATTTTGCACAAAATCAAACCAAAGTTTTCACTTGCCAATGGCAAAAGTAGCGAATAAACAAAAACAAATCATTAAAGAAAATTTAATGAAAATAAAACAATATTATTTGGAATTTTATGCACTATTTTATTATTCATTCACATAAAAAGCCAGAAATTTTCAGTATTAGATTCTTTTTCTTTTTTATTTGACTCCTGTATAAGTCGATACCCCCCCCCCTCCCCTTCCACCCAATTTGTTTGCCGAAAATTGGCAGAAAACCCTCGATTTATACGCGAGTATATACGTTATCTCTCTCTTTCTCTCTTTTTCTCTCTCCTTCTCCCTCCCTACCCCCCTCTCTCTCTCTCTTTTTTTTAATGGACTTGATCTACTCAATTCTGAATAAGAACTTTTTTCTAATTATATCTACAAGAACATGAAAGTTTAAAACTGGAAGTTTAAAAATGTTTTTTTTTTTTTTTTTTTAGTTGAATTTTATATGTTTCTTATTTATGAAAACTGAAATTATAAAAAAAATGTCTCACGTGTATTTTGTTATAAATCATCGATTTTAATACTTTTATGCATTGAGATCCTCTAAGCATTCATAAATAGTCTGTTTTATTTTACTGTTTTACTGAAATATTAGTAACAGATTCCTATATTTTTTTTTTTTTAATTTCTTATCTAAGTGGAAAGCATTTTCTTTAATAGAAGCATCAAAAGCTAGACATCGACCGAACATTCGGTTTCATTTCTAGTCGAAAATCAGAGTTTCGACGAAAATTCGTTTTCGGTGAATAGGCTGCAAAATATTCAGCAGAACTAAAACTGTACCGAAACTATGAGAATTCAGAAATCGATTATTTTCTTTCGGCAATTTTCAATATTACTCATTGAATTGAGCTGCATCTGCTCAAATGAGACACTCTTTATTTATTGCTATAAACTTCACTGTTTATAATTATCAGTCATGACTTACTTAACCCTTTCCGGCGCGGAGTAAGTTTAATTGAAATAATTATCTGCCACCAGAATTTATAAACGAATTTATTAGAGAATACGAACTTGCTTATTTTCAGGCATTTTATCAAAGGAAAATTTTAATTAAATATTCTTGGTGCCAGTAAAATTAAAATTAGGTGTCCTTTTTAAGGGACACCGCGCCGGAAAGGGTTAAGACATGAAAGCAAATTATAAAGCAAGAAATGTATATACGACTGAACTTTGAAAACGATTTTCACGTGCATATTAAAAATTGTAGTCTTAACAATAATTGAAATTTTTTAGGTAGTTTAATTAATTTTTTAATTAATTTCCCGGCTTGGACACTTTCACTCCGTTGGTTCTACGCTTAGTTAGCAATGTGGTAATTCACTTATTAAATATTGAAAATTTTTAGTTTGAAGCCGCTGAAATGTTTTGAATAGTTTTGGGGAAATCCCTACCCTAGTATAAGAAATGATCATTTACAAAAATCATAGTAAAAGATAAATGTATGTGTGTATGCCTAAAACATTTTGAACCTTTTCGGGTCCGATTTTTTTTTCAGTTTAAAAAAAATTAATTTTACATTAATAATATTAACACTTGTTATTCATATAGATTAATTAGTGTTTAACGAATATTTCATTGTCTGAAAGATAACGAATGTTGTTGTTTTGAGTACTATTCAATTGCAATTCATATGACAATAAGCTAAGGAAGAATTTTTGGAGATGTTTAGAAAATATTGTATTACAATAAAATTTAACTTAGATTACAACTTTCTAATACTGTTTACGCTTTATTACACAATTAATTAATACAACATATTACGTTGTTGATTTACACAATTAATAATGATGCTTTCAGGAAAACCACTTTTATTTTAAATTTAGAGAGTGAAATATGTGTTTAAAATAAAAGAGTCGCAAACGACGCGAAGAGAATTAAGTAAATAATTATTATTATTATTATTACCAAATGCTTAAACATAAATGAAGTCATATAGTAAATGCATAGACATACACTAACATTACTACATGTAAATAATAGCAAAAGTATTTCTTAAAGCAAAATAATATTCCATTAAAAATCATGTACTATTAGTAGTACACCGGACCCGAAAGGGTTAATTAGATTCGCAGAATCAGAAAATCATTCCGTGTTGTTGGTAAATTAAATACATTTTATTTTATATGAAAATAAAGCTTTGGTCAGAGGTATAAAGAGCCCACGTGGGCCACAGGTATAATTAATAAATAATTAGATATATTTAATAAACTCGGATAATTAATTAATAATTTTGTATATTTATGTATATATTAATTGCTTTAAATTTTTTTGGACATTTTCATTTCGTTTTTGGCCGAAAATAGGAAAATTATCGAAATTCGTTTTCGTTTTCGGCTTTGGTCTTAAAAACCTGTTTCGTCTCTCCTTATAAAAAACAAACAAACTAAATTAGTTGAAAATAATTTACTTCTGTTTGTTTCAAATCTAAATCCACATGTAATAAAGCTCTCAAGCGATAAATTAAAAAACCCTGTATTAATAAATGTTTACGTTTACCTATCAGACTACATTGGCATCAATACCAATTATGTAATATTTTATTACTATTATATGATAAAAGATATTTCTTGCATATAAACATTTATTTTCTCTCGCAGTCTCTCGTTATTCGAGATCAACAGTTGGCGATACATGAATAATGTTATACCAACATTTTGCACTAAAAATATTATATTGTTATTATTTTTTGTTTAATTGTCTTTTAGGTACTATGCGAATTTTTTAGAAGTGAAAATTTAGAAGAAAATAAAAAGTTAGAGCGATAAAATGTCAAGGAGACAGTAATGAAAATTAAACTCAGAAGTTTAATTTTGTTCTTCAGTTAAATAAAACATTATTAAAAATCATCGCTTCTGAAAATATTTTCTTTATTTTGTATCATTGATGCATTTTTCTATAAGTTAAAATTTTTTTTCATTAAGTTTAATTTCACCAGATTTTTGTTCTTAAAAATTAAAATTATCTGCGATTGCGTCATGCATGTCATTTTGTAAGCTAATATTTTTTTTAAAAAAATTCCTTAAATATTAAAGGATTCCTAAATTGCTCATTTTCTGTCAGTAATAAAATTTTGGATTATATAAACTATCTTAAAATTAGTATACTTAAACTTTACTTTGACTATCATAAAGCCAAAAGTCGTACACTTCAATGTTAAATCTAATATAATAAAAATTACCTTAAATATTAAATGATTCTTAAATTGTTCATTTTCTGTCAGCAATCAAATTCTTCGGTATTAGTATGCTTAAATTTTCTCCTAAATATCATAAGACCGAAACTTATGCATTTCAATATGAAATTTATTATAATAAAAACTACCTTAAATATTAAATTATTCATAAATTGTTAATTTTCTGATAAGAACAAAGTTCTTCGGCTCATGTAAGCTGTCTTTAAATTCGTATGCTTAATTTTTTTTTAATTTAATAAAAGTTACCTTAAATATTAAATTATTCCTAAATTGTTCATTTTCTGTCAAAAATCAAATTTTACAGCATTAGTATGTTTAAATTTTCTCCTAAATATCATAAGACCAAAACTCATACACTTCAATATGAAATTTAGTATAATAAAAATTACCTTAAATATTAAATTATTCATAAATTACTCACTTTTCGACAGGGACCCAATTCTTTGGTTAATGTAAATTGTCTTTAAATTCGTGTGTATATTTTTTTCTTTAATATGATAAAGCCAAAACTCGTGCAATTCAATGTGAAATCTCATGTAATAAAAGTTACCTTAAAGACTGAAATATCCCAAAATTATTCCTTTTCTATCAGGAACAAAAATTTTCAACTAATATAAATTTGTCTTTTAATTAGTAAACAGGAACTTTCTTCTGTATATCATAAAACCAAACCTCAAAAACGTAAATATGAAATTTAATATAATGAAAAAAAAATTACCTAAAATATTTAATGATCACAAATTACTCATTTTCTGTCAGAAATAAAAATTTTCAGTTAATGTAAATCTGTGTCTTAATAAGTAAACCGAAATTTTCTCCTGGATATCGTAAAACTAAAACTCAAGCACGTTAATATGAAATTTAACATAATAAAAAAAAATACCTTTAATAATAAATGATTGCAAAATTACTCACTTTCTATCAAGAAAAAAATATATAAATTAATGTGAAACTGTCTTTAAATTTGCCCTGAACATCATAAGACCAAAACTCATACACCTATTTAATGTATATAATGTAATAAAAAAAATTACCTTGAATATTAATGGATCCCAAAATTATTCATTTTCTATCAGGGGTAAAAATTTAAATTAATGTGAAACTGTCTTAAAATTTACACTAAACATCATAATACAAAATTCATATACGTAAATATAATATCTAATATAGAAAAAAAAAAAACCTTAAATTATCAAAAAATTACTCTATTTCCTATCAGGAACAAAAAATTTTAAGTTAACCCATTTTAGGCCAAGCACAGAAATTTTATAAAATGTAGCATTATTTTTATTGAATTATGCTTAAATTGCATACATTAAGACACAAAAAAAGATTCGTGCATGAAAAATAATATTTTATATAAGAAATAATATTTTATATAATAATATAAAATATTATTTCTTATAATGAATAATATGAATATGAATAATATTTTTATGACTTTTGTTTTATTCTTATTTCATATACAGAATTTGCAACTTTAATCTATTTTAAAAACATATAATTCATTTCAATTGGAATAATAACATATTTTTAAAAAGTCGAATTTGTCAAAGGCGTTTCAAATTAAAACTCTAGCGTATTTTGAAAATTTTTTAAGAGAAAGTGTTTACTCCAATTGAATTACTAATATTTTATGCATGTCTTCAAAAGCCTTAAAAAATAGAAGAAAAATAAAATTCTTGAAAAAAATGTGTCAGAGTGTTAAAAAAAATATTTATCGAAATGTTTCGTATACGAACCTTTGGCCGAAAATGGGTTAATGTGAACCTATTTTAAAATTAGTAAACTTAAATTTTGGTTTGGACATCACAAGACCAAAATTCATATACGTAAATACATCTAATATAATGATAAAAAAAAAAATTACCTTAAATATTAAATGATTCCAAAATTATCCATTTTCTATCAGGAACAATAAAAGAAGAAAATACAATTAATATGAGACTTGACATTAAATTTGCAAGCTTAAATTTTCTTCTGGATATCATAAAACCAAAACTTATCTCACCCGTGTTTACGAACTTGTTGAACGTAGTGTGGGGCATTTCACTCACATTTCGTTTCGTAAACAAATTTACTTGACAATCTCGTGAGCCCTTGCACTCAGGCGCAAGCTTTTGTTTGTTGCGCAGGCGTCGACAATTATATTGCTCCATGACGTCCATCCCCCAAACACATCCCCTTCCCCGGAGTTGTTTACAGATGTTTTCATGTAGGAGGTAATAGACTTTGTTTGGTTTTTTCGGAGACAATTTTATTGAAATTGCATGGGTTTCCCTGTTTTTAAGGGTTTTCTTGTCTGCAATGTGTCCGAAATTCGATGTCTAAGTTGAGATTTCCAAAGACTTCCAGGCTAGTCTGAGAATAAAAATGTTATTATTTAAATTTTATATGCAAATGAAAGAGAGTTTAGAATTTGGGGTTAGTGACCGGCGGCGTTTTCTTGTAAAAATAAAAACTGACAGCTAATTGGAAGAACCAAGCACATTAATAGGTTGTTGCCTGGTGCAATATGATAAAGTTAAAATTATTTTCAACGTTAGAACACCAGAATATTCGTATTCCAAGCATACCGGTTTCGGTAGCATATAGCATACCTTCCTCAGTGCTAAAGATAGTGGAGATTTGCTCATATATATATAGGGAGGATGGGGATTCAACTGATAAGTGATTCAAGTAACTTATCACTTGAATCCCCATGGCCGAGCGGTCTAAGGCGCCGGATTGAAGCTCTGTTTTTAGAAAGAGATTGTGGGTTCGAACCCCACTCCTGACATTATTTACATCTATGTAAAATTAAAAAAAAATTCCGTATTACAATTTTTATTTTTAACCGGCTTCAGAAAAGGAAGAGGAAGTTATCAATTCGACGCGTATGTATTTTTTTTTTTTCTATGTATGTTCACCAATTACTCTGAAACTATCCAACCGATTAATTTGGTTTTTGTATTAAATATAAATATAGTTTTAAAAAAAACTAAAAACCACGCTTTTAAAGTAATCAAACTAAAAAGTGAAAAATAAATATAGTTTAAAAAAAAACTAAAAAAACACGCTTTTTAAGTATATCAATCTAAAAAGTGAAAAATAATTCGTACTATAAGCTGAAAACGAAAATAGATGAAAAATACTATATTACTATAAAATCATTGTTATTATAGAAATCAATTAATAAGCAATAAATAAAATTATCGTGGAAAAAAAGCGTGGGGTGCTTCTTAAGAACTGATAGATGGAGCATGGTAGATGGAGCACCCCACGCTTTTTTTCCACGATAATTTTATTTATTGCTTATTAATTGATTTCTATAATAACAATGATTTTATAGTAATATAGTATTTTTCATCTATTTTCGTTTTCAGCTTATAGTACGAATTATTTTTCACTTTTTAGTTTGATATACTTAAAAAGCGTGTTTTTTAGTTTTTTTAAACTATATTTATTTGGAGACAATTTTATTGAATTGCAGGGGTTTCCCTGTTTTTAAGGGTTTCTTGTCTACGATGAGGCAATGTGTCGGAGATTCGATGTCTCAGTTGAGATTTTCAGAGACTCCCAGGCTATTCTGAGAATAAAAGAAAATATTTAAATTTTATATGCAAATGAAAAAGACTAGAATTTGGGGTTAGTGAGCGGCGGCGTTTTCTTGTAAAAACAAAAGCTGGCGGCTAATTGGAAGAACCAAACACATTACTTGTTATTTAGATTTTTAAAAACAGATTTTGATCACTCGAATTATTTAATTCTATAAACTCATTTTTATGCAATCCTATGGGAAATATGCAAACTTTAATACCCGTTTCCTCGGAAAGTACCCGACTGATTTCGATGAAATTTGGATTTCATATTCACTGGATTATATGCTCAAGAATTACAACTGAAATTTTTTCTGGGAGTAATTTTTTTTATTTTAGAACAATAGAAATTTTATGGAAATTTTCCATTTTTCTAAAACTATTTAATTTTTTAAAAACTGTTTGCTGTAAGTCGTCAGCATAATACAGAGAATATGAATTCCAAATTTCATCAAAATCGGTCCGGTAGTTTCCGAGGAAACTGGTCTTTGCATATTTCCCTTAGGATTGCACCCACCCGGTCTTGTCCTCCCTTAACTCGTTGAGTGCCGCGTCAGTAACCGGTGATCGACAGTATAAAATATCGTATAAAACTAAAAAAAATATATTGTTTTAAGTAATTATTAAAATTTTATTTAAAATGTATTTAAGTTTTATTTATAACATGATTGTACTTTCTTAATAATTACGTCGGAGGTCCCATAATTTTTGTCTCTAGTGTATATAAAATATTATTTGTACTGCGATGTTTGGTGTGAAATATCGAAGCCTAATGTCTTAAATGGCTATATGCTCAATTTCAGAACCGTAGCTGTTATATTAACATATCTTTGGACGACGGGGTAAAGTTTTAAAGACCTATTTTTGAGGAAGTTTTTAAGGAGGGGGGGTGAGGGTGACATGCTGGTTTGTAGCTTATGAGGCTACATTTGTGACAGTGAATGAGATGCGACTACATCATTATGATTCCAAATCAAAACGACAGTAGTTACGCCTCATCCACTGTCACAAATCTGTCCCCATTAGACAGCTTTCTAGTGGGTCTTCTCTACTTTAACTAGCCTTTCAGCCCCACTCTCCCCATTTCACATCTCCCTCCAAAACCATGTGAATATAGCAGTTATGGTTCTGAAATAGAGCATATAAGCATCTAAGACATTAAGCTTCGATATTCTACAGCAACCATTGGAGTACAAATTTTTTATATACACAAGGGACCAGTGGCGTGGCTAGAATTGGTGACACCCGGGGCGGATGTAAATGGTGTCACCCCTACTTACCAGAGTGTTACCCCCCCCCCCCCCGCCCCATCCACCATACTTTTTCAATCACAATTCTACATTATTACAACAAATGATCATACCATTCCTTATTTACCTTTTATCTTCCTGCATAAAAAAAACCACTGCAGCGACTCATTACAAGTCAATGCAGTGTCTATGCGTAGAAGATAATTCTTTCTTTTAAAGTTTGCTTTCGCTACCCATTCGTTGGATAGGTTGGTTTTTGTTTTCTGATACATATATTATTTAGAAAAATTTCACATTCTCAAAGAAAAGAAAATTACCTTTGTTGCGTCCTGCGCGAGAATTTTCATTTTATTTCAGAATTATTTTCCAAAATCTTAAAAGATTATATATATATATAGATTTGCAAAAAGGGATTGGATTCGCCCCTTAGAGGATGACACCCGGGGCGGATCGCCCCCTCCGCCCTCAGCTTGCTAGGTCACTGCAAGGGACAATAATTATTGAACCTCCCTCGTACTTAAAACAATATAAATGTTTTAGTTTCATGCCGTATTTTACGTTGGCAGTCACCGGTGACTGACGCGCCCTGAACTTAGAGTTAAGTGTCAGTCACCATGGCACTCAAAATGTGTTGAGGGGCTACTTCAGTCATGCGAAAAAAACCGTTTGCTAAGGTTAATCCTATGGGAGTAATTTATAAAGATAACTCGGTTGCATTTCAACATTTTTAAATGATTTTTTCTGCATTGACTTGCTGAGATAGATAGACTTGTACAAAGATCGCTTTTAATTTTACGATTTTGATTGCAGAATTTTTATATGAGGATACTTCCACTTTCGAAACCGGTTCCGAAAATGAAAGTGCCTTTATTAAAAATGCCTGCAATCAAAATGGAAAAAGTAAGGGAAAAAATAGCCTGTGTACAGATGGATCTCAGCTATCCAATGCAGAAAAAATCATTTAAAGATATTGAAATTCTACCGAGTTACCTTTATAAATTTCTACCATAGAATTAGCATTAGCGAGCGAGTCTTTTCGCTTGATTATAGTGGCCTCTTAAGGCTGGTCTCAAATGCAAAGGAACTACTTTCTCGCACATTTATTGACTCACTTTTGTTCGGAAACACGGGACGTTGGCAAGTGTCCGTTTTCAGAAACTATGTAATCGAATGGCATATTCCATTTTTTAGTAAAAGCAAAATATCTTTCCGAAATAACTGTCAAAATTGACGTTTTAAGCTGAATTTCCGACGAGGTATAATGGGGAAATGAAAAATGTGCCATCGCATAATAATAATAGCTTATAACTCGATAGTAATTTATTTATCAAAAAAAGGGAAAACGCTGTTTAATTCCAAATGACTTCAATATCTAGGCCTCCGAATTTTATGCCTTTACATTTGAAAATGTGTAAGAAAGCTTTGCGTTTTTGAACACGTGAACCACCTTAACCCTGGAGAATGATCGCAGCTTATGATATGTACCAGGGTGTGTAAGGTTTACATTTTGCCACCAAAATTTCCAAACAGTTATTGTCACCTTATTTAATTATTACAAATTTACGATAAAATAAGTCGAAATCGAAGATTAATTTTCATAAATTCACTAATGTAAAACTCGTAAGTACCCAGAGTTATGTCATACGCTGCTCGTGTGCTACTCAATTACGATTGTGAATATTTATTGAATTTTAAAAAAAAAAGACGTCTGCGCACAATTCATAAGAAAAACGCCTTGTATGTATGAATAAATACAATCAGATGCAATACCTTTTTTTGTGAAATAGTACTATCGTTTTATCCACATTAAATCCTGAATCACCTTCACGCAAAATGATGCAGCTTAGCAGAGCTTTGAGCCATTTGTATCTGATTTTTTTTTCTTACTAAGTGTTCTCAACAATGTGTATCTGCTTAATTATATCAGCAACATGTACAGCGTGTGTCCGAAAAGATTGAAAAGAATATTATTTCTTTTAATGTTCTTCCGAAAGAATAAATATCTTCAATAACATGTGCAGAAAAAAACCACACTATGCAGAACAGTAAATTATTAAGTGAATAGCATATCTGACACTCTTGGAAAAGCTTGTATTTATTATTATTATTTTCATAAAGAGTAAGAATGGTTATTTGATTTTTTTAGCCATAAAAGTAAAATATTATGAAAATAAAAAGTAGTTCAACAATTTAATATTTTTTTCACGCTAAATATTGAAACTGTACTTCTGCGCAACTTTCAAGTTGAGATTCAAAGCGATTTCCAAGTCAGTCAGAGAGAAAAAAATATTTTATAAAGATTTCCTTTCTCCTTTACGGAAAATTTTAATGGGGAGTGTGTGTGTGTGTGGGGGGGGGGGGGGTGTCAATACAACCTCATATGAGGTTTTCTTGAATGAGAATATTAAATGAATAAAATGGGAGAAAGCAACTGTTTATACATCATTAAAGATTTCGTCAATTCAACTAGAAAAAGTGAAAGCACTTTCTAAAAATTATTTTTTAAATGGGTGTCATTTATAATATTGAAAGATTTTACAAATGTTGATTTTTTGTTTATTTATTTATTATTCTGCGCGGTCCGGATCATAGTGCCGTATATTTTAATTTCTATAAGATAATTACACTGGATGCTACAGCTAGACTGTTTTGATTGCCTGTGAGCTAAAGAGTATGGAATGAAATTGAAATCCCAGGTTTTGTACTTTTGAATCCCAGAATTTTGATTAAAAAAAAACTCGCAACTTCCAAAAAATATTAATTTTAATTGTAATATTCTCAATGTGTTCCAAATTGTTTTTTTAACGAATAAATATTGAGTGTTGCAAAATTATTATGATATCCCTCTTCTCCACCGAGAAAAATATTTAATTCTGGCCGTGGAGAAATTGAAACAGAGTTTCAATTGCAATCACTTTTTCAGTTTCTTCATGGTCAAAATTATTTATCCTAATGTCTCCCCCCTCACACACACACACTTGGATTTTCACGTAGCTCATTTTATTTTTAAAAATTCTGGTAAGCATTTTAATGATCTTTTCTTTCTCTCTTCAGCTAGGAAACTTCTTTTGGAATTTCTTTTCACTCTTTTCTTGTCCCTTTTTGTTTTTTGGGAAAAAAATGCTATTTTTATTTTCCTTTTTCTTTTATTATTATTTTTATTTATTATTATTTATTTATTTATTTATTTATTTTTAATTTACTTCTTTGATTTATTTTCATTTCGTTTATTTCTTTTATTTCCTTTTCTCTTTCCTTTTTTTTTCCATTATGGAAACACTTTCCAATTCTACATGTGCTCCTCTATGATTTAAGCTTATCGTTTACATCTAAGTCTCTGCCATCTGTAGTCTCTCCTCTTTTCCCTTTCTGGTTATTTGTGACCTTATCCTCTTGCTGACACATTACCTGATGACGAGCTGTTATATTTTTAATCTGGAAATGTATCCTGTGACATTGTTTTCATTTAGTGGTGATTTATGCAAAGTTTTATCATTTTAATTTTTCTGTCCAGAAGTCGAATTAAAAGAACTTAACTGAAAATCGCTCTTAATTGATGAGGTATCCTGAAGTGGTAGCCAGGGTGGGTAATAACAGCAAATGCTAATATTTTGCGTAGTTATGAAGGAGTCCGAAAAATGACACGACGGATTCTGCGCTGTAAGGCTCTGAGTCATCTGAATCACAAACGACCGTTAAAGTTAATTTGTTACATGTGTAAACCTTATCGCTGGAAAAGCACGTAAAAGTCAACGTGCGATCTAAAATTTGCTAGGTAAATTCTGTGATGTGAAGACTATTTATGTATTACGAAGTACTGCTTATTGCACAAATTTATGACGTATTTTATATATACTTTCAAAATGTTATAGTCTATTTTAGATGTGTTCGCGAGGTGGCTTGCAGTTTAAAATATACTGCGCAAAATGTATACCGGGGTAATAACACCATTCACTGATGTTATTATCCCGGTTGATTCTTTACAGTGGCGGAACTACATTTTTTATTTTATGCACGAGAGACCATTATTGTCGTTGTTGAAATTAAAAAAGGATAAAAAGAAATTTGTATGTCCTACATGTTGCTAATTTTTTCTTGTCAGAAGAAAAAAATATCAACTGATTATCACTACATCCTGATATTACAATTAATGATAAGTAAAAGTAGTTTGTCAATTTCTACAGCTCTAGTTTTTGGATTTTTAGAATTGGAACAAGTCGTAAATTGCACATCACACGTGACAAATGAGATGCTTTCGGACTATAACGGAGTTTTGAAAATATTAAATTCTCGGTGTAATAGTATACAACTTTTTGTCAACTTTTGCCAATAAAAAAAGACATTCCATTTCTTGTCGAAACGAACAGTTAGTCATAAAATCCTTGCAATTTATACTCCCTTAGCAAATTATTACTTTTACAATCTGAAAAAAAAAAAAAATTACTCACACATATCGATTTTTTTTCTTTTAGAAATAAATTTTACTTTTAGCATACGAAAGCAATTTTTTTTTTTACAAATGTTTATCAATTTATTCTCAGCGAGAGAGAAAATATCACTTCGGTATACCAATAAATAATGATTGTAATAATAATAGTTACTCGAAAACACTTAATTTTTTCATTGTATACAGAAATATTATTTTATTTTCTTTCTAACATAGTATTTTCGTACAAAAATGTATCCGTTTATTCACGGATTTTAATTTGTGGCAGCAAATTACTCGTACAGACCTAAAATTTATTACGAGAAAGGAAATATTGCTTTAGCATAGGAGAAATGTAATTGCTTATAAACAGCAATCTCGTTACTCTCTTTCCTACACATTATTGGAAATAAAATATTACTTTTAGCATATCGCAAAAAGTGGTTCCGTGCTTATCAGTTTATCACTGTAAAAAAAAAAAAAAAAAAAAAAAAGCATCTCAAAACCAATGCAGTCAAGCCTATCAATAAAACAATTATATTTCCACGATAATTTATTATATGTATTAATCCTATGTATTGAAGAGTAAGGATTTTTTTTTTTTTTTTGGGGGGGGGCGTTTATTGTTGCTGTTATTGAAAAATTTTAAACAAACGTAACAATTTAAATTTTTGTATTATTATGTTTCAAAGAAAGTGGGGGGATGGTATGTCTTTCTCGCACTTTAAGCTATTTTTCAAGGTTTTTCAAAATTCTATCAATGTAGATCTGCTATTATCTGAGTTCAAAAATTTATCAACGTGACTTTTAAGATCATATTCATAAGCAAATAATTTCTTACCTGAAGATTTTGAATAGCCAGTGACAGATTTCTGTCAGATAAAGCAATGTCTGATGTCCGATATCATCTCAGCCTTAATGATTTTTTTTTTTTTTTTTTTTTTTTTTTTTTTTTTTTTTTTTTCAGGTGATCAAAAACAAATAAAGCTTCGCAGTGCAACACAATTTCCAGATTTTAAATAGTCTCGAAGCATTTATGACACATTTTATTTCCATTTAGTTTGATATGAATAGTATATATCAGTATTTATCTTCCGATCTAATGACATAAGTCCGTAATAAAAAATAACTTTATAATTCTACCATAACGCATAATTTCTTATAAGTGAACACAGGATTTCGTTGTTTATTTAGACGAGTCTTACAGTTGGTTTCATATTCTCTTTTGCTCCATAATGGCTTCGAATCTATTTAAAAACGAATTTCCGTTCACTTCAGCTCTGGAAGCTACACCCTTACATGCAGTACACAAAAAGAATGAACATTACCAGTTCATCACATTTTAACAATATTTTACACTGAAGAGCAGTTTTAGAGACAAGTAGAGTTGACAAAAATGGCGTTGCATACTGACTTGTAATCAGGGCCGTGCTTAAGGGGTGGCGAGCCGGACATTTGCCCAAGGCCGCCAAAATTTGGGGGGCTGCAAAAATTTTTATGTTGTTTTTACATTTCACCAATTTTTATAAAGATACTAGCTGACCTGCCCGTGATGAATGACCTTTAAATTAACCTTAAATTTGTACGATTTTATATCTTAAGACTTCTATCTAAATTTATATTTTTAAGTGAAAAAACATTGAATTGAAAGTGGCCTCTATTTTGCGTTTTATTTTCTACAATTTGATTGTTGGAGTTCTTGCGCACCGAAAGCGAGTGAAACTGCGACGAAACACTCAGATTTTTACTGATTTTGTCGAAATATCTCATGTGTCATTTTCATTTTGTAAAGAATATCTCTATCCGTCCGAACGTTTCAAAGTTTTTATAAGTTACGTATCTGATACAATGAGTTGTTCAAAAAATATTTTGTTAAAATGTGGACGTTTAGTTATTTTTAGCGCCGGAAATATCGTATCATTAGGCGCAAAGTGACCTGCATTCGCCAATGTATTTCAAAACGTTGAAATTCATATATTTTAACCCATTCGTGCCCACGAAATTTTGCGCAAATTTTATTCGGTTGGCACCACTATTTTTAAAAGAATTAAGTTTAGTTCATTAATTAGGAAAATGTTCAATTAAATAAAATAAAGATTGCTGTTTTTTTTTTTTTTTTACCGGTGTCAAAAACAGTGCTACATGCACCTTTTGAAGCGTCCCTAAAAAGGGATGCTAGGCACTAATGGGTTAAAACTAGTTGCACCAATGATTGGAAGGTTTCATCTGTAAGAGTATACTTTTGGTTTTTCGGAAATTCTTAAACTGTGCTGTAAAGAGGCGAAGCATTCAATTTTTTTTTACAGATTTCGTCAAAATTACTACTCATTTTATTTTGTAAAAAATATTTCTACTATCAGAACGGTTCAAAATATTTGTAGGTGATTAAATCTGATCTATTGGAATGCTCTAAGAAGATTTGTATTAAAATACGGACGTTTAGTTACTTTTAGTATAAAAAAGATATCGTCTCTGTTTTTTCTGGTACATTAGAAAAGATTAAAATTCTTGTTTTTTAAAACCAAATATATTATCTATTAGAAGTAAATTTCAGCTTTTAAGCACATATTGTTGGTTTGTCGATAGGATAACTCTAAAACTGCATCCTGGTGATGCATTGCAATAAGAGTGAAAAACGATTTTCAGTAAAACGACCTTAAAAATAATAATAAATAAATAAAACATATCAAGAATTTAACTGCTGTTTTTATTTTTATTTATTTATTTATTTTTTGATTGCAGCATTTCAGATGTAAGAGTATGATCTTTATTAACATGTCTTCCGTTTTTAAATTTCCAAAAACGGTTTGGACGATGTAAGTTAATACATATTACAAAATTCCTCGTAAATTTTCTTTTCCCGTTTGTCATTTTCCACGATGCATGAATGAACCTTCAGACCATGCGCTATAGCTTTTCATTTCTTGCAACGACCGAGATAAGTTTTAAGTGAGAGTGAGTTTAATTTTTAATTAACAAATCGAATAATTATAAGAGATTTTAAATTCCGAGTTCAAAAGTTTCAGGTTTGACTTTGGACTTAGCCTCACAAACTATTTCAATCTCGTACGTGCTGTTGCTAGCCATTGTATACAGACGTACATGCAGACGGAAAAAAGGAGAAATTATTTTAAAAAATGAGAAAAAATCGCAAATTTCCACCAAGGATCCCGAAAAAAAGGCTAATTTTGCCTTAAAGTGGCAAGAAAAACGCAAATTTCAGCAAAGGATTGTGAAAAAAAAAAAAACGCTTATTAATTTCGTCAAAAGTGTCGCAAAAAAATGTAAATCTCTTCAAAAAGTTGCAGGAAAAGTACGAAATTCGTTTATAAAAAAAAATAGCGGAAAACGCAAATTCGACAAAAGATTGCAAAAAAATGCAAATTTTGTCAAACGACCACAGAGAAAACGCGAATCTTGTTACAGAACCATGGAAAAATATATAAATTTCGGCAAAAGATTGCAAAAAAAAAAAAAAAAAAAAAAAAAAAAAACATTCTGCGAAAGGGCAACGAAAAGCGAAATTCTTGGAATGGCAATGGTAAAACGCGAATTTGGTCCAACGGCCGCGGAAAAGAAGCGAATTTCGTCAAAGGGTCGTGATAAAAACCTGAATTTTGCCAAACGGTCTTGGAAAAAATGCAGCGGTCCTTCTAAAAAACAACACACATATAAACAACAATGTTTATTTCTTACTATAGGTAAAGTTTTTAAACGGAAATAACATACTGAACTAATTTTTTTAAAGTCTGTTTGAGCCAAACTGAGTTTTCAGGAATTTACACTTAGCCAGAAATTGACTTGAAATGAAATCAGAATTAAACCAAACCATACCATAAATAATTAGTGCCGGGAAGGTTTCCCCCTTCTTCACCGCTCTGCTGTAACTTTTCATAACATTAGCTATGAATTTTAATTTTTTTTTTTTTTTTTTTTTATCAAATAGAGAATTATTTTTGGCGGCAGGGGCGGGGGGTGGGGTGGGGACAAGAGTTTGATCCCGAGTCTGCCTCACGCCGAAATAAGTTGAAAAATGTTAATGCTTTTTTTTTTTATATATATATACTTTCATTTAAAATAAAATAATTGTAGCTTAAAATCTATAAAATTGATCCCTCACCACTAAAAATAAATTCTCCTTCACCTTCTTTGGGTATGTGGTGTCAATAAAAAATAATATGAAATATACCAGAATGGCTAATCTGCGGAAAAATCAGCATCTTTTTCATTTCATTTTCGAGTATTTCAAAAGGGGGACTTTAACCCCATCAGCCCATTTCACCACGTTGAGTATACTGTGGTGTAACTATGCGCTGATATGGAACTAATCAGAATCATTAGTTCGTTATAATATTGCAGAAAACAAAGTTAAAAATTTATAGCAAAAAAGTAAAAAAAACTCAATATTTTTTTCATTTTTGACTATTTTGGGTGGGGTTGTAACCCTATTACCCCTTCTCACTTCTTTGAGTATAATGTGGTGTGACTGTGCATTGTGCAATAACTAAAGAGACTCGAAGTAAAGAGAAGAGATCGGTTAGACGCTGAATAAGTTAAAATATACAAATTTATCTCAAACAGAAAAAAGCAATTTTTTTCATTTTATTTTCGGATGAGGAGGGGGTTGTAATTCCACCAGCCCCCTCTCCTTCTTTCGGTATGCTGTGATGTCAATGAGGACTAACATAGGACTAATAAGAATGGTTATTTCGTTATATGACAGAAGAAAAAAGATTACAGATTTATCTAAAAAGATAAGGATTACAAAAATCAAAATTTCAAATTTATCTCAAACAAAAAGAAAAAATAAGTAATTTTTTCATTTCATTTTCAATTATTTTGGGAAATCGCCGCAACTGCATTAGCTCCCTTCCACTTTTTAGGATATAATGTAGTGCCATCGTGTACTAATATGGAGCAAGGACTGATGTCATTTTGACATTATTATTTTTTAAATCGGTTCATTACTTCCCGCCATTGATTAAAAATCTCAATTTAGAAAGTGTTTAGATCACTTTTCGTGCATTTGTATCTATAACAATTTTTATATATCTTAGGAACTGTTCTTAGAAATCAATTATATCTTATAAGTAATTAACATGACAAATTTTATATTTCTGGGTCCTTCAGTAACACAAAAGTCGCATTTTTAGAACGTTTTTTACTCCTTCACCCCTTTTAGGGTAATGACACCGACACAAGATCTAGCCTATGTTGGAGCAAGGTCTGTCACCATCATTTTGACATAATTATTTTTAGATTCATCCGTTACTTCCTGAGATTATCGCATTTTAAAATGCTTTTCGCGCATTTGCACACTTTTTAAATTTTGCATTTTTTAGGAAATAAGATCATTAGATCTTAGAGATCATTTATATCTTATAAATAATTAACCTACCAAATTTTATATCTCTAGGTCCTTCAATAACACAAAAGTCTCATTACTAGAAAATTTTTTGCTCCTGCATCCCCTAAAAGGTAGTAACACTAACCTAATATATAGCCTATGTTCGAATGGGAGCAAAGATCATCATTTTGGCACCATTACTTTTGGAATCGGTTCGGTAGTTACGGAGATTAGCCCCTACAAATAAACAAACTTTACTGCTCTATAATATAGGTATGATATGATTATGTAATATTTATGATGTTGAAACTTCTAAATTCAGATGAACTGATATTTGTCATAGGAAAAGAAGGTAAATCAAAATTATTATTTTAAATACTAATGGGCAAGAAAAATTTGATTTTTTTTTTTTTTTTTAGTAATTTTTATGACCTGTTTTTTACAATTTTTTGTGTTAAAAAATTCATACAAATTTCACTTTTGTGATACATTTTGTACAGTTTATAACATTTTATACCTGTTTAAAAAAAATTCAGAAAAAAGGGCCGCCAAAATAGATTTCGTCCAGGGCCGCCAAAGTCCTAAGCACGGCCCTGCTTGTAATTAGAAAGAACATGACTTAAGTCAAAATTCCACAGTACAAGTAATGCTGCTCGCGGTGTCAGCAATAGTCGAATGCAGTGTAGGTAAGGCAAAATAGTTATGTGTATTTAAGTATGAGCAAATTGTTGGTACCTAACGAATGACTCACTCCATCTCAGAAATCGTGCAAGTATCGGTATTTCCACGAGCCACTGTGTCATAGGTGTACAGTGAGTGCATCAATTCCAGTAAAATCATCTCTACCAGTGTCAATTGCCGAGAACAACAGAATGTAGGTGAGCGGGGTCGTTAAATCTCATTATAAAGCCGGACAGACAAGGCACAGTGAAACATATCACTCAACAATTTAAATCTGTTGTAGATGTAAGCAGCAACATCATTCAAAACCATCTCCTCGCTCTTTGGCATAAAAGCCACCGTCCCGCGAGGTAGCTCTTCCAACCGCATATCACAAGGCACAATGCCTAACATGAGTGCGGAAACATCGCCACGGAACCCTTATAAATGTGAAAAAATTTTGTTTGGACAGAGGAGTTCACGTTAGTACATACTGATGACAGGGTCGAGTCCAGCACAAACTCCATGATGCGATGGTTTCGTCTTGTCAGCAGGGTGCCTATCCAGCTTTTAGAAGAGGCATTCTCGTCTGGGGATTGTTAACATGGACTGAAATGAAATCCGTGTTATGTGCAATATCTCCGGTCACAGGTCACATGGATATGCTTGACGATCATGCGTTCCCGTTTGTTCAGCTGCAAAATCCTACTTTGAACCATTTCCTTTAACAATACAATGCATCGTGCAATTGTTCTCGAATGATTGGATGAATATTCCACAGATTTTACTTGCTTCTTTAATCAACGAGCTCACCTGATCTAAATTCCACTGACTGAGAATCCTAGGTATCATAGAAAGAGATATTCGAACCTCTGACTCCCCCCTCCCTCCATTAACTCTGCGCGAATTGGGAAGAGATTGTTCAGAAGTCATGGATCGGTATGCCTTCTCAAAGATTTCAATGTCATCCCTCAGTTTCTATTTTTCCTCAGTTGATTGCTACACTTGAGAAAGTCTTTTAAAAAAATCGCTTATTTTGTGACGTGGCTGGTTATGCCTCCGGTGGTATGTTTGTCAAATGAGAACATAGTTTAAGTAAAGTTAAAATCCAACACTTTATGTACTGTCTCTGGGAAATGGGAAGTGGAGCTAAAGTTTAATATTTCTAGTAACTAAACACAATACTATGAGATTAAACTATAACTCATACTCACATCCACGGCTAAGTCGAGCTCAGAGCACTCACCCCGGCTCTTCTTTCAGGTCGCGGCTTAATGCTACTTTAATCTATAAGAAAACAGCCCGTGGCTGCACAAAATCTTTTATCCTCAAATACTCAAAGTGCTAGTTAACTCTTACCCGATTTGATTGCAGAGATTCTTCTACCTTCAACTCTTAGGCAATCTCAGCTCACTTCGCCACTCAACATATGCTATCTCGGTTCACAACACACCTTGCTGGCTCTCTTCGCCTCACAACACAAGCTCTCCTTTTCTGGAGAATCCTCTCGCCACACAACACACCACACATTCCAACTCACAGCTTTTATACATTGCAAACTGAAGACGGAGCTATAAATTTGCATACTACTCCTAACCGCAGTTAACTGTAGACTCGAGGGTGCCACACACACTCCAGAAAGTTAAAGTTGCATAAAGGATAGGTGTCGCTTTTGCGCCACACATGTTAGAACATTGACGTCACGATCTCACTCAAAATACTAGAGTGCCTTTATTACAAAGGGACACTCCGTCACAAATTGAAATACAAAAAAAAAGCTAAGGCATCTCATTATTTTTAATGTTAATTTCAATTCTACTAACATTAAATTTATCTTCAATTCTTTGGAAAAAACCTTCTACTTTCCAAATCTGCTAAATTCTGACCTTCCGAAAGTACATAAATCTAATATATCTTTTCATCTCATAGTTTCGAACATTTGCACCTTCTCTTACCATTTAACTAAATATCTGACCATAATATTTGCTCCCTATCTTTCCGCCAATATACATGCCGTAATCAATTCCATCACTTTTGCAAAAGTAATTCAGACTTTACCCTCTGCCTGATTTACTGCGTTCTCCTTTGATATAAAATCGCTTTTCACATATGTTCCTACAAGTATTTCCTTCTATTTCCTTAAACAGACACTACACGAATTTTATTATTCACATTTTTAAATTCAAGAGTCATTACCGCTCGCTGGTTTATGTCTGTCACAAACAACTTTTTCATTCCAATGTGTTTCCTACAAACACTCCGATGTCCGCCATATCGCAATCCTTGCAGACATCTACATGTACGATTTTAAGTACATCCTTTTTAATAAATTCTCCTTTCCTTTTGTACTCGCTATTTTGATGACACATTCACTTTAATTGACGCGTCGCTTCACAATATCAATACATAATATCCTTAACATTATGAACTCGATCAACAACAATATTAAATTCACTGATGAAAAGAAAATAATGGTTCATTCCTTTCTCTGGAAACCTTTGTCATTTGGCTTCTTTACAGCCGTCTACTGCAAAAGTTTCATTATTTTTCTACCACCTCATGCTCGATCATGTCATCCTCCGAGTCAAATAATAGCCATTTTTATACCTTTATAAATCGTGCAATACACATTGATATTCACTCACTTAATTCTGAAATTCAATATCTTAAAGTCATTGTTATTGACAGAGGTTACAACATTTTCATTACTGATACTGTTTTATTTAATCTACAGCATCCTTGTTCCTCAAGTTTACCTCAGTCTTCTTTCCTTTCCTATATGAGCATTGCTTTACATTACTTTCCTTAATCCAACTTTCCCATAGCTAAAACTTTTAGCCAATATGATCTCAAAATAATTTTCATCCCTGCCAAATAAGCTTACTATCTCCAAATTGAAAGATCCTACTCAATTATCTAATTCACGGTATATCTACACAATGCGGTCTTTCCTATATAGTTCAAATCAAGCGTGGTTTAAAATTTCGAATTAAAGAGCACAAGCAGTAATTCAAAAACAAGAAACAAACAAATCTGCCTTTGCATAACATTATTAAAGGATGATCCACACCTTTGATTCAGATATTAGCTTGAGCAAAAAGTTCTGATAAAAATTTAATCTATAATTACCGGAATTTGTATTGTATATAGAAGTGCAACTGGTATATCTATAGGAGTTCATGAATTTCGGTCCAGACGTGGCTCCATCCGATCATGGCCTCTTTCGATCAATGCAACACTTTTTCAAGGGCCATCTACTTGAATCCTTTAATGAAGTTGAAGAAGCATTTCCCAAGTTTTTCGATTCCAAAGAGCCGCCATTGTACTTCCAGCAAATCCGGAATCTGGCAGAACAATGGAAGAAACTCGTATACTATGATGGTCTCTACTTTGAAGACCATACATCCTTGTTCCTTTTGTTGTTAATTTGCGCATAGCAACACAACTTTCACAAATTTTTCAGAACTTTTTGCTGAACCCAGTAAAATTATCTCTCATTCTATACTTGAATCAAACTCATTTCTATACTTGAACTTAACTTTATTCAAAAATTTCATAACTATTAAAATCATAAAAATATTTTTAATTGTGATTTCACTTTTCTCCATTATCATATTGTTGGAAATATTATATAAAAAGCCCTTTATCTTAATATCTACTAGCATTTGTCACATTACCACTTCTATTCCCTATGCAGTTTCCCTATCGGGCATTCTTCTTAATTAATTGATCAATAAGCCTATTCCTTGAAATGTCTTCTCTTCCATATACAGTGTCTCACATAAGTGATGGGACACTTGTGCTTTACAAAAGGAAACTAATCAAATAAATTAAAAAAACATGTACACATTTTTTGTGGGTGTGTTTCATACTTAAATTTAGTAAAGATTATTACATAACATACATTTTGTCAAAATATTAAAATATTAATTTAATAAAAATGCAAATGTTTAGAACGGAGCAAAAAATAGCTCACACAAGTGATGGGACACCATTATATATGCAACAAAAATCGTCTGAAATAAGCAATAAAAATATTTTTGGGGGTTTTATTTTTACTTAAAAGCAATTGGCAATAATTTATAAAATCGTCTGCAGTATTTCTCTCCAGTTTGTTTTGGAATTTTTGTGTTTTTTAGCTCTGTGTAGCCATGAAAGCTAAACGAAAAGAAACTTCGCCTGAAATTCGAAAATTAGTTATTAATTTGCATATTGAATGTGGAAAATCTGTTAGAAAAATTGCTGAAACAGTTAACTTGAGTCGTTCAACAGTTTTCAATATCATTAAACGATATAAAATGAATCATATGATTCAGGATAAAAGAAGACCTGGCCGACCATCAAAGCTATCCAATGGAATAAAGCGAATTATCGTTCGAAATATTAAAAAAAATCCAAGAAATAGTGCTTCAAAAGTTGCTGCTGATTTACAAGCATTATATGGAATAATTGTTAATCCTGAGACTTTTAGAAGGGTAATTCGATCTGCTGGATATCACGGTAGAGTAGCCAGGAAAAAATTCTTCGTAAGTGAAAAGAATAGAAAACTCAGACTAGCTTTCGCAAAATCCAACATAAATAAGAATTCTGATTACTGGAATAAAGTTATATTTGCTGATGAGAGTAAATTTAATATATTTGGTTCTGACGGTAGAATCTTGGTGTGGAGAAAACCCAGGGAAGAATTTCGCAAACAGAACTTGGTACCAACAGTAAAACATGGTGGAGGAGGAGTTATGGTATGGGGGTGTATGTCGTCCGCTGGAGTTGGTAATCTTGTTTTTATTGACAGTATAATGGATCAGTACAAGTATATTGATATTTTAAAGCAAAATTCGAAATCTTCAGCACGAAATTTGAACCTTCATAACGATTTTAAATTCTACCAGGACAATGACCCCAAGCACACTGCTCTGAACGTTAGACTCTGGCTGCTATATAACTGTCCTGAAATAATAAAAACACCACCACAATCTCCAGACTTAAATCCCATAGAAAATATTTGGCAAGAATTGGAATCAAGAATTCGCAAACACACCATTTCTTCAAAACAACAACTAAAATCGGTGCTTCAAGAAGAATGGGGTAAAATCACTCCAGAAATCACAAAAAAATTAGTCGAATCCATCCCAAAAAGATTAAATCATGTTTTAAAAGTAAAAGGAAATCCAACAAAATATTAAAACCTTCTAAAAAGTAAAATTTTTGGATAAATATTTGATGGAAAAGTAAGTGTCCCATCACTTATGTGAGCCATTTTTTGCTCCGTTCTGAACAATTGTATTTTTACTAAATTAATATTTTAATATTTTGACAAAATGTATGTTATGTAATAATTGTTACTAACTTTAAATATGAAACACACCCAAAAAAATTTTGCAAATGTTTGTTTATTTATTTTATTGCAGTTTCTTTTTATAAAGCACAAGTGTCCCATCACTTTTGTGAGACACTGTATATGACACAATTCAATTATTCATTGATGATGGTTCACTGAACGCTAACGATTAACAAAACTAGTCTGCTATAAGTTAAAAATTTTATGGCGCTAAAAATGTTATTTTATCCGCTTATATTGTATTTGTATTGCACCAAGAACCACATTACTGTGGGAGGGGAGGAAAGTAGTGTCGTTTTTTCGCATGCCAATATTTCTTTTCCATTTATCAGCTCATTATGTGCTTCAAAGTCGTTTCAAAGACATTTTAAAGTTAAATTGACTTGTTTACATGTAAATAATGAATTCTTATTTTTTTTTTCTTTTGGAAGCTTTAGATGAAATGGCGAGACAAATAGTAGAAGAAGTACAAACCAGCATTGTACGTGTGGGTGCCCAAAACCAGCAGTATTGTAAGTTTTTCTTCGCCTTGATTCATAGCAGAAAATTTTCCTGGTTAGATAAGGAAAACAGAACTTTCGAAAATTACCAATATTCAGAGCACTTAGGCAACCACTCTAATTACGCCACTGGACACGTATCGATCAGGAAGATCAACAGCTTTGGACATCAATGTGTTTAGGGCCTGAGTGGAAGTAAATCTGTGTCAGACAATCGAGGAACTGTCAAGCACTTTACCAATCTTGGTCTACCGTCCAAGAACATTTGCAGCAGATTGGTAAAGAAAGCAGAACAGGTGTTTGGATCCCTAAATTTGTCCGAAGAAAACAACGCTAACCGATCAACCACATGCAACTTATTGCTTTAAAGGCGCAATACAAAAGTGATTTTTGTTCACTGGAGATGAAAACTGGGTCCTCTATTCTAATTCAAAACGTAAAAGGCAGTGGCTCTCTCCGAATGAACCGGCATGAAACCAGCCATGCATACCGAAAAGGCGCTTTTGCGTATGTAAGTATTTACGGTAAGTATTATTTTTCATCTTGAAATGTAAAAATCTGGTCAAACTATGAATGCAGATTTTTATTGCAAACAATTGAATCGAACAAATCAACCCTTAATTGAAAAGTGACCAGCGATTGACAACAGAAAAGGCATTATTGTGCAGCATGATAATGCCAGACAGCATTACTCAACACGAAACCTGGGGAAAAAACTATGGATTTGGGGATGGAAGGTACTACCTCGCCTTCCATTCTCAACTGACATTGTGCTATCGAATTTCTACCTATTCTGGTCGCTATAACACTTTTTACGCGAAATAAAATTTATTTGGATGATATTCAAAAAGCCATCTCTAGATGTTTTGCTCACCAACCAATTGATTTGTATCAATCCGGCATTAAAAGTTTGCAAACAAGATGACAAAAAGTTGTTGATAACGAGGATAAAATTGCATCATTGGTTAATTATAAAATGTTGTTCAAAAAATATTTTTTTTTTAATTTAATGTAAAAGAAATGACATTCCTTTCCGGTCCTCCGCACAAATTATCATTACTACTTTTATTTTTCCGAAGCCCACTGAGATGAAATATTAGTTTCTTCTCTCTATTTTTGTATGTGCATATTTTGTGCTGTACGTGTCTTCTGTACTTTTCTAAAATTGTATGTTTTGTGTGTATTTTTCTGGTTACTTTTATATTTAAGTATATGATTAATTTATATATTTTTTTAATGCAGTAATCCCTCGACATTCCATAGGGTTAGGTTCGCGGAAACCTTCCTAAATGGTGAGACTATCTTCCTATGCATAAAAGAGGATTGTGTTTTATGATTTTTAAATTGAAAAAAAGCAACTAAAATGTAACAAAATATATATTAAGCATTAAAAAGTACATGCTATAAATAAATTTGAGTAATTATAAACATATTGCGCAAAGTTTATTTGCTAATTTAAGGCTAAAAAAAATTTATTGAAATACGATTGTTTGGAGGAACAGATCATTTTTTTATGCATTTCCATATAAGAAAAAGCTGCAGCCTCGATTTCTCTTTTAAATTATGACTCCTTGCCATTGAAAGGTCACACACTATTGCTTTCTTAACAAGTAAGTTCTTGAAGATAAAAAATTGTCTATACAATTTTTGCAGAAAATTTTTCACTTGCAATAAATATTTTGAATTTTAGAAAACGAGTCTTTTTTTTATTTTAAAAAATAAGTCACGTTTCGGGTTTCTCGAAATTACAGATTTGTATTTTGCCTCAATACAAGGGCTGAAATTTTTGAAACTCGGGATATACAGTACAATGCAGCTGTCCGGCAATTAGTTCAAAATAATAATAATAATAATAATCTTCACAAAACAAAATTTGCAAATGACCAGGTTAAGTAGTATTTGCGAAATTGAAATGGTCTTCATATTTTATTCCGCGAATAATCAAAACTCGTAAATGTTAAATCCGTGGTGAATGTTAAAAGATTACTGTATATGTGTGTCGTGTGTGTCCTTTTTTTATGACCATCTGATACTTTTAAGATAATCAGTCTTGGCACAGACTGTTGCTTCAAGAGGATCAGGCTAGTATAATCAAGTCGGAAATTGCACGTCAAACGTAGCATATGAAGTGCGTTCGTACTATTACGAAGTTTTAAAAATATTAAATTCTCGGTGAAATTATATACAGTACTTTGGATACAGTATAATACCCGAAATCTTTTGTGTTCCTTGCAAATACTATCTGCTTTCGATTATACAGGAAGTAACTTATAGTAAACATAAGTAACGTACATCAATTTCATAAAATGTGAAATAGTTTAACAGAATTAAAACGCGCCCCAAAGAATGTTTCCTTCTATACCATTATGTAATGGAATACTTTTGTGAGACCCTGTAAATTAGTAACAAATATCCTTTATACCACAGATTGTACAGAATGCATATTTCAATACGTACTTCATAGATGCATATCAATTTTATTATGTTCGAAAGAATGCAACACCATTAAAATGCACGTGAAAATATTTTTTTCCATTGGCCGTAATGTAACGGAATACTTTAGATTGTTCCTGTAATTAAACTATGCATCCGATTTCTATAAAATTTGCAATGACTAGACAAAATTATGCAATAATTATTATATATAATTATTGCATAATTTTATATTTTAAATTTCAAATGGTTCGGATGGGTAGTTTTGCTCTGTTATATGCGGACAGACGGACAGACAGACGGGCGAACTGAACGACGACTATACGTGATACGTATTTACAAAATTACGAACGCACCTAAAAACAAAAAAACAAAAAAAACTCTTATATAAACAACTTATTTATAAATATATTCAGTAAATATTTTGCCACATCATTCAGTAAATATTTTCAAAATATAGATGTCTAGATCAAAGAAAACATCACTATTTCATAATATAGCATCACAGTATGATTTACATGTCATGCAAAATTTCACAGCTAAATAAAACGCGACATGAAAATAAATTTCTTCTCAAACTATAGTTTGAGAAGAAATTTATTTTCATGTCGCAAACATTTTTAAAAAGAAGTTTAGATTCAAGGTCGACATATATATTGGGTAATAAATATTGATTTTTAAGCTGTGTAATTCATATATTAAGTTTACTCATGATTATCATGATAAAAGAATTTAAATTTTGTTATGAATTATTAAAAAATAATTTTCTCATCTATTTCCTGTAAATGTAAAAAAATAGCGTATAAAAGACGTAATTACCAATAAGTTAAATTTAAGTTAAGCGAGTTAAATTTATTTTTTAAAAATCTATTACTGGATCGTAATTGAAATCACACTACTAGGGTTTATACGTTTGCAGTTGAGATATCAACATTTTTATGTAGAAAAACTCGATTAATGTAAATCGCGATTGCAAAATACGAGTTTTTTTGTTTTTAAGAATAGACTGATATTTATCTGTCCAAAAGAATTCTCAATTAAAATATAAATAACATTCACATTTATACGAGACTGTTTTGAGTGTATACTAAAATTTCGAAGTTTCATAGCATATAGTATTTTTTTTATTTTATACGGCGTATATTTTACACTATAATACGAGCAAAAATTGTATGTGTGTGTGTGTGTGAATTTTGTCTTAACCCATTAACGCCCGAATTATTTCCTTCGCTAAAATTTAAATTTTGTATTCCCCACCACTTTTAAAAGCAAATTAACTTTTATCTAAATTTATCAAGGATTCTGTTTCGTGAAATAAGGTATATATTTTTCTTCCTCTTTACTGGTGGGAAAACCACTTTCCTGCTGTTTTTGTAACCGTCCTCAAACGAGGACGCTGGGCGTTAATGGGTTAATAAACTTTTCTACCAAAAATTGAACCGACTTCAAAAGCTACTGCAAAGTGAAAAATAATTTTTTTACAGGATAGTATTAAGAAATTAAATTAAGAGCGTAGTATTTATCATGCGTATTATTATATTTATGTAGATTAATTTGATTTTTTGAAGTCGGTGCCAGCCAAGCTAAGTTACATGTAATTTTCCAATAGACACGCATCCAAGTATCTACGAGTTTTTTTACGATTTGCATTGGATAATTAATTTTAATTTGGAACTTGGCTTGGCTGGCACCGACTTCAAAAAATCAAATTAGTCTACATAAATATAATAATACGCATGATAAATACTACGCTCTTAATTTAATTTCTTAATACTATTCTGTAAAAAAATTATTTTTCACTTTGCAGTATGCTTTTGAAGTCGGTTCAATTTTTGGTAGAAAAGTTTATTTTTCTCTTTTTAGTTAAAAGTTAACGATTTTTTGAAGTCAGTTAATAAAAATTATAATACGGGAAAAATCACTGTAAACCATACACGTATGTCAGTAGTGGGGTTCGAACCCACGATCTCTTTTAAGGACCAGAAATCAAATCTGCTGTCTTACACCGCTCAGCCACCTGACTGCACTCCATTCGGCGAGCTTCGTCATCGTCCATGTTACTTTTAGTTTGCTAGAAATCACTAATTTTATTAGTTTTTACTTAATTACTAAAAAAGTACTGAACCAATTTCAATGAAATGAAAGAAGTACCAATGGAAGAGTAACCTCTTCATTTAACACAAAAAACAAATTAATCGGTTGGATAGTTTCGGAGTAATCGGTGAACATACATAGAAAAAAAAAATACATTCGCGCCGAATTTATAACATCCTCTCCTTTTTTGAAGCCACTTAAAAATAAATATAACACGGGAATTTTTTTTTGTATTCTATACACATATGTCAAGAGTGAGGTTCGAACCGACACTCTCTTTCAAAACCAGAGATTAGTGTTTGGTGTATTTTGTGACGGCCGATTATCTGCGCTAGGGATATAGGCCCGGTGGAGGGATGCCCTTCGTGGGGGTCTTTCTAAGGGAACCTAACCCGTATTTACGCAAGGTGCGAAGAAAACCACGAAAACTCCGAACGGTTAGGCCGACGGCCGCGATTGGTTTCGAACCCAGCACCTGCCGTCTACCAGTTGAGAGGTCAGACCCTCTCGGCCACTTCAAAACCAGAGATTAAATCTGGTGCCTTAGACCGCTCGGCTGTCCGGACTTCATTCGCTTCAGAGAACTTATTCAATGTCATGTTACTTTTCGCAAGTCTATTCACTTTTTGAGTACTCTTTCACTGATAAAGTATTAAGTTAATAGAAAATCTCTGATACTCTGTAGTAATGGTTAAATACATAATATTCCTAATAGCATAATTAGTATTTAACTTGTTAAATATATATTTAAAAATTATCAGGAGTGGGGTTCGAACCCACGCTGCCTTTCGAAAACCACATCTTAGATCAAGCGCCTTAGACCGCTCGGCCATCCCAGCATCGGTAAGTTTATTTGACATCCATATTACTACTGATTTGCGAGAAATCACTAATTTTATTAGTTTTTGCCTAATTACTAAAAAAGTACTGAACCAATTTCTATGAAAAGGAAGTGGTACCAATTCGAGAGCAAGCTCTCTCATTTAACACCAAAATCAAGTTAATTGGTTGGATAGTTTCGGAGTAATCGGTGAACATACATAAAAAACAAAAATACATACGCGTTGAATTGATAACCTCCTCTCCTTTTTGGAAGTCGGTTAAAAACGGCTCTAATGATTTCGACAAAATTTTGTATTTTACAATTTTCGGGTACGAGAAAACCATTGGGCCAGATACCATTTTCGAGAAAATTCGATAGTGGGTCATAGTGGGTCAGGGGTAAACTATTTATATCTAAAGAACGGCAGGATCGATTTTAACTAAATTTTGTATCCAATTGTTTTTTGGCACAAGAAAACTATTGGACTACGTCACATATTCGATAAATTTCGATTAGTGGGTCATTTTGGGGTCATTATGGGTCAAACCAATGTTATCTAAAAACGACTCTAACGATTTTAACCAAATTTTGTATTCTACCATTTTGGATTACGAAAAAACAATTGGGTTAAGTAATATGTTACAGAAAATTCGATTAGTGGGTCATTTTTGATTATGATGAGTCATGCTAGTTTTATCTAGAAAATGGCTCCAACGATTTTGACTAAATTTTGTATTCTGTCGTTTTCGGGCACAAAAAATTATTCGGTTAGGTCACATGCTCGATAAAATTCGATTAATGGGTCATTTTGGCTTATAATGGGTCAGGGTTATTCTAATTATATGTAAACAACAACTCAATCAATTTTAACTAAATTTTGTATCGAAACGTTTTTTAGCACGTGAAGACCATTGGTCTGAGTCATATGTTAGAAAATTTTTGATTAATCGGTCATTTTGGGGTCACAGTGGGTCACGCTAATTTTAACTCGATAATGCATCTTACGATTCTGACTAAATTTTGTATTATATCTTTTCGGGCACGAGAAAATCATTGGGCTAGATAATATATTCGAGAAATTTCGATTAATGTTCTTTGGGGGTCGCTGCTGGTCAAGATAATTTTAACTATAAAATGGCTTTAATGTTTTTGACTAAATTTTGTATTTTATCTTTTTTGGGCTCAAGAAGACCAATAGATTCTGTTGCATGTTCATTAACATTCAATTGGTGGATCCTTTTGGATCACAATTGGTCAGAATTAAGTTAATTGTTTCTAAAAAACGTCTCAAACGATTTTGTAAAATTTTGCATCATACTGTTATAGGGTACGGATAGCAATTGGGGAAAAGTTACATGTTCCAGGAATTTTGATTAGCGTGCCATTTTTGGTCACATGTGGGTCCGGATCAAGCTAATTGTATCTAAAAAACGCTCGAACGATATGTAAAAAATTTCATATTATGCCAATTTTGTGGTACGAAAAGATCATTGGACTAAATTACATATTCGAGAAATTTCGATTAATGGGTCAGATTTGTATCACTACCGGTCAATTAAATTTTATCGAGGAAATGGCTTTAATGAATTTGATTAAATTTTGTATTCTGTCGTTTTCGAATTCGAAAAGACCATTGAGCAAGCTTTTCAAGTTTACAAGCTTACACCCTCCCTTCCATTTTCCAATTAAACGCCATTTTTTTTTTAGAAACCGTAAAGGGATTTTTTAAAGGTATATTCAACTTCCAAACGCGAAACGTTTATCGAATTTGGACATTTCTGTATAATGCACGCAACGCCGTGCGAAAAGGGGGGGGGGGGGGTTGCCCCGGGCACGGAAATTTAGGGGGCACCAAATTTATACTACAAACGTCATGTTTGACCTGTTAGAAGAAAAAGTTGGTGGAGGGGGCGCCAAAGTGAAATTTTGCCCCAGGATCAGTTTTCTCTTCGCACGCCCTTGAGTGCACGCGAATACCAATGATCTATGTAATAACTTTGTCTCGAGTTAAAAACCGACTGGTTTTAATTTATCTTCACTTAACAGAATGAAAGTAAAATCCCTTTATTGGCATTTATACCTTTATCGGCATTACATGTAAAATATAGAATTTTTTCAGACTGGATGTTTCCCTCTCCATACATTTCAACAAAAAGAAATTTGAGCAGTTATAAGTGGAAAGGAAATTATCCGTAAATAAGGTGTTAAAAATATTTAAAAATATAAATCAAAGACTGATGAATTAATATTAACACTCATCAATCTATTCTTTGTTAGTTTGTTTAAGTAGAAGCTGCTTTTAGTAACGTTAAAGCTTATAAACCTAAGGAATAATCAGGATAATATTTTTAAAAATAAAATAAAAATTCCGAATAAAGGTCTTCAACCTATGTTGTCATGTCTTTTCGGATGTTAAAAAGTCCTTGATATCTAAAAAGATTAAAAAAGCTTTATAGAGGGTTTTTTTTTTTTTTTTTTGAGCCTATACAAAAACAGAAATAACGCCTCTCGAGCACACAATTTTCTTCCACATCAACACAAATGCCAGAAAAATGAAAATGAAGTTGTTGTATCCGCTTTACTAATCAATATACTAAAAAACAAAAAAATATTAACTTTTTCGGGATGCCTTTCCGGTTCTAACCGTGTTATTCAATTTAAAAAAAAATAGCATTTGATGTTTGAAACAAAACATTTTTGGAATGCCGATTCCATGCTTTTCGTTTACCCGTCAGTTTTTCTGATCGACATACAAAAGTAAATAAATGTATAATACCCACTCATTCCTGGTATCTTCCTGGTTCTAACGATGGCTTCGCTTAAAAAAAAAAAAAAAATTAATATTTACCGTTTCAGTAAAAAATACTTTCGGAATGCTGATTTCATGTTTTATTTTATTTTATTTTTAATGGATTTTTTTTTTAAATCCTCATCAGCTTTCCAGTTCAAAATTTAAAAAACAAAAGCATCCACTTATATTTGCGCAACCTGCCCAGTCCTAAAGATATGTTTTGTATAAAAAAAAATATTAATATTTAATGTTTCTAAAGAGAAAAATTTAAAAACAATTTCATGTTTTTTGTGGATTTTTAAAATTTGCATTCTTTTCAGATCAGATTAAGAAAACAAATATCATTAACTTATTTTTGTAATTTTTCGGGTTCTATTTTTTTTTTTTTTTTTTTTTTTTTTTTAATACATTTACTTAATCCTTATCTGGAAATGTACCGTCTGAGAGATTGTTTGCTTCTACATCAGGGGTGTAGCCATGGACGGGGTCCAAGTACTTTGGATACCACTAATTTTTTAAAGTTCTGTTTACCTTATCTAATCGGATACGTTTCTTTAACTTATTAAAGCGAAGAAAACTGTAAAATATTACTGGTATCCAGAGCATTTGGGCCAGGACCCTGGCTATTCCTCTGATGTAGACGCAACTATCTCACAGACTGTACTTTTACGGTTAAGGGTTTAAAAAAAAATTTATGCGAATTTCAAGTTTTTCGTTTTTTCTACAGATTTAAAACTACACAACCTTTTTCCAAATCAAGTAAATAAATTAAAATTACCTACTTATTTATGAAATTTTTGACGTTTTAACGATGTCAGTGGTTTAAAAAATATGAGTATTTACTACTTCACAGAAAAAATAGTTCCTTGTAGCCATTTCACGAATTATCCAGCCTTTTGATTTTATTATCTCACTCCCTTCTCAGCTACCATTACCAGAGAATGCGTTGCCGAAGGCAGCCTTCGATAACATAATATGGGCTACAGCCAATTGAATCATCTTCAATTATTGGAATTTTTTCATTTCAATTACCAAAGGCTCACGGTCCGACTAACAAGCATCTGTGCCCAGGCACTTTAAATTTTTCGCCTCCCCTTAGATTAATAAATTTACTGATGCTAGTTTTTTTTTTCTTTAAGTTTTCCAAAAAACTGAAAATGTGCTTTTAACTATGTATTTAGATATATTTCTGTGATTTCATCGTATTAATTAATATCTCAAGTAATTACATATTTTCAGAACCATGCATGGTTCTGAAAATATTGATCTGAAAAAATCATGATTTTTTAAATGGAAATTTAGATGAAATTATGAAAAATTTTGTGCTCTCAGAAATTGTGTGTCCGTACGATAGTCAAAGCCTGCAAAGGCTGTGTGGTTCATTTGGTTCATTTGAAAAAAAAATTCGCTTTAACATATAAAAACGTACAAATTCGAGTTCGTTTCCAAAAATAGACCGAACTTTTGGACCTGTTTTGCATGTGCAAAACAGTTTGCAAGCAGTGGCGTATCCAAGGGGGAGGTCACGGTGGTCATGACCTCCCTCTAAACCAAGAAAAACTTCTAAAGCATTAAAAGAAAATGGAATATACATTAAATTCTATCAAATCTACCCCTTGCTTAACAATGTGAATTTTTATAATTCGTTTAAAGCTCTACTTAAATACAAAGCAGGTATTTTCTGAGTTCTGACACATTCAGGAAGTCATTTTCAATTTCAGATGCAAGATTTTTGCAAATGCGTTTATTCAGAACAAATGTTATTAATTAGCGTTTTCCATTTCTCGATAAAGGCAAAGAATCTTTCGGGAAATCTCCGTGAAATGTGGGGATTAAACTGAATTTCAGGTCACGACAGCCAATTGCTCCCTCGTTAACTGCACTTTTGTAACTGTCTAGTCCTTAATTAGCATAAAATACTCAATTTCTGATTGATTCTTTGCTTTTATAAGAAAATGGGAAATTCTTCAATTTCTTAGTATCTGATAAACTATATTTTCTTAGTATCTAATAATTATCTAGTAAATTATAAATTTTTATGAAAAAAAATGCAATTTTTGTATTTACGAATGAAAACGAAATTCTAAAAATATCAGAAAAATAGCTGTTTTGGATCTGGAAACAGAATTTAAAAAAAATCTTAAGTGATGTGATTCCCCTCCCCTCCCCTCCCAAAAAAGGAGCCATGACACCCCTCTAGATGGAGGGCTGGATTGGCCCTTGTTTGCAAGAATAGGCCACGCCAGAGGTAGTGGGCCCATAACTTTATATTTGTTTGGATACACATTTTAATACGAAAGAATTTCGTTTAAAATTATACTTTCAACTTTTATACAAATTAAGAGTTCGTTTCCGAAAGCAAACCGGAACGTGTGTAGCACCTCCGATGTATACTGCTGAAATAGCTCTAATTACGACATACAGAATATAAAATTTGATTGGTTTAGAAAAGTTTAGAGAAAACCGAATCACCTGGGTATGAACACTGATTTGCATAATCCAAAACGTGTTACTTACTATTCTTACATGTTTTCGGTTTTGTCTAAGTGAACTTAGAGCCTCTAAATCTAGTAGCCCTAGGTGAACTTAGACAAAAGGCATTGTTTTGGGAAAGTAAGGTGTAGTGTGCTTCACTTGTTCTGAACCATATAAGGCAATAATTAGTTGATTTCTTACGCTGGTAAAAATCTTCAGCTTTTGCCGAAAAGTCACTCCACTGTGACTGTGACTTCATATGCTCAAGCACGGATACAAATGAAACGATTGTGACCGTCACAGTCGATGATCACAAATTTGAAATTTGCGACCAGCACAAAAAAAGCGATACTGAAGAAACACTTGTGACGGTCGCAGCGCGGTCGTAAAGTTGTGACCGTATATCGATTAATACTAACAATAGCCTTCAATGATTGGTCGACGCTAAATCGCACAACACTTACACACACTTGTTAGAGATAAACAAATTGAAGACTCCTACCACACTAGAAACGAGCGTCATCTACTGGCTTTTCATTTAAGGCCCCACAATAGTCACTGAAAAAGACCGGGATGATTATGTAAAGTCTATGGGAGCGTTCTTTTCAAGAATCTCACTCAAATTTTAATATTTTTACATGATTTTTTACTGCATAGATAGCTGAGGACAATCTGCAACCGGCCTAGTTTTTACTTTTTCGATTTGGCTTACATATTTTTTTTATATTATGATAGTTTCAATTTCAAAACCGGTTTAAACCGGTTTTGAAATTTAAAGTAATTTAAAAAAAAATTCTGAAACCAAAATTGAAAAAGTAAAAACTAGACCGGTTGTGGATCGTCCTCAGCTATCCTATACAAAAAAAAAAAAAAAAAAAAAATCATATGAAATATTAAAATTTTAGCGAAATATTTGAAAAAAAAAACCGCTCACATAGACTTTGCATTATCATCAGAGTCTTTTTCTGTGACTAGCGTTACGTCTTAATGATATATCATAAGCTAGTAAATTTAAAATAAAGATTTTTTAAAGTAAAATTAATAAAAAGAGAGGAAGGGCGGTACATTTTAAAGCCAAATATTTAATTTAAATGCTTTAACATTGAAGTTACGTTTTGCACCTTGACTTAAGACTAGCCTCTTTTAATATTAGTATGTTTTATTTATTTGTTGATTTCATGTTTATTAGTTTATAATGTCATGCAGTAAATTGGAAATTTTACGGCTGGTCATGGAAAAATCCATGTTTAATTATTATTGTTATTATTATTTAAGAATTCAGAGAAGAGTTTTATTTTATTCATTATTTTTGCACCTAGTTAAAAAAAAAAGAAAAGTTTATTTAAAGAAACCCCTATGATTTTATTTTCAAGGTAATAGTTTGAATTTATATTTAATAAAAGGGAAATGGAGATAAATATGAAATGAAATATATTAACAAATAATTTTTGATAATTTTAGCTGTCAATTACTTTCCAATACCTTAAATATGCAAATGTTTTTTATAAATTAAATGCACAAATTTATACAAAAGTATTTATAAAGAATTATCTTAGTCATTTTTAATAAATTAGAAGAGAAAATAAATTATTTTTCAAGTAAAAAACAGCAACAAAAATGTACAATTTATTTAACTTATTTCTCATAAATAACTATTTAAAAGCATGTTATGTATATATAAGACAATATGAAGACAATTTAGTGACGTAGTTAGGGAGGAGGGAAGGAAAGGGGAGCGATCACCCAGGTCGCCGAGGTCAAGGGGCGCCAAATTGAGAGGTTTAAATCGAAATTACCCCAATCGAAATTACAAATTGCCCCACCAGTGGCCGAGAGATTCTGCCCTCGAAGCTGGTAGATAGGAGGTGTTGGGTTCGAAACCAAACGCACCCCGTCGGCCTAATTGTACCGAGTTTTCCGTGGTTTTATTTGAACCTTGGATTTCCTTGAGTAAATACGGATTATATTCTCTTAGAAAGACCCCCCCCCCCCCCACGGAGGGCACCTCCCCTAGGCCTATATCCCTCGTGCAGACAACTGACCATCATAAATACAACTGACAATCAAAAAAGGCATTTTCTTCTCCCGAGAGAAAATAATGTGGTTCTTTTCCTTCTTTTCTATTTTAATTGGGGGGGGGGGGGATTTTCTTCCTGCCCTGGGCGCCAAAAAACCTAGTTATGCCACTGAAAAAAACTCTTATATTTGGGCTATAAAAATAGCTTATAAAAATATAAAAATTGCTATATAAAAATAGTATAAAGGTTTGTTTTTAAATATATTTAAAATTTTAAATTCAAATTTAGTATAACACAAAAATTAAATAAGATTTAGCTAAAAGTCTTGGAAGGTAATTGATAGCTAAAATTATTAGAAAGAAATTATGTATTTTTTCTCTCCCTTTCTCTTTTGTTAAGAACAAATTCAAACTATTACTATGAAAAATAAGATCCTAGAGAGTTCTCAAAATTGATTTTTTCTTCTTAACAAGATTTGAAAATACTAAATTTTAAAAAAAATCTTATTTGAATTCTTCCATAACATTAATAATTGAATATGATTTTACTATATATTGCATAACATCAGAAATTAGTAAATCTCAAATAATATTTCTTAAACAAAAAAAAAAAAAAAAAAAAAAAAAAGAAAGAAAAGAAAAGAAAAAAGAAGAAAAAGAAAAGAAAGAAATAACAAACAAATAGAGCATGCTAATATTAACAGATGTTAGTCTTAAATCAAGATAAAATGTAAAGTGTTTTTATTTTCTTTTTTTAGTGGAAAAACTATTTATGTATTTATTATATTACAGTACATATACACAAATATACTACAATGTAACTTCAATTTAAAGCATGTAAATGAAATAGTTGATATTAAAATATAGTTCCTCTCCGGTTTTTAGCTTTAAAGAGTTTTTATGTAAATTCAGTAGCTTATCATGTCATATCATAAACTGAAAATTTTATGGGTAGTCACTGAAAGAATTATATTATTATTCTAAGAATATTATGAAAAATGTCTTTAATGAATTACTAAGAAGAAAAAATGTAAAATTAATTTGGATTTAAATTTTAAATGTATTTCACAAAAACCTTTTCAAATTATTGCAAAATTGAAGTATTTTTTCTTTTTCTTTTTTACAGTATTATTATTAATAATAATCGCCTCTCGAAAGTTACAATTTTTTGAATAAAATTCTGTTATATATATATATATATATGTAACAATTTATTAAACACGTATGATACCTCATCATTGGTTTAAAATTCAATGAATTAGTTATTACTATTGAGATTTCAAATCTTTTTAGCTCACAGGCTATCATAGCATGAGAGCTTATGTGCCCGCCCGTTCTGTATGTATGTACGTACATTCGTTCGTGCGTGCGTAACGCGATAACTCACGATAAAAATATCTGATCCACTTGAAATTTTGCATATAGGTATAGTCTGGTAGGGCGCTTCCCTGATTAGTTTTTGAAGTTCATTCGATATGCATAAAAGGGGTAACGGGAGGCTCATCCCCCTCCCCTTCATTGATATAAAATGGGGGTTTTCATGTAGAATTATCAGTTTTCGTTCAAAATTTAGATATAGTATCATTCTGATGAGGCGCCTCCGTGATTGGTATTAGGTGTTCATTGTATAATGGATAAGTATAAATAGGCGGAATGGGGGTTCTAATGCCCCTTCCCCTAATTTATATAAATGAGTTTTTCATCCAGAATTATCAGATTTCGTTCAAATCTCTGAATAATTTTGGAAGTTTAATGGTTAAGTATAAAAGAGGGGGATAACTCCTCTTAAATTATATAAATGGGTTTTTATTATGAATTTTCCGATTTGCTCTGATGTTTGGATATAGATTTTTTATATTATAAAGCACGTCCCTGATTAGTTTAGGGGGTTCAATGATTAAATATAAAAAGAGGAAATGGGGGGGAGCTGTTTCCCCTCCTTAATTTGTTTTTCGAACGCAATTAACCCTTGAAAATACAAGGCTGTAATGTACAATTAGTATGCGTAGCATGTGAGCTCAATGCCATCAGTTTAACTGGGCAGTATTCTTTTTATTAGCTCACAGACTATCATAGCCTGAGAGCTTATGTGCCCGCCCGTTCTGTATGTATGTACATACGTTCGTAAGTGCGTGCGTAACGCGATAACTCACTAAAAAATAACTAAAAAATATCTGATCCACATGAAATTTTGCATATAGCTATAGTCTGATAGGGATAGGGCGCCTCCCTGATTAGTTTTTGGAGCATTCGATATGCATAAGAGGGGGAAAGGAGAGCTAATGCCCCTCCCCTTCATTGATATAAAATGGGGATTTTCATGCAGAATTATCAGTTTTCGTTCAAAATTTAGATATAGAATCATTCTGATGATGCGCCTCCGTGATTGGTATTAGGTGTTCATTGGATAAGTATAAACAGGGGGAACGGGGGTTCTAATGCCCTTCCCCCTAATTTATATAAATGAGTTTTTCATCCAGAATTATCAGACTTCGTTCAAATCTCAGAATAATTTTGGAAGTTTAATGGTTAAGTATATAAAAGGTGGATAACTCCTCTTAAATTATATAAATGGGTTTTTATTATGAATTTTCCGATTTGTTCTGATGTTTGGATATAGATTTTTTATATTATAAAGCACGTACCTGATTAGTTTAGGGGGTTCAATGATTAAATATAAAAAGGGGAAATGGAAGGAGCTGTTTCCCCTCCTTAATTTGTTTTTCGAACGGAATTAACCCTTGAAAATATAAAGCTGTAATGTACAATGTAATAGTATGCGTAGCCTGTGAGCTCAGTTCCATCAGTTTAACTGTTCAATATTCTTTTTATTAGCTCACAGGCTATCTTAGCCTGAGAGCTTATGTGCCCGCCCGTTCTGTATGTATGCATGTATGTACGTACGTATGTTCGTGCGTACGTAACGCAATAACTCACGATAAAATCATCTGATCCACATGAAATTTTGCATATAGGTATAGTCTGGTAGGGAGCTTCCCTGATTAGTTTTTGAAGTTCATTCGATATGCATAAAAGGGGTAACGGGAGGCTCATTCCCCTCCCCTTCATTGATATAAAATGGGGATTTTGATGCAGAATTATCAGTTTTCGTTCAAAATTTAGATATAGGATCATTCTGATGAGGCGCCTCCGTGATTGGTATTAGGTGTTCATCAGATAAGTATAAACAGGGGGAACGGGGGTTCTAATGCCCCTCCCCCTAATTTATATAAATGAGTTTTTCATCCAGAAATATCAGATTTCGTTCAAATCTCTGAATAATTTTGGAAGTTTAATGGTTAAGTATAAAAAAGGTGGATAACTCCTCTTAAATTATATAAATGGGTTTTTATTATGAATTTTCCGATTTGTTCTGATGTTTGGATATAGATTTTTTATATTATAAAGCACGTACCTGATTAGTTTAGGGGGTTCAATGATTAAATATAAAAAGGGGAAATGGAAGGAGCTGTTTCCCCTCCTTAATTTGTTTTTCGAACGGAATTAACCCTTGAAAATATAAAGCTGTAATGTACAATTAGTATGCGTAGCCTTAGCCTGTGAGCTCAAAGCCATTAGTTTAACTGGGCAGCATTCTTTTTTTTCCGTTTTCCGGAGTTGTGACCGGCTTGAGACAGCTCGCGACGGCTAGGCTGTCGCATGTTTTATGACAACAGTCGCGACTTTGTGACGCCTTCGGCTGAAATGCGCTTCATTTGCATCGCATTCGGCAGGATTTGTGACTGTGACCCAAGTTGTGACGGGAAGCGTTGCAGCTGTATTCACGCCTAATCTTCTTTCGTTCGGGCAGCAGGTCTGAACTGAAGGTGAAATGTATCTTGAGCCAGGCCTCATATGTTCATTTTGCAACCATCTAACCAGCCAACTCATCAACAAATGAACGTCAGCCAGTTTTTTTTCTTCGTCGATGGACATGCCGGCACATTTAGAAGCGTTTTATTTGTGTCGTATGTAGTTTGAATTGTATACTGCCTTGTGTGTTCTTTATTTTCGTTAGGTATTTTTATTACCGTTGTATATTTATTAGCTGCAAAAATGAATGTTAGTTTCGTTTGGATGTATTCTTTGATCATTTTGTTAAATGTCCATTTCTCTGTTCAATTATTTGAATTAAAGTGTCTTGGTAAGATTTTTATATATTTCTGGTTTGATACAGTTAGATTACCTAATCATTTTCTTAGATATTTTTTCATGTTTTAATTTACTTATATGATTATTTTGCATTCATAAGTTTTGTGAAGTTTTTCACTTCAGATGCATCTTATAATTATCCTTATTTAAAAGTTATTGGCATTATGATCATGGTTTGCATTTCCCTTCAGAAAAATAAATTTAAATATTAATTTTGCATTAGTTTAGGTGCTAGGAAGGTTGTGCAATTTACCGTGAAATATAACATTATACAAACGCCATTTAATACTTTAGCTATTAGTGAGCGACAAACTGTTTAATTTCCTTTTCAGTTTAACCTTATATTAGAGATGTACTGTTTTTAACTGAAAATATCAGCGTGCTTTTATGTGGAAAAAATTAACTTTTTAATCAATGTTTTTCAACATTACAGTGTAACTGTGATAAATAAAAGCTAGGATAATGTAAGGATAATTACCATAAATCATAGAAGTCGTAATCTCTTCACCATACACATTTTTTTTTTTTTTAATTATGGGATGCATATTAATATATAAAAATGACTATTAACAGATATAATTTCTCGCTAAATTGAGAATTAAACACTTCCACATAAAATATTTATTAAAAAAACTATGCTATGCCATTTAACAACATTTTAATTTTATTATTGGTGAAATCTCATATTTTCTTAAGGTTGATAATAATGTAAAACTACTTTCTTTGAGGCTCAAGTTATGTACAGGCACATGGAAGAGTTGCCCCAGGCCCCACATTTTAGGAAGCCCCCCCCCCCCCAATCAGTAATCAACATTTTCATTAAATGTGCCAAATGATTAAAATTAGCCAAAAGTGAGCAAAATTTGTATATTTTCAAACATTTAGAAAGGTAGTGTAATCTCTTTTTCCCTCACTGCTTCCAATACTACAACACATATATAAATAACAAACATCATTAAATAATTAACGATTAAAATTTTATTACAACAACTTAGTATTCTATTATTTTCAAAAGAAATTATAATGTTTTCTCTTAGTTTGGCGAGTTAAAGTCATTAATTATGACCAATTTTGAGCCTTCTCTTTTAGATATCTTATAATGTACATAGATAAACAAAATAAAAATTTGCAAAGAGATACTCCTGTCAACAAATCTATCATTATCTTACTAGTATTTTTTATTGAAGTTCTGACAGTCTTTTTGGGATACCTTGAATGCAAATGGGAGCAGTGTAACGAGTACAAAATTTATGCATACATACAATACAGAGTTGATCAAAATCATTTTTTTTTCTTTTTTATCAGATTTATTTGTTTATTGTACCCTTCTCTCCTCTATAGTATATCAACTCAAAAGGTTTAGAGTGAGAACATGGTGGTGATGTAAGTGATGCTCTAACAACAGGTGCTGAGATTGACTGGAGCATGTTTGACACTTTTTATTTATTATTGATGCATTTGTAAACTAAAAAACAGTGTTTCTACACTGTGTCCCCTGAAAACTTTTAGGCATGAACTTAAGTTTATCCCAGAATTTGACTGTAGATTTAATTTAAGTGTGGTATGATATTTTTAAAAACAGGTTTGGAAAAAAAAATAACTGCATTAGAAGCATGAAAAATTCTTCTCATGCCAGATACCAATTTTATTCCAATAAAAGAAAAAAACTGAGAAATTTCAATACTGGCTAGTGGCCTGTAGTGCTAGTTTTATAAATGGCCACTTTCTTTAAACTAGCGGCCATTTTTTTTATTTAAGAGTACTAAAAAGTAAACTTTAGTTAAAATTTCTATTAGTATTAGTCTAAAATTAAAAATCACAAGTAAATATGCTAATATAAACATATTACAACCAGAAAAAATAGAACAACATGATTGAATGCATGAAAATTTTATTCTCACCTTGTAAGAAAAGTGGCCATAAAGTGGTCACTCACAGCCAATTTTTTAGTAGTTAGTTTTTCTCATTCAATGGCCCTCTGGCTGGTGGCTTGGGCAAATTTTCCTTTTAATTCATATGCTGAATGAATCTAATACAGATATTTGAAAAATATTGGCTTCACAAAGGTTACCCAAATCTAAATTTTAATAAACATTTATTTTTAAGTTAAATGTGTTTATTTTGCCATTTTAAATTAATTTCAGGGTTTTTTTATATGCTGTTTTAACTTAAAATCGAATTTATCATTTTTAGTGTGTCGGGAAGTTGTTAAAGAAATTACTGAAGCTGTGCTAAAGGAAGATCCTAAGAAAACAGTCCAAGTTGGTAGTTTTAGAATACAGCCAGATGGATCTCAGAAGCAATCACAAGTGATCATATTTTCTATTATTTTTTCTTTTTATATAAATTCTCATTTATTTCTTTTTGTTATTATTTGTTCTTTTGTATTGAAACATGAACTTGAATTTATTTTATAAATTTGCATGGTTTTATTCATTAAAAAAATTCTTATTCAGTACTACCAATAAATTAAATATACAGCAGTATTGTAGATGCATTGTTTGGCATAAAGTGCAGAAAAAAAAATTAGAGAAAAGATGTAAAAAGAGAAATTAGGATGTCACCTCTAAAATGCATAATTTTTCTTCTGAAGGGAGACAGTGTTAGTTGAATGTATTTTATTTTTATTAATGTGAATAGAAAAATAGAATGTGACTGCATTTAAAAGTCTGGCAGAATCACTTGATACAACCTAATGCTTTTTCTTAATGATTAATAATTTAACAGCTGCATTTATTAAATATATATGAGGAGCCCAGAAGCCAAGGGGTGTAAGTGACAAAATTGAAAAAATTGAGTTAAGTGCACAGGTTATCTGGAAATATGCTTTTTTCATTTCAGGTAAAGAAATATAGGTCATTTTCTTATTATTTGCTGAGTTATAGAGATAAACCACTTTTTTCGAAAAACAAACAATATTGATTAATTATACATTTAAAGAAAATTGTACTCTATTTTTTTAACAGTTATTGAAATGAGAGTTCAAAGATTAGAATGCAACAAGCAGATGTTTCTTATTTCAATTTAGTCAATTGTTATTGATGTTTCAATTTAACATCAATTATCTTTAAACTCAATTTACTCCAAATCAACATTTTGTCACTTGTACCCCTTGGCTTCTGAGGTCGTCATATATATATATATATATATATTGAACAAGTGATAGTCTAATACATCTTTGCTTGTAATTTTTTTTTTTTTTTTTTTTTTTTTTTTTGCCTTAACATAGTTTTTTACTGTAAATGAGAAAATATGTGTTAATTTCGCTGTAATCTTTTGAATATCAGTTTTTTTTTTTATTGAAATTAATTTTTCAGTTACATATAATTATTTTATTATCAATTTTAGATTAAATATGCTGGATCTGAATTGCACTTAACTGAAGTTTTAGAAAAAGTTTGTGACAACATGGAAAATTATGCTCAAGCCAAGCACAAAGAAACTGGTGAATTAGGATTGTTAAATCTTGAGAAAGATATTGAAAAAATGGACATTTATGAACTCATACCAGATCCTGACCTCAATCGTAGCCTTAAACACTATGTAAGTTTTATATACTTTGAATAGAAAGATATCTGTAAAAGAAAGTTTAAAATTATTATTTTGTCCTTGTAAATATGTATCTGATCCACAGATCAGATTATCTACCTTAATTTTTCATTATTTTTAGCTGAAATTGTGCAAGATTCTGTTTAATGATTAACATTAAAATCTCAAAAACATTTAGTTTCATAAGCTGTTGTTTTTTAATTGATTCATTTTAAAGAAATTTTTATTATAATGAAGATACTCTAATAGTAGACTCTCTCAAATCCACAATCCTAATGCAACTCTCTAAAATCCACACATAATTTACAGATGTAAATGATGAAACATTCAATTTAGATAAGGGACAAAATTGATTTTTTAAGTTATATTAATTCCATGTATAATTAGTAATTTTTGTTGATATTACTGAATTTGTTTCTTTGTGAAGGAAGAATAAATTTATTTCTGCAATAATTCAAGATGTTGTTGAATGTTGAAATCAGTGGTAATCACAATCTTCTTACCAAATATATTTACGTATTAATCAAGCTTTTTTAGTTATTAGCTAAATCTGAAATAAAACTTCCTTATTTTATGATTTTGATGTGAATTTGAAATATATTTTTGAGACAAGTTTTATTAAATAATTTAGGAAAAATACATTTCTTTATAATAAATATTTAATCATGCATTATTGATTATTAACTTGACCTTTGCTTTTAATTGTTTAGTCCATTTAAAAATTATCTAAATTTTTATTACTTTAGTGTATTACTTTTATTGTAAGCATTCATTATAGTTTTGATTGCATTATTAATTACATTCAAATTACTGTTTAAAAAAAATGTAAACAAAACAATGACCAGAAATCCATAAAATTCTAAAATCCGCACAACCTCTGGTTTCAAGCCGTGCAGATTTCAGGGAGTTTGCTGTACTATTTTGACAATGCATTATATTAAAACTGAAAATTGCCCTCCTCTTTTCTCCTCAAAATATTATCCTAGCTACCATATGGTTCATTTCGTATGTAAATAATTCACAAAATGAAAAATGTAAACATTAATCTACTCAGATTGAATTTTCAGGTAATCCACAATAGTTTATTCTATAATTGATTAATTGCAATTAAAATTTGTCTCTTTTTTTATCTTTTGTGAAGTAAAATTCTAATTATGCTTATTGCCATCAAATAGTTAATCACAATTTGCTAATGAAATAAAAAATAGCTGTAAAAGTACGTATTCACTTTTGGAATAAAAATTTTAGAAATAATGCAAGATACATTTTGATTTTAATGAGATTTATTTAAAAATTAATTATTCAATAATTTTACAGTCACACTGAAAAAAAAAAAAAAAAATAGAATACCTTACATTTTTGTGCGAGTACCTAATGGTAAAGAATAAGTCCATTTGTAACTAATAGAGAAAAAATGTTTAGTATTAGTTAAATACATAGATTGGACTTTTAAAAACATTTACATATTGAAATTTGAATTAAAATAACTAGTAAATTCTCTATAAAAGCATCCTATTTTCACAATCGTTTTCATTTCTGTTGAAATTTATGCCTTGAAGCAAAATTTCAAGTCATTTTTGTAAAATGTTTCATCCTGTAATGTTAAATTGTTTTAACAATTTCTTCAATGTTTTCCAAAATTATAATCTTAAGCAATTTTTTTTGTATGAACACAATAGTTAAAAAACAAAATATAACTATATTATTTTTGTTATATGAAATAGGTATTATTAAATAAATTCTCAGTAAAATTATGGATGGTATCTGAAAAAATTTTCACAGTCAATTGAAAAATGCTATCCATATGTATATGAGTCATTCCACAAAATTTCTAAAAACATGGGTTGCCAGACCATTTTTAATTTTTACTGTATTTTTTATCTGTAAACATATGTTAATATCTTATTTTTAAGTTAGAACTTCTTTGAAATTCATCCTAACTTTATATATATGCACTTTTTATCTGTTGATATATGTCATATATATACAATGGTAGCCAAAAGTTTGAACATTTTTTGAAAGTTTTATGTTTTTCAACTTTGTGTGCTTGTAAAATGTATTAATTTTCACTTAAATACAGATGTTTATGTATCAAATTGAAGGTAATTTAAAGTAGAATTTAATAATAAAAACAGTATTATAATATCTGTATTACAAAAAAAAAAAAAAAAAAAAATTATGCTTATTTTAGTAGTAGAACAAACAAACACACATTGTTTTGAATAAGAACGTGTTTTGTAATAAAAGGATACTAGCCAATCACAAACACTGTTCTGAGGCCCAATCAAATGTCTGTAACTATAGTTTAGGTTATTTGAATGGTAAAAGAGTTATTATTGTGGAAATATTTTGCAGAATGATGCATACTAGTTCAATTAAATAGAGTATTTCTGTTTTTGAGTATTTAAAGTCCTTTTTTTAAAGTAGTTTTAAGCAATGTCATCAACAAGAAGAACTAATTGGACATCTACAAAAAGAAACCAAATTGTCATATTGAGAGAAAATGGCCTCTCTTATTCTGAAATTGCAAGACAAGTTGGTGCTTCAGTGACTTGTTCTGGTGTACAAAAGTTCTGTTTACATTATAAAAAAAGAAATCGGTGGAAAATAAGGCCAAATCAGGCCGAAAAAAATGCACAAGTGCTACTTTCGATCAGCGTTTTCAGATCTAGGGAAATTCAAGCTTTTTTAGGGATTTAGGGAATACCTTCTTATTTCTAGGGAATTTTTAGAATACCTGCACTATTTTTTCAAAATTTAGGGAAAAAAGGATTTTTGTTAAACTTCAGTGTTTTTTCGGCAATGAACTTGAACATGAGAAAGTGATAGATCGAGCTGCTGAAGTGACGTGTTTGATGAATGAGAAGAGGAAGTAAAGCGATGGGCGGTGAGGAGAAATTGTCCTCAAGCAATTCTTTGGTTAACTCTTTCCGGCGCGGTGTCCCTAAAAAAGGACACCTAATTTTAATTTTACTGGCACCAAAAATATTTAGTTAAAGTTTTCCTTTTATAACATGCCTAAAAATAAGCAAGTTCTTATTTTCAAATAAATTCGTTTATAAATTCTGGTGGAAGTTAATTATTTCAAACAGCTTTATTCCGCGCCGGAAAGGGTTAACAGGGGGTTGGGGGGGGGGTATTGCTATGAACTGGTCTTGGATCTCCTTTTAGTTTCTTGGAACAGGGATCCTTTCAAGATGCGATAGCTAATAAATGTTTACCACCTGGATCAACAGTTGTTAATTAATCCAGCTGCGTCAATTACTTATCTTTTACTCATTTCAGCATCTGGATTTGATTCCCTGAAAGTATTTTTTAAATAAAACTGTGTGTGAGGTCTGAGGTCGTTCGTTTAAAGGAGAATGGGCCTCAGGTTTTTAAAATATGCTTATTTAACCCCCTTCTCCCTCAAATAAATTTTTTTTTATCAAAGTTAGTTTACTGGATTTTCATAAAAACTTATGAGCGATTTTTACTAACTTATTGTATACAGGGTGTATCTAAACTATTGGGCAAAACTTTAAGAGGTGAGAGTACACATCAAGACAAATAATATTAAATGGGGACAAAGGGTCCCAAATGTCTTCCGAAGGAGATAGGCACGTTCAAAGATTAGGGACCAAAATTTGAAATGATTATAAAAAACGGAAAAATTGGTCGATTCGTTTGCGGTTTTCACGAAAACTATTCTTTATGTCAGTATTGTCTTGCAAATAAATTATAAAGATAAATTTCAAAAAATGCCGATAGAGGGCGCTTTAGACTTTGGAGTAACGAACAATTTTTTACCGTTATTTTTTGCATCTCATTAAATTTTTTTAGAAGTTTAGACATAAACTTAAATTTTGAGCTCAAAATCTGTGGTTAAGAAGCGCAAACTGAACTGTGTTCAATGGGAGTGGGTAGGTTCAAATTTCAAATGATTATAAAAAAGTAGAAAAATTGGTCAATCGATTTGTGGTTTTCACAAAAATTATTCTTTATATCAATATTGTCTTGAAAATAAATTATAAAAATAAATTTCAAAAAATGTCAATAGAGGGGGCTTTAGACTTTGGAGTAATGTACAACTATTTTTTACAGTTATTTTTTGCATCTCATTAAATTTTTTTAGAAGCTTAGACATAAACTTAAATTTTGAGCTGAAAATCTGAATCGTTGAGAGTGGTTAAGTAGCGCAAACTGAAATGTGTTCAATGGGGATGGGAAGGTTCAAATTTCAAATGATTATACAAAACAGAAAAATTGGTCAATTCGTTTGCGGTTTTCTCGAAAACTATTCTTTATGTCAGTATTTCCTTTAAAATAATTTTTAAAGATAAATTTCAAAAAATTCCGTTAGAGGGCGTCTTAAACTTTAGAGTAATCAACAACAATTTTTAACTGTTATTTTTTGTATCTAATTAAATGCTTGCAAAAGCTTAGACATAAATTTTGAGCTCAAATTCTGAATCGTTGGGAGGGGTTAAGAAGCGCAAACTGAACTGTGTTCAGGAGTTGAAATGTTACCCTGCCCACCCTACAAACACAGTTCAATTTTTCGCTACTTAATTACTCACAACGATTCAGATTTTGAGCTCAAAATTTAAGTCTAAGCTTTTAAAACATTTATTTAGATAAAAAAAAATAACGGTTAAAAATAGTTGTTGTTACTCTAAAGTTTAAGGTGCCCTCTAACAGAATTTTTTAAAAATTATCTTTAAAATTTATTTTCCAGGAAATATTGACATAAAGAATGGTTTTAGAGAAAATCGCAAACGACTCGACCAATTTTTCCGTTTTTTATAATCATTTGAAATTTGAACCTCCCTACCCCCATTGAACACTGTTCAGTTTGTGCTTCTTAACCACTCTCAACGATTCAGATTTTCAGCTCAAAATTTAAGTTTATGTATAAGCTTCTAAAAAAATTTAATGAAATGCAAAAAATAACGCTAAAAAATAGTTGTTCGTTACTCCAAATTATACAGCGCTGTCTATCAGCATTTTTTGAAATTTATCTTTATAATTTATTTTCACGACAATACTGACATAAAGAATAGTTTTAATGAAAACCGCAAACGAATCGATCAATTTTCCCGTTTTTTATAATAATTTCAAATTTTGGACCCTAAACTTTGATGGCGCCTATCTCCTTCGGAAGACGTTTGGGACCCTTAGTTTCCCATTTAATATTATTTGTCTTGATGTGTAATGTCACCCCTTAAAGTTTTGCCCAGTAGTTTAGATTTTCATGAATTAATTTGGAATATCTAAAGTTATACCTATGAGTGAACATGCAAAATAATAATGCTGTAATATGAACATCTTCATAAAACTTCCAAAACTGTAGAAATAGACCTTGAATATTTATCAAGCAACTTATATATTTCCTTTTGTTTGCCCACTCATAGGAGATTTTAGAATAGTAATTTGATATAAAATACATGCATAAATATCAAGTAATATACTTTTGAAAAACTACATAACAAGATTTTGTTGTCTAAAACAAAATTAAAGTTTGTTTTTGTTTTCATATAAAATAAAATGTTATCCCATTGGTGGTGGGTGGGTTTTATGAATCAGATATAGGATTTAGGCCGTTACAACCAATCAAAATGTAGAATTTCTTCCATGTCACGTGATTTTAGAATCTAGGGATTTTTTATTCTGTATTCTAGAAGAAAATGTGAAATCTATCTGAGAACGCTACTTTCGATAGAAAAATTAAACAGCTGTACCTTCAAGGTAAAAAATTTCATCAGCTGCCATTAGATGTGAAATGAATGCAATGGGTTGCAGTAAGTTCAAGAACAAGAAGAAGGTTATCAGGATTTGGACTAAAGCTAGAATTCCAAGGAAAAAACCATATTTAAATCAAAAGCTATGCAAAAAACGAGTTAAGTGGGCAAAAGAACACATTAAATGGTCAGAAAATCAATGGAAGCAAGTAATCTGGAGCAATGAGATTAAAATATCGCTCTTTGGTAGTGATGGTAGAAAATACATGAGAGTAGAGTAGAAGCACTTCATCCTGATTGCATTGAAGTAACGACAAAAACCCAAACAAATGTCATGATTTGGCCATGTGTGTCTGCAGATAGTGTGGGCTGAATTCAAGTGATTGATGGCATACTGAATGCCAAAAAATACATTGAAACTGTCCTGAACCAAAATTGATACCTTTCATCAGGGATCTCTTCCCCAACAACACACCATTTATTTTTCAGCAGGATTCAGCTCCATGCCACACAGCACAAGTATGCACAGCATGGTTTCAAAATAAAGGCATAGATATATTACCATGACCAGGAAACAGCACTGATCTCAATTCAATTGAAAATTTGTGACAATGTTTGAAAATTATTGTATGAAAAATAAGTCCATCCAATAAAAGACAACTTATTGAAGCTATAATTGATTCTTGGTACCATGTGATTACGAAAGATGAACTCCAAACACTCATTCACTCGATGAAAAGACACTTTGAAGCTGTCTTAAAAAATAACGGTTATACTACTAAATATTGTTTGTGTAAGTATCATTTTTAAAAAATGTAAATCTAAGATAGGTCTTACTATTAGTTGCATAACTTTTTTTTGTAATACAGATATTATAATACTGTTTTTTTTTTATTAAATTCTACATTAAATTACCTTCAATTTGATATATAAACCTTTGTATTTAAGTGAAAATTAATATATTCTACAAGCAGTACTAGTCTACAAGTCTACTACAGTTGAAAAACATGAAACTTTCAAAAAATGGCTTTTGGCCACCACTGTATATGTTTCCAGATGAAACATATATCTTGATTTTTATACAGCTTAAATTTAGCTACTCAATTGTTCTTCATTCATATTAATTATTTTAATACAGGAACTTATAGCTGCATATGCACATTTATCTTGCATTATATCTAAGTGAAAATATGGAAAAAATCAAAATTGGAATGGCAAGCAAAAATTTTGTTGATTCTTATCCCATATGCAAAATTTTAGTTTTTTTCTGTGAATGATTTTTTAGTTGTTTTTAACAATTGTCATGAAATTTAGGAAGTAATGAATGAGTAATATTCAATATAAGTACCAGAAATCAATTTAAAGAAAATTGAAATAATACATGATTTTTTATTAATAAAAATACTTAATAATCCTGAAACTAATTGTATAAACTCTATGCATACCATAATTTCCAGCATATAATCCACAAGTCAAACAATTCTTTTTCAACCCAGAAATTTTATTTAGTAATAGAAGTCAAATTATTTACTGTGATCTAAAATGTTGCATTTTATTTTTAAAAATTTCTAGGTCAAAAAATGATTGTTTGATCCTTGCATTATAAGCCGGAAATTACGGTACATTTATTCACATTCAGGCTTCTTGCTGTACATTTTTTTAACCTTGTAAAATTTGGTAGTTATCATTAAAAAAAGTCAATGTTTCTGAGCAATATAAATAGCTTTCTAAGACAAAAAAATATAGAAATATTGAATAAATCATTATTCTCCATCATTTGGCACCATTTTCTTTCTTCTGAAACAGATGGTACTGAAAATAACAAAAGTTGTGCATTTTTTTTTTTAAATGTCATGCAAAATTTAGAAGTTGTTTTTTATTATTTTGATTAAATATGGTCTGGTTAAAAATTTACATAAAGAAACTTTAGATATTTCATTTTTTAGTCTACATTTGTAAAGCTGAGTTCAAATTTTCAAACAATATTTTCACTAAACTTTTCAGATAACATTTGCCAGTATTAAGATTTTGGCAAATCATAACTTAGTGATTATTATAATTTTCTTTGATATTGCTTTTCTAAGAATATTTCCTTATTTATTAGTGTTCAAACTTTATTTTTTATAACAAAACATACTTTTATATTCTTTTCCGGGTTCTCATAGATTATAAAAAATAAAATAAACTAAATAAAAAGGATAAGTTTGAATTATCCATGTTTTAAAATGAAAAATATTTATATTATAGTGTGAAAATTTTGTAGAAGATTATGAGGATGATATAATGAGTTTATATAAAGGTTCATCTGAAAATGAAAATTCAGAATTCACTAAGAAATTGTGTTCAGATGCTGCAGGTAACTTTCTTTATTGTTATCATTTGCTATTATTTAATTGATAATGGTTTAAAGAAATAAAATCATGATTGTATTATTAAAATTTCAGTTCTTATTATGTTTTTATTTTTTTAAATGTAATGCATTAATATTTATTATTATTATTATTATTATTATTTTGCATGTAATGTGTTTTCAATTGAATGTATAGATTAATTAAAGTATAGTAATTACTTCTTGCAAATCATGATAAACATGATTTAGAATTTAAAATATGATACACTGTACAAATCTCCCACTTATATTTCAGCTCAAGAGACTAACCAAAAATGATATTAAAGTATAAATTCTATTTGAAATAAATGTTGAGGGAAAAAAAAATCTTTAAATGGTTAAAAATAACATACAGAGCAATAAAAAGTGCAATTTACTTGTGATTGTTAAATATTTACTAATTCAAATCTAAAGTACATAATTCTCACAATTTTAATAATAATCTTTATTTTTTAAGTACTTTAAAATTGAAATTTGTTTATGAGCTTGGTGTCTGTCCTTAAGGGGGTAGTAAGGTTAATTCGAGGGAAAAAAAGCATATTTTCTATCACTTTTTGTAAGTATACAATTAATATTTATTTATTTGTATAGTTATAGTATAATTATATGTCATTTAAAGAGTATTCTGTGAAATTTTCATTAAGAAATATTAAAAAATGAGCCGATGACAGCGAATCTTCGAAGACGTCCCAAAAAAAAAGTTGATTCGCAGTGAACCACTTAACTCATGACTGGATCAACTGAAATTAAAAAAACAAATTGATTTAATTAGTTGATAAGTTTCCTCGGGGAACGCAGTCGAGTTTTTTTTCTTTTTATTGATTTTTCAATTTTTTACAAGGCTCGGAAGTCAAAATACTGATTTTTCATCAAAAAAATCTGATATTTTGTTTTTTAAAAGTAAGTTAAAATTTAAAAAAAAAAAAAAAACTCGACAGCGTTATCTCGTAATTTATATAAAGAAAGAGTGTGTAAAATTTTAAAAAGATCGGTTCAGTAGATTTTGAGCTACAGAGTTCACCGGCTTCGAAAAAGCGAAGTGTTAGAAAAACATGTTTAAAGTTTCACAGACATTTTTGTCGAAATAGATATTTTTAAATTACTGCTTTTTTCATATACTTACACAGAATTATCAATGCACCGTGTACACACGTGTACGTATACCTTCGGAAAGGTCCATTATTTTGGCAGTATGCCAGGACAGGCCTTTGAAACCTGGTCAAGCAGTAGCAGCTACTTGGTAGCTGATTGTTGCGGCCACATTCCTCAGTGTGAAATCGGAGGGCGGAGACTTACAAGTGTATATCTCCGTCAGTTTTACTTCAATTCCTTTCAAACTTTCACAGAATAATCTTAAGATGTTGTACATTAATATAAAAAAAAATTGCAAAAAATAAAAAAAATACCTTACTACCCCCTTAAAATAGCTTTTGCCCGACTGTACAGATTTCATAAATATACTCATATTGTTAAAAAAGGATGTAAAAAAAAATTGCACTTTAAAATGTTAGTATTCAATTTTTTATGTCACCTAACGTTTAAAACCAGGCAAATCCTCAGAATACAACAGATTCCAAAAAATTTTTATCATTACTGTAACCTTCATTTTGTATTGCTTTCAATGCATATTACATATTTTATGTGCATGTTTATGGGCATGTACATTGTAATATTTTAACAATTAAGTATGAAAGTGAAGTCCTTCAGTTATGAATTTACATTGGATCACACCTTCCTTTCCTCCTACCTATATCAGAGGTAGAAGTCAGCAAGGGCCAAAAATTCTTGGCCTGAACCTAGCCCATGCTTGCCAGTATGTTCTTGTGATTTGAAAACATTTTTCTCTTATTTTAGGAAATTATTCTCTTTTAATCAAAGAATTTTTGGCCTAAGTGTCTGTAATTTTTACTTGTTTTTAGATGAAATGGATTTATAAATTCCATTTCTTATTTGAAAAAGTATTATGGAGCACAGTGATTTAACGGACATGCTGCTTTAGGTGTGAGTGTTTCTGGTATTTGGTCAGATTTCAGCATTTTAGGAGGAAATGGGTAAATCAAATCACAAATTTTTATATTTTAACAAACTATAGTAAAGGGAAAACAAGTTTAATTCATGGATTATTTTGAGAGATTGTTTGAGTTATACCCAACCCGAACCTGGCAAACTTAGGCCCAAAATAAACACTTCTACCTGAATCCACCCCTGTTCAAAATGAAAAAACCCTCAAAATTTTAATGCAATAATGGAAAAGTAGTTTACAATTATAACTCTAGAAATATACATTATATTTTTTATACAAAAACATTAATATATATGTACTCATTGATACTGAAGTAATACAGTTTTTCATTTTAAAATATATCTTGGAGAACCTTTTGTGAAATTGGGTAGAACCAAATCCATCCATCAGAAATAAAATTAACCCAACTCAAGAAATAGAAGTCAATCTGAACCTCAACATAAAAATATTACTACTAGCTAAATCCATCTCAAACCAACAGTTGGGTCGAGTTTAGTTTGCCTGAATTAATGCAGAACTCTACCGGAAATGTGATCTGAATTTGACAAAAAAATTTTACTCTTCACGTTTCGAACCAAACTTGAAATACTCAAACTTCAATCAAACTCTAACCCTAAATTAATGATAATAAAAAAACTCCATTTTGTAATGCAACAATAGAAAAGTAATCTGCATTTATACCTCTAGTATTAAATTTAATTTTTAAGTAAGAAATTTAGTATACATGTAGTACATTTAAATGTATAATTTTTCATCTAAAAATAAATTTTGTGAATATTTTTGAGAAATAGATTAATTTTTAATCAAGAACCATAAATGTCAACACACAACATGAATCTGAAACATTTAAAGTTAATCCAACTCAAATACAACCTGCAATAAAGAAAGATTAGGCCCAACATGAGCTTAACAAGATAATTTTTGTAATCTGTATTCTTAATTGAACCCAAAATACTTCAAATCAAGCCAATCATAAATCGACCATCTAATGTAGTTATGGGAAAATAGCATTTGATTTGGGCTGATAATCATCCTGGTCAAACCGTCACATAGTCCTTTCGTCATGCAATATGTACACTTCTTTTGGATTGCATTACAATGGATTTAAAGAAAAGACTTTCTCCAGAAGTTTTGGATTTATTTCAATTTGGTGCCAACATCTAAGTCCTGCTTGCTAAAAGCTGCTTATAATGAGCAGGACTTAGATGCTGTGCAAAATATTGCATATACTTATCTAAAACTTATAGATAATAATAACATAACTGTAATTATAAATAAATACAAACTGTGGATAGCAAAATAGAAAAAAGAGATTGAAAGTGGAAATAGGAATCCTGAGAATGTGACAGAAGTTATGGAAAAGTGTAATAAGAATTTATATCCAAATATCAAATCATTTTTGTCAATCTTCGCTACTCTGTCAGTTAGCATCGCAACAGCAAAAAGATTTTTCATCACTCTGTCATGTGAAATCCTGTATTCGAGCTTCTATGCATGAAGAGCGCCCAACTAGTTTAGATATGATGAATATATTCATCCTGGTATTAAAACCGATCCTGACAATGTCCTTACTCATTTTTCAACCCCCCCCCCCCCCCCGAAAAAATGGAATTTATGATTTAATAAAACACACTTTAATTGCATGAGTAAAGATTTTAATTTTTTAAGATTAACTATTATTGCAATGTTGTCCAATTAATCAAACTTCAAAGATGCATTTTCCTTTAATGCAGTAAAACCTGCTAAAGTGGAACTGTAAAAAATAGGGAAAAATTCCACTTTCAACTGATTTGCATTTTAGCAGATTCATAATTTATTATTTCTTTCTTTTCACTTTTACTTTAAAATTTTACTTTTAAACCAGAGTTTTGTTATAAATTCCATTTTCACAGGATATACTGTATTTTAAAATTGCTTCATTAAATCATCTATCAGTGTTAAATTCAGACACATTTTACAGAGAAGGACTTCTGAGGCTCTGGGGGGGGGGGAGAATGTCCCTCTTCGGGCCATCCCCTGAATTTAACACTGATCTATCAAAAAGTGTAACCCCCCCCCCTTGTAGGTTGGGCTGGATCCGCCCTTGACCTGACTATTCAAATTTCAAGCACCTTTCAAGAAAATTGGGAAATGAAATTCTATTAAATACTATTATAATTTGAACAATTGGAAATTATCAGATGTCTTACACTAGGAAAGCATTTGATATAAAATATTATGAAAAAGTTAGAAAAATATAGAAAACTTTTGTCCATACTGTACTGTGTTTTTCTTTATCGGCATTTAGAGGAATATTTCACTCTTGTAACCAACAAGAATTAGCTTAATCCTAGAGAGGGTAATTCAATGGGAACAAAGTATAAATGTACAGTATATTGGTCTCTCAAAGCCAAAATGATCTCATGAAGACAAATAATTTTGTGGATTACTTAACATTTTTTTTTTTATCCTAAGAAATAATTTAAAACTTTAACCTTCAAAATCTTTTTCTTCAGACTTTGTCATGACTTTTTAGAAAATATTTGTAAATTTCCTATCTTCTATGTATTTTTAAATTTCTCTGTCTATTCCCTATAATTTCAGATTTTCCATGTTGTTAGGAGCTCTGAATACAAATATATAACTGATAGAAAATTTAAAACTGTATAGAGCATTGTAAAAGTTTAACATTGATTTCTCTATCATGTTAATTTATAGTAAAGTTTAATTTTTCTTCTTCAATGCAGATTTGATTTTCATTCTTATTTCTTTTATTATAGGTTATTGTTCTTCATTTCGCAGTGAACTTTAAAATGAACTCCCAATTTTGAAGAACAAGAAGCATTTCTGGCTGTTTTATAAGAGTTTCATTTCATAAATCACTGCAATCTTACTATAGCTTGTGGTTCAGTATGATTAAGTATTATCATCCAATGCTTTCTTTATAGCTTTGCTGGTCACAGACACATTTTCACCATGAATATGTATAATTTTCACATTTGTAGTTAATCTTTTTCCAATTGTGTCTTTATTATATCCATTTTGAATTCTTAAAACAGAAGTAAATTAAATTATTATTAAATTAAAATTTAATTAAATTAATATTAGTAAATTAAATCATTATTAAATTAAAATTTAACTAAATTAACAGCAGTAAATTATCTACTTTCTAATGTCTGCATTTTGTATAATTTTAAAATGATTTTCAATCCTATGTTTTTTATCTTCTGTCTCCTGTTCACAAGCTTATAACATGATTGCCCTGACATATGATTTGGATTTGATATTTATCATGGGATATTTTGAATTTTAAAAGTAATTAAAGATGTAAAATAACAAAAATTAAATAATGCCTTTTGTATATTTATTTTTAATAAAAGCATATTTTAATGTACAACTTTATGTGTTTGATTTTGTTTTGTGGCTTTTATGGAATAAAATATATTCTGAAGTGTATTTAATTTATTGATTTTAAACAAAGTATTGTGTTTTAAATGTAGAACACTTGAGATTTACATTACACTAGTATAAAAAATAAAAGAAATATAAAAACTCATCTAACGGGAATGATTTTGTAACTAAAAACATGTGACTTACACAAGACACATCCTATTTCTTGAAAAGGGAAATTGAAATATGATGAAAATTTGTATTACTTTTTGCAGCTCTACAAATGCATAGAAAAAGTTAGTGTGTTTGCTCACCCCTGGTTCAAATACAACTTTACGAGCTTACTATCTTTTGCTCTCCTTATTAAATTTCATTTCTCACAATTCTTTGAATGCCTAATCAATCACATTTTCCACATTCTACATAGGAAAATTTTTATCAAATTTCCTTATTTCTGTGTAGTGAATGTGAATATCATTAGATTATGGGATATCATTAATGGTAAGCTACCAACTTGCAGCTTTTTATTGTACCATATTTAATCAAATTAACACAAGGCACCTTTTTTATAATTGTCCCATTGATCTTTTTTCACCACTATATCTGTTCTACCAGGGTTTGCATCATTCTTAAAATTTTCTACATTCTCTATCACTATTTCTAATCAAAAATCTTTGTGGTAGATTCCTTTAACCCTTTGAGCTCTGGTGGGCAAATTTCTTCAAAATTCTCATTGTCACATTGATACCAGTATTTTGCAAAGAAAAAATCTGTTTATGATATACACAATAAAATACATTAAAACTTTTTCAAATAAATTTGGTTGAATATTCTGATGCCATTGTGATATTTCAGAATTAAAATTAGGTTGTCTACAATAAAGATTGTTTTAAAATAGTAGTAGGAAAGTGCAAAATTTTTAACTATGCTGCGATTCTTGGTTCTACATACTCAATATATTCTTTTACTATTTTAAAAGTGAAGTATATTTAACCCCTTGGGAGCAAACAATTGGTATATGTGCTACATAACCTGCTCAGAATCCATGATTATTCTCAGCAGTAAATTTTTATTGTAAATTTTGCATTATTTAATTTGAGCATTTTTCTCATTCAATTAAGCAAAAATTTCTGTTTTGAAAAACTGGTGATAAAAGATTAAAAGTTCTGTAAAACGTTTGTCCTGAAGGGGTTAAGAAGAATTTATAACATTATTGACTCCAACTATTCCATTTATAAACAGCATAGTTTAACTCATGTATGTGTCTTTGGTTAGGTTAGTGTATAAAATATATTAGTTTTCAAAAATGGATGTTTATAAGTTTGCATAAACCTTTCAAGCAGTCTATCTTCAATAAGCCTAGTTCTAGCATTAACCCTATCAAGACAAACATCTTTTATAGAATTTTTAATCTTTTATTACCAGTTTTTCAAAACAGAAAATTTTGTCTAATTGAAGTGGCGAAAAAGCTTGAATTAAGAGGCAAAATTTTAATTGAAAATTTACTGATGAGAATAATTCAGGATTTTGAGTAGGGGAAAGTCGGATAAAACCAGGACCCTAATGTTTTTATTATTGTGCACTATGTGAACAAAACAGTCAAAATTTGTATTAAAACGATAAACTGATTCCTTAGGAAGAAAAAAAGTATTCATTCAATTATGAAAAACAGAAATTGAGATCATAACATTTTTTTTTTAGAACTGTACAATGTCCGGTTTTGTCCAACGAGGGCGGATTAAATCGGGAACTGAAAAAAATAATTAAAAGCACATTGTAATTTTGAAATAATACTATTTATTAAAGGAAAATTGACAGATTATACTTATAGAATGTGAATCTATATCAAATCTACATAAAATAAAAATTAGTTAAGTTATGCTTTAACAGTTAAAATTGTTAGGCACAAAAATCGCAAAGAATGTCTGATCTTGTTCATTTTCATTGCTGCATGCTTCATGTGCCCACTCTCTGCAATGAAGGCACTGTATCCAACTCTTCGTAGGTTTAGATTGTTCATGTAAATTGTTGCAAAAGATGCATGCTTCACTTTCATCTTCCTCCTCGTTTGATGTCAAGAGCTTTTTCCTTGGGACTTTTCTTTTTCATATCAATTTTTCTTCTTTTTTTCTGTCATTATGGAAAGCTTCGCTTCAGGGTTAAATTCTTATTGTCTTCTTTTCCCATCTTTTCTTTCTCTTCTTGTTCGAGTTCTGATTTTTAAGGGATTGAAATAAGGATAGATGTTGCAATAGAAATTATTAAAAATCTTCTATATAACAACTTAATTTAAATAATATTTTTGTATAGTTACTCTAGCGTTGTTCAAATAACTTCTGGACACCAATACAAAACATTAAAATAACGAGAAAATAATAGACTATCATACGTTATACGTACCCAATCTAAATCCTTAGGTATTTAGGATTGGTAAGGTAATGTTGCAGATGTCAAATTTTTAACATTTTCACGTGAAACCTTTAAAAAATCACCACTGCGAAATGAGTTCGTTTACATGACTTCTAGTTAATGGGAGCTGGCATGCCGTTTACCTAAAAGTTATTCTAAAAGTTTCGGCTAGATACCGCTGCAAATGGTTCTAGCCTGGTTCCCTGTTTTATCCAACTTTCCCCTGCCTTATGAGGCATGTATATAGGTCGTTCGTCCCCAAGGGGTTAAGGAGAGTGAAGTTAATTCTAAATTAAAAATTGCTGCAACTTACTAAAGGTAATTTAAATTTTTCAAGTGGCTAGTTTATGATTAAAGTAGTAAAACATTTTTCAATTGAAATAAATGGTGTTGTCTAAATGTTATTTTTACAAGTTGTGATATTATATATATACATATATTTTTGCAATTAAGCTAAAAAGAATTTTGTAAGAAGTACAGAAATGTGCTTTTCAGATACTTTTCCTTTTTTAACTTTTTTTTTTTTTTTTCAGAAAACATTATCAAGATTTTTTTACTTTTAAATTTATAGTATACTAGCTGCTATGTTGTTCACATAGCATTAAAAAAAAGTTACATTAATTAAGCATTGGAGAATCTTTCTACAACTAATGGTAATTGGTGTGAAATTTGCATATACAGTAGACTCCCTAAAATCCGCACATAATTTACGGATGTAAACAATGAAACATTCAGTTCAAATATAGGGACAAAATTTGACTATTTTAGTTATATATCAATTTCATACATAATTTAATTTGTATTTTTGTTAATATTACTGAATTTGTTTTTTCATGAAAAAAGGATAAATTTCTGAAAGAAATTCAAGATATTGCTGATATCACCGATAATCTTTCATCAAATATACTTCTGTATTGATCAAGCTTTTTTGGTTATGTCTGGCTAAACCTGGAATAAAACTTTCTTATTTTATGATTTTGATGTGAACTAGTAATGTACTTTTATGAGGCAAGTTTTATTGAATAAGTTAGGAAAAGTAGATTTTATCTTTATAATGAATATTTACCGTATTTTCGGGCATATGCACCGCACCTCCGAAAATGCATTAAAATAAAACAAATATTCATCAGAAGCGCCGCACCGCTGTATGCGCCGCACTTACGAAAATACATCAAAATGTTAAAAATTGCATTATATTCAATGTTTTTTCGCGTTTTACTAACATTTGTAATATAAATCCAATTTTAAATTTAGTATGTTTTGTATATTTTTTATGATAAAATTAAATTTGAATTCGTGCAGCTTTTTTTCGCGATTTTTTAATACGTTTTTTATAGTTTGTAACGAGGTTTGCAGGGTTTTATCACGATATTTAACGAAATTTGTCAGGTTTTATCGCGATATTTGACGAATTTGCACAGTTTATTACCCAAAACGTGAAAAAATTTGCGTTTTTTATGGGGATGAGCAAGAGATGAATCATGATGAATTGAATGAATCATGAATATTTGAATGAAAAATGAATCATGAATTTTGATACTTAAATTGGGACCAGAGGTTATGCAGATTTTAGAATTTTGCAGATTTCTGGTCAGTTTTCTTTACATTTTTTAAACAATAATTTGAATGTAATAAGTAATGCAATCGAAACTATAATGAATGCTCACAATATAATAAAATATTAAAATAAGTAATAAACTAAAATAATAAAAATTTAGATAATTTTTAAAATGATTAAAAGTCCATACTTGATAAAAAGTTGCGTTTTTTTAAAAAACAAATTTTGTCGAAAAAGCGCAGAAAAAAAGAGAAATTTGTAAAAAAAAAGCATAAAAAGGATGAAATCTATTAAAAAAATCACGAAAAAACACACATTTCATCAAAGATTCATGATCCATTCATTTCATCATGATTCTTTCTGTTCTCATTCGCTTTTGAGAATGGTATGAATCATGAATCTTTGATGAAATGCCGTTTTTTCGAGATTTTTTTTAATAGATTTCATGTTTTTTTTCAAATTTCTCCTTTTTCTGCGTTTTTTCGCCTGAATTTATGTTTTTTCTTGTTTTTTACTGTTTATTTATAGATACGACATACAGTAGACTCCCTCAAATCCGCAAACCAGAAATCCACAACTCTCTAAAATCCGCACATATTTTATGGATGTAAACAATGAAACTTTCAGTTCGGATATTGGGACAAAATTTGATTCTTTTAGTTTTGTATCAATTCCATATTTTTTTTTTTTTTTTTTTTTTTTTTTGTAATTTGTTAATAATACTCTATTCATGTATTTTTTGTCATGAAGGAAGAATAAATTTTTGTGGAAAAAATTCAAGATATTGCTGATATCACTGGTAATCACAATCTTCTTACTATATATATTTATGCATTAATCAAGATTTTTTGGTTAAGCCTGGCTAAACTTGAAAAAAATTATCCTTATTTTATTATTTTGATCTGAATTAGTAATGTATTTTTTGAGGCAAGTTTTGTTGAATAATTTTGGAAAAATATATTTAATCTTTATAATGAATATTTAATCATACACTATTGATTATTAACTTTACTTTTGCTATTAATACTTTAATCATTTTAAAAATTATCTAAATTTTTATTATTTTAGTTTATTACTTATTTTAATATTTTATAATATTGTAATCATTCATTATAGTTCTGATTGCACTATTAAGTGCACTCAAATTACTGTTTAATAAATGTAAACAAAGAAATGACCAGAAATCCACAAAATTCTAAAATCCACACAATCTCTGGTCCCAAGCTGTGCGGATTTGAGGGAGTCTACTGTATTTGTTTTTTTTTTCTAACAATTTTTTTGACAATTCTTTTTGGCGATTCTTTGAGAAATTCAAGATTTTCCGCGATCTTTTGACATAATTTGTGTTTTTTAGAGATTTTTTGACATATTTTGTGTTTTTACTGCAATCTTTCTCCGAAATGTGGGTTTTTTAGCAATACTTCGGCGAAATTCATGATTTTTTTGCGATCTTTTCAATAGACTTGCAGTTATTTTTCGTGATTCTATGGCAAAATTAGCGTTTTTTGAGCGATTTTCTTTTTTATAGTGGGGACTAGCGTTTGATTGGGAAGGGCGGATTAACGGGATTTTACGATAATAAAATTGTAGTTTTGCAAGTGATCCTTTCATGAAATACTCATTTTTTTCTTTTTACATATTTGCGCTTTTCCCATGAACCTTTGATAAAAGTCGTGTTTTTTTCTCCCGATCCTTTCATAAAATTCTTGCTTTTTCTGTGAATGATTGACAGAAATTAGGCTATTATTTGTCGAAATTCATGATATTTTTAATGCTTCGCATTTTCTTCCTGATGATTGACTTTTCACAATTTTCAGAAAAATTCTGATTAGAATCACCTCTGTAATGAATATCGCTGCAAGGGAAAAAAATATATATGGTATCTGCCGCCCTGGTAGAAGCGCCGCAGTAAGCATTATTTTAACTTTTAATTTCGTATGCGCCGCGGCACTTACACCCAAAAATACGGTAATCATACATTATTGACCTTTGCTTTTAATCATTTTAAAAATTATCTAAATTTTTATTATTTTAGTTTATTACTTATTTTAATATTTTATTATATTGTGAGCATTCATTATAGTTTCGATTGCATTACTTATTACATTCAAATTATTGTTTAAAAAATGTAAAGAAAACTGACCAGAAGTCTGCAAAATTTTAAAATCTGCATAACCTCTGGTCCCAAGCTATGCAGATTTGAGGGAGTCTAAAGAAATGTGGAATTTAAATCCTGTTGCCAAACTGCAATTTATAAAAATATCTTCAATATATTTTGAGCGTCCGAGCCTTAATTTTGATACTGACAGAGAGAACAGAATTATATTAAAACTTTTATGTACAAAAATGCAAACTTAATCCCCTCCTCCCCCCCCCCCCCCCAATCCTTCAATGTCAAGAAAGCTGAAAACATGCAAAAGCAAAAGAAATCCTCATTTTAAAAATATTTTAGTTTTTGCAACCAATAATGATTTTGGAACAAGTAAAATATCTAACTCATTCTAAACTGTATTATTACTAATAGTTTTATTACATGAATAACACATTATTTTAGTGGTAGTTCAAAATACCATCAGGGCATAAAAGGTTAATGTTAGTTTGTAAAGTCTTGAAGATTTTACTATACAAATTTGAAGCATTTAAGTCTAGCTAGATGCTGTAGTCTAAAAACAGAGAATATTTGATGAATTAACACAGCAACTTTGTATGTTTGAGACAAATTTCATCAAAGCTGAAAACTGTGATATTGCTGTTCAGGAAGTACCAGCAGCTTCATGAACAGATTAGAAAAGCAGAATAAATACAAAAATTGTAAATTTATCAAGAAGTCATATAAAGCAGACATTTGTAACTAGTGCAATGATAAAAGTCACTGGATAAAAAATGGATTTTTAATGGAAAACCAGCAAAAAAAGTCCCCAAGTATTGATATGAAAGATATAACAAATATTGGCAAGGGTGTAGGGGATGATGTCTGTCGAAACATATCCTTCAGAAAGCAAATTCAACAACTTTTTGGATTGATAATATCAAAATGTTCAAAATACTTTATTGATTTCATGCAGTTTCTTAGTCCTTGTAGCATTGAGGCTGTTGGAAGCAAAATTCTAAAATGGAAGGCCAAAATCACAGTCTGATGAAATGCAAACACCTCTTTGGTCACTAAGTCGTGTCCTTTTCAGAGGGCGATCTCTAAGAAGTAGGGGAAATGTAGTCTTACTCCTTTTTCCGAGAAAAACATCACAGTAGCATATTTTAAACTGAATGTTATTCTGTTTTCATTTTTTAAAAAGCGATCGAAATTAACTCAAGATATTTCTATGACTTTTTATAAAATGTGAGTGAAAGATTTCAATTTTAAGCTGTAAAAACTTTTAAATAATGTTACAACTTATAATCTAAATTTTTCTCTCTCATTTTATAAAATCTCATTGAAATAAATATCTTAATTGATTTAATTTTGATGGCTTATAGTAAATGAGAGCAGATGGTAACAATCGCTTCAAAATTGCTTTTCTCCTCACTCCTTTTCAAATGGCGAAACAAGTTGGTGGTCCTTACCACATGGCCAATGAAGTGGCTGAATTTCACTTGACTCTGATTTTGGCCTTCCATTTTAGAATTTTGTCTACTGGAAAGGAAAGATTGGCTGCAATTGGAAAAGAAACTTATTTGTTTAAAATTTTTTGCTCTTTCATGATTTCGCTATAGCTATACCTCAAAAACTAATACATGGATTTTATCAAATCTACATCCCTAATTAGTTTTTAAGCACATTGCTTAACGGAGGATGCTGTTATGCAGACTTTTTTAAGATTTCTTCTATAGCTCTATCTCAAACATATTTCCATCAAACTTCAGATTTAGTTGGAAGTTGACATAATGTGTTGCTGATTAGACTTCAGTGTAAATCACCCAACCAGTGGTGCTGCTTTGCTGCATTTTTCATTAAGCATTAACATGTGAGATTGAAGAAATTTTGGGAATTGCCACATCCAATTAGATTTAATGCTATAGCTGCAATTAAGTTACATAATCAGATGGTAATTAATCAAAATTAATAATTTAAAAAAATAATAACATGCATTTGACTTTTTTTTTTAAGCTCTTTACTTAATAGATACTCAGATTTATCTAACAGTACCTTTTTTTTTTTTTTATTGATAAATGTATGTTAAATAAACTCTTCAAAGAAAATGTAAACAATTTCCTGCACAAAATTTTGCTGAAAGCAGTTTTTATAAAAAATACTATCTGTTTTACCTTAATAATTTTTTTTACAATTACTTTCATATTAAAGAGAAGAAAAAAAACTATCTCCAATTTTTTCAAACTTATTACAAAATTTATAGTTCATTTTATTAAAGTCTCTATTTTGAATTAGAATCAGAATTAACTGATTCTAAACAGCTAACAATGTCTGTCTGAAGTCTAAATGTGTGGAAAAGTAAACATAAACAGTTTTGAATTTGTTTTATAACACAGATCTGCAGAAATGTTTTTTTTCAGCTGCACAGGATATTTTTGATCAGTTGTACTTATTTTTAAGGAGCTGAATCTAAAAATGACCCACATTTCCCTCCATCACATACAGTATTGTTGCAAAACATGGGGAGTTTACATTAGAAAAGTGATGCAATGAAAAAAATTTCATTACTGTAATGAAAAAATTAAATATTTTATTACAAGCATCTATGTTCAAAATTATAATTTCTCTCTTGATTGAGTTTAAGTAGCTGTATGAAGTGTAATAGAAGTGTTTGTTTGTAACTGCTTATTTCTGTTCCTCAAATTCCTTGAATTTTCTGTTTGCATTGTTGTGTCTCTTGATATAATTCATATCTCTTGAGTGCCACTTTTAGAAATATGAAATTAGCATGTGGAAACATTATTGTATATGATATTTTAGCTAAGAATAGGACACCAGATTTCAGGATAAAAAGAGAAATTTTATACTTAATCACATAAAACATTTTTTCAGAAAAACCTGATGTGATGGAGTTTTCTAAAAAATATATATGTTCAGGTTACAGTGATTAAAAATCTAACAATCAAAAAATTCTATGCTGGTTTTTGGTTGCAGACCTGAGTATATCAAACTAAAACTATTTGAGTTTAAATTATAAAACTAACAATCAAAACTTTTTGGACTTTAGACTAGAAAGCTATACCAAAACTAAATATATTTTTTAGAGGAAATGAAATTGTAATACTGTAAAAATATACATTTTTTAAACATTGGAATATATTATTACTGATATTTATAACAAAGATAAATTTGGAAATTTTGTTTCTTTAAACTAGCATCATTTACATAAAAAACATTGCTATGTAGATGGGATGTATAATACATTTGATTTCAAACTGCAGAGATATTGGCTAAGTTTTTTGCACTAAGGCAATAGGTAACTAAACACGTAACTGAAAAATCCTTTCAAAAGATTCATTATATAATAAACAATAGAATTAAATAATGCATGAGTATTACTTTGAAAATTCTGGGACAAAAAAAAATTATTTAAAAACAGGCCTTGCTTTTTTTTCTTTTGTAATATAGTCATATAAGAGGGAAATAATTTTCTTTTAATACAGATAAATGAAAAATATGTTTATTTAATATTCTCTAAGACAATATAATTTATTTGAAAAAAAATCAATTTTTCAAAAAAAATAAATAAACAATTTTTTCTGTTTTTTCAATTTTTTCAGAAAATTTATATCTTTACTAAAAATGATAATACATTTTTTATTATTTTTTAGTCCAAAGTTATAGAAAAGAAATATATATATATTGTCATGTGTCTGTTCTTGTTTATAATTTCCACAACATTTTTTGCAGTGAAATTGTTATAAATGTTACTTTAAAATATAACTTTTTTTTCACTATGTCAATCTTTTTGAGATACAAAAATGGATATTGCTATTTAAAAATTTTAAATATTTATAATTATAACCATCACAGCTCAACTGTTCTTCATCATTTTCATGAGTGCAGGCACATTTGACATTTTATTATGAATCTGTATGCTCTAGTAGCTAGGGTCTTATTTATTTATACAGAGTAATTAAAGTAGAATCTTGCCAATATATGATTGTTATTTGATTTCTTTTAGGAAACGTAATTAGAAAGGAAAAAATAAAACTATTCCATTTATACAGATTTAAAAAAAATGGTTTTTAAATTATATGAATAAATGTTCATTTTAAACATAAGTGAAAAAAGTTTGTCTAAAGACTGATCAGAAAATATATTCTGAGAAAGATGAAAGTCCTGCAGTTTAAATATTGTAATTCTAATTATTGACTAAGTATAACATTTAATTTAGAGACCATCTTCAAAATTTATATCCATCTAGTATAACTCTACTAGTCAGACTCCAAATCAACTTTAAAGATGCAATGAACAATTTTAGAAAAATTAAAAAATTTATTTACAAAAATAATTTTACAGTTTTATGTGCATACATAAATAATTAACCTGGCACTGATAAATTTCAGACTAGATAAATAAGATACAAAAATTATAAAATGCGTTACAGTATTCAACAAATGTTTTATGAGATATACAAAGAATTTGTAACAAATACCCTACTCAGGAATTTTGTTTTATTTTTAAATAGGCTGCAAATTCAAAATGTTATTTTAATGTTCAGTAATGTTTTTCAGTATAAAACTATCAAACTTCAGTAAATATACTAGACAATGTACTATTATTTCATTTCATGTACTCTCCAATATATTCACTTTACAATATCAATGTGTCAAATATTGAATTTACATTTTATAATAAATTACATTATAATATAAAATTTTATTATTTCTATGCATTTTTTCTATTTAATTGCCATTTTTTAAGCAAAATTGATAAACTTCATTCTTAATAAATAATAAGAAAAGAATCAATTTTTTAGCCATTTTAAGAAAAAGAAAACAAATTACAAAGATGCTTAAATTTTTACTGCAATAAAAATTATAGAAATAATTCTTTCTATTTCACAATTACTTAAAAATTGACAGAAGTACTTAAAAAAAAAGCATTAAGCGTAATTTTATTGAAGTTTTGCAAAGAATTGATCTTGTCAATGACAAAACATGCAATCAAAAACATAAATAAAAGTGATTTTAACATGCTCTTTGAAAAATTTATAGAGTCAATTCATTTCCAGAACTAGTAACTCTAGTTCAAAATAAATATTTTCCTATATATAGAAAAGGTTAAATGCATATTCCTTGACAACCGAAAAAATATATTTTCAAAATAATTTGAAATTAGCTTTAAAAAATAACTGAAAGATATAATGTACATTTGGATGACAAAAATAAATAGATATATGCATATATATATATAATCTTCACAATATTCTCAAACTCTGTACAATGTAGCTTCCACTATCATTCAATTTTGGTAAAAAGATCAAAGCTCCCAGTTCCAGCAGCATACAGTTGTCCAGCAATAATATTGGCAGATGGACCTTTCAGTCTGTCTTCAACACCTGAAGAACAATTAGTGAAAAATGATTATAGATCATTCAGACAACAAATATAAATATTAAATTCAAAAACTTGATAGGTTTCCCTTTTATAATTTATCATATATGTATAGGACAATGGCACACTAAACTACTATAAGTTGCATACATGTATTTTGCAATTACCCAGGAATAATATATAAAACTCGTCATGATTAAAGAGAATGCCTTGTTTTTTTTCTCATTTGTTTGAATTTTAAAAATGTCAGATATTACATTAAAAATTAGCCAATTTCAAAAATTGTTTGTTTGTTTGTTTGTGTGTGAATATAAGTAGGACTTATCAGTCTTATGACTTTTTAAAATGAAAAATTTAAAAATCCTAACTTGTCAAGATGACCTATTATAGAACTCATAATTACATTTCATACTGTAAGGTAAGTGCACCCACTTTCAAAGTTGAGAAACAAGTTTTCTAGTCACCCCTGTCAGATAAACTAACTGCTGATTAACTATAACCCTTATCTGTTATCAGACAAAGGGACAACTTCAGTATTCTAATAGTTTTTGAGCTGGAAGGATGTTTCTCTTCCAGTCTTAAAATACAAGGATTTTGTGGCTCATTCTTACTGCTTTCCTTAAGAAGTAAGTTTTCATTCAATATTTTTTTTCTTTAAAAGTATACTGTATTTTATATTAAAATGTCACATTTCTAATACATTGTATAAATCAATACTTTATTCCTTATGCTTAAAAAGTATAAAACTAACACATAATTAAGTTTAGGGGGTGGCCCACTTCTGGGTCATTAAATTTCAAGTTGTTCCAGTAGTGGGCCAGGGGCCTAGTACTTTATCCCAGAAGAATCTGAAGTGAAATAGGAACAATTTATACTTGTCTCAATAATCGGAGGAAAAAGAAATACAGAAAAATGTGTGTATTTGTGTGTAGTTAAGAAATTAAAGAAACAATAATATTTGTTCAAGGACTGAAGTCAAATGGAAATAAAAAAAGACTGCCATTAAGGAAAATTATGTCTTTAGCATAAATATTTCTGGTATATTTGGAGTGATACCGCAACCAGAACTCAGACAAACAGGTCGTCAACTTTTGTATTCTTTTTGTAAAAAAAATGACTGTAGAAGAAAAATAAATGCAGTTAAATTTAAATCCCATTCACATTGATTTTTTTCTTTTTTTTTAAATAAATGTATAATATAGTTTTGCAATCATTTCAGCATTTAATTACCCTTTTTATTATGTATATCTTATAATCTATCACTACTGAAAAGTAACAAATAGGACAGATATTTTTTTTAGGTTATAAAATATTACAGACTGTTTGAAAAAAACAAAAGAGAAGCTGAAATTATTTTACATAATCATCAAAATTTCTAAATAAGATTTCATTATTGTGTATATTTAAGTGTAGAAATGTAAAAAAATTATAACCTCTTTACAGTACACATTAAACTCAAGAATGGAGTGACCCATTATTGGAGCATCAAAAATTTATTATGCCCACTAGTGGAGCATAGAGGAAGGTAACATTTTTTATTTTTCATTTTTTCTAAAGAATATATTTTAAAAAATTGAATGTTTATTCTGATACATGAAGGTAAGGACTAGGCTAATAATATATATTTTTTTTGGAATTCACTAATATATTATTAATAATTTGATAAATGTCCTTCAGTGGCCCAATACTGATGCATGTATCTTAACCCTCGAGAACTCACACATGAGATTTTCTTTCACCATCGTACCCTTTTTAAGGCTATTTTTCATTTTAATAAAATTTCAAAATGTGATTTCGATTACTTTACCTCTTTTTTGAATCAAAGTACTAAGCCAAAAAAAAAATTTGATATTAAGTGTCTGTAAAATAAAAGAAAAAAATTGGGCACTGTGAGAGAAATTCTCATAGCGAGTTCTCCCGGGTTAATTGTTTTGCACTTTTCAAGAACTTTTAATTTATACATTCTTATATTAAACTTTATACTTTACTTTTAATTCTTAGCATATTCATTATTATGATTTTACATAATTATGTAACATACAAATCTGACTTTAAAAAATATAATATAGAAACATGTTTAAATTGCATGTTTTTATGAATACAAATAATATAATGAAAAGAGATTTATGTACCCATAAGCATGGCATCCACTAGAAAATTTTTAGTTGTTTCAAATGTCATTTGCTGTAGAGGGCTACTGCTACCTTCCATTCCTATTCTATTACATGGTCTATAAAATCCACTTGAAGTCATGTAATCTGAGATAAGGGATAAATGCCTATTGTCAACACTGATTCCATAAGGCTTGAAGACATTAAAAATTTCCTGACAAAGAAATAAATATTTATACAAATTATGAAAAAAAAAACAATTATTTAAATAAATATCTTTCCTTATTATTATATATATATATTCAAGATTTTATAAAGTCAAATACTGTCAAAATCAGTGAACTCCAAAAAGAATGGTACACTTTACTAGTGTGTCAAACTGTCACCAAAGTAAGAAAGGAATAACAAATTGTTAAATATTAATATGTAATAGTTATTTGTATAGATTTGCATTGTATGCATCATTATTATTATTAAAATAACAAATTTGTATTGATATGCCTAGAAAATTACAGAAGCATACAAATCATACAAATGCACATGGGTGAAGAAAAAACATGTTTTTTATGTTCATATTTTTCACTTTGTACAGTAGAACTTTCAATTAATATGGGTCAAAAATAAAGTAAAAGAGACAAATACCCATTTGCAAAAAAGAAGAAAAAATAGGAACCACCAAACACTAATTATTAATTTAATATTATACTAAATTAAATTACTTATTAAATGCTTTTAAAAAAGTTACAATATATTTGGCAACATGTATCAAACATTTAACAGATTTCTAATTTGCTTTGGACAATTCAAATACACAGAATATCTGTTCTAATACTGCAATTGATTATAATACAGCTGTATGCTATTGAACTGTGACCTAATGTCTTTTATATCTTTTTTCTTCCCATGAAACAAGATATTAAAGAATATAAAATGATCACCAGCCTCTAGCTTTTTTAAAATGCAAAATATGTTCCAGTATAATACTTCCAATTTGTGTTAAAACTATGCAGATTTCTCCAGACATGCACAGAAATGAAAACCTCTCTAGAAATATTCTAACAATTAAAACAGGATACAATATCTCCAAAGGCATTGAGAGAAAAAAAAAATATGAAACTTAAAGATCTTTTTGTTTTTATGAAATGGTAAATGCTAATATATATGTATATATATTTAAACAAAGCTATTGTTAGAAAAGGAAAAGTACTGCAAATAGCTTTATTTTATTTTATTTATTTATTAGTATGTTTGTTGGAAAAAAACTATCTTTTGAAACTAGAGAATAACAGAAAATATGAAAATTAATGTAAATGGATCTTTGAGAAATATATATATATATATATATATATATATATATATATATATATATGTTGCAGCCAATACCCGAAATTGGCCAATTCGGGAATTGGCCAGCAACATTAAAAAATGACTGGCCAATTCTAGAATTGGCCAGCCAATTCACGATCTGGCCAGATGCAATTGGCCAATTCGTGAACTGGCCAGATGCGATTGGCCAATTCGCAAAATAGATATAAGCACTCGGCTTAATCCTTTCTAACATAGTTGAAAGTGTCTATGAATTCAAATAGTCTAAACATCAGCCTGTCCGTGATCTAACTCGAGTAAAGTTTCCGGTTAACTTGTAATTGTCATCGTATTTGGTTTATCAATTAATTTCAATATTGAAGGAGAATTGTGTACTATTTTTGGTTAATTTAGTTGGGTACACAAAAATATTTCGTTTCAGTATAATCAATGGGAATATTTTGATGTTACATTATCTTAATTAAAAAATTGGTACCTATGCATCATAGTTCGGATGTTGGCCAAGGCTTCCCAGCCAATTCGCGAATTGGCTGGGCCAAACCCAAAACCCAAAATAAGCTATTCATTTCATGTATTTCGGGTTTTGGCCAGGAAGCATGGCCAGTTCAGGTATTGGCCGGCCAGTTCTAGAATTGACCAGGCTCCGGGTATTGACCGCAACATATATATTATATACATTAATAGTAAATATTATTAATTTTTGAAACCAAAGATATCATTAGAACTGGAAAAATATGTTTAATAAGTAGGTATTTTTGTATTTTAAATATATTTCCATCATAATCAGGAAAGTGGATGTAGCAGTTTTAAAATACAGAGAAAACTTTAAAAGCAGTCAGAAAACATGTAAATCAACATGGAATTGAACTTCAGAATTTTTTTTTAATAGTAAATATTATTTTAAAAAATATGTTAGGAAGGGTGCTCAGGGTTCATAATTATGATATTTTCAAAAATATTCAATATTTTTTATATCTATCTGATGTTTTCAAAATAGTCAGATTACTACCTATTATAAATATTTTTAGCCTTAATATAAATTGGAATCTACATACATGTCACATTTAGCATGAAAACATATTAAAACAATATTCTAAAAGTCTTTTTTTTTTTTCAATACAAAATTGATGATCAAATAATTGAAATCACATACAATTTTCTGTAAAGTTCAAGAACTGTTTTTTTACGCATCAAAAAGCAGGAAGGGTCAAGTTTAGAATTAAGTTTCAAGTGTAAAAAAATATTTTACATACAACAAATTTTGAAATATAAGTTTTTTCTTTTTTTTCTGTTGAAGAATTTTAACATGGATGTAAGTTTGCCTCCTTTTTCATTCTCTAATATATTATACAGTTTTGATTGAACTAAACCCAAACTACTAGGAATCTTTTGCAGATGTTGAAAGAGAAGCTGTAAACAACTGATTCGTTAAATTATCTTTTATGGGCTGTTCTAATTTAATATTATCTTACCACATCAATTACAGTTCAACATTTAAGTACAGTAATCTCTTAACACTTGCGACTTTTAATTATTCACGAAATAAAAAATGAGAAACATTGCACAAATTTTCCTTTATAAAAAAATTATTTTAGAAAGTGAACTCCCTTTATTTCACCAATTCCATAAACTATTTGACATTGGACAGCTTCATTGTACTGTATAGATTATGACCTGAGAATTTCAATCCTTGTATTGAGGCAAAATATAGATCGCATATAGATTCCAAGAAACACAAAACATGAATTGATGCTAAAAATAAAAAAATATCCTGTAGTTTTTTTTTTTTTTTATTAGATTTGAAGACTTTTCTGCAAAAGTTATATAGAAAATTTAAAAAATAATAATAACTTTTTGAGAAAGCAAAAGAAAGTTATTCTTAACCTGTAAAGAGTCTTAAATTTAAAAGAGAAAACAAGACCGCAATTTTTCCTTAAACAAAAATTCCTAATCAAAAGATCAGTTATTCCAAACAGTTGTATATCAATTTTTTTCTTTTTTTGCCATTAACTAGCAACCAAACTTTGTACAATATGCTTCTAATTATTCAAATTCGTTTACTACATGTATTTTTGATTTTTAATAAATATATTTTTGCATTTCAATTGCTTTTTCCATTTTAAAAAATCAAAGAATCTATCCCCATGAGGTACCTCCAGCTTGAAGATTAAGGTAGAGAGGCAAATATCTTTGAAGGTGGTGACACTGATTTTAACTAAGAATTTATTTAATGAACCATAGTAAAAATAGTTAGCTAGGTTAAGATATGCATTGCAAATCACAACAAAAATAAATATTAAGAATGGGTTTGTTACAAAGAATGTCCTAATTGATATACATGGAAGAATAGTTCTTTTTAGTCTAATGATTTACTGCACAGTCATTTCTTGCCTTTGAGTCTGGATTGTGCTATCTTTAATCTTGGATTAGTTCTCGAACCATGAGACTTCTTGGTCTCCCTAAGAGATCTAGATCACTTGTTAGCAGAGTTGAAAACTCAATAATCCTTTTCTGCCATTCTGTAAATTTGTCCTTATTCCAAAAACAATAGATTCCCTTCTAGCCAGTTATAGCTTTTTCCTGTGAAGTCATTTTTCAACTCTTGTTTGATAGGTTAGCTAAAATGATTGCCTCCTAAAATGTTCATACCTTCTAGTTTCATGTTTACCATGGGAATACTTTGAATTTTCATGAAGCAGTATTACAAAAGAAATACTTTTCTGACTCATTTATTTAGTTGCCATCAGAATAGTGTCAAATTCAATGATGGATTGTGATGTATTGTTTTCTTTTTATCTTTCCAGCAAAAAGTTGAACTTAGTTGAATTTTAAGGCTGCTTTTTCAAATACATAGGATTTCCTATCTAGCCACTTTCTATAAATTTGAATAAATCAGTTTGATTTCTTTACACTCATTTTATGCACAGGTAGATAGTCTCGAGATTTGTGATTTTGCCATTTGTGGAGGTTTCAGAGAACCTAACCCTCATGAATTGTAAAAGGATTACTGTATTCAGTTTTAAACATAAATCTTAGAAAATTGAGATATTTTGCTTAAATCTAAGCACCAATTAACCCCTTTATCCCATTCTAGGAGGTGCAGTCTAAAAATAGAATTAAGACAGGGTGGGAACAACTGCAGGTATTGTTCTAAGACAGAATTTTTATGATGGAAATTTGGAAATTTCAGACAGGTGCAGTCAAAGACTAGTTTTTGGTGTGTAGGTAATGTTTTGTGAGATATTCTTTTTAGTTCTTTATTTAGAAATGGGCTAATCGCTCTCTCTCTTTAACTCTACAGGGGACTTGGCAATTGTGTCTTCAAAATGCAGATAAAAATAAATACCTTACTTTCATCATCATGAAGAACTGTAGAACATCTGGAGATGGGCAGGCATAATTTGCAAAATAAAGATAATCACTCTTTTGTAATATTTCATTACAATTCTTAATATTTCAGCTAATTATCAAAAACTGGAAAATCTGAGCTTCAAGTGCATTCAGACTTTCTCTCATTCAAATTTTTATGTATGGTGGCTATTCCTAACCGTTGCAGGTAGAGAGACAAACAAACATCCTTATTTCATTAATATTTACAGGAACTAGCTCAGGACATACATCAGCAGCTAAGCTCACACCTTTATCAGTTTCATTAAATGTAAGCTATAAAATGTTTCTTAGAGTTTAGTTTTCTTAGTTTCAGCCAAGAAATGTGCAGGAGTCATGGACATCATCAGTCTTCTAAAGCCTTTTTAACTTGTTTCTTTGATGGCATATTAAGGTTTCTAACACACATACCACAAATCATTAAAACTAATGGCTAACCATAGACTTCTCATATAAGTGGACTCCAAATTCCATTGTTCTTTTAGCCAGATTTTGAATCCAACAACTTTTGCTTTCAGTGCCAAAAGGGTGCCTTTTTTGGCAGTGATGCCTTTATTTTAAACTTTAAGATTTCGATCTCCCAATTCAGCTTGAATGTGGAGAGAGAGTCTGAGGTGGTTTTGGCAGGAGAAAAACTAGTTTGGTGCACTAAATCTGCCCTCCATCACATGGCTAACTGCTCAGATAAAATTTTATTGTGGCTAGCATGAAATACTACCTGACATCTGATAGCAATTCAAGCTTTTAGAACCTACTTCCCACAGCTTTGCAATTAACATTTAAGAATTACTAAGCATATTTAAAATGCAATGCTTTAGTGATATTTAAAATATTTGTTTTAAAAACAAAACTTTAAATATAGGATACTTTGCACATCTTAAAATTCATGTCAAATTAAACTCTTTAAATTGATTTACTAATTTGGTTTATGCAAATTTAAAAATAGCTTAATCTTTAAAACAGTAATTCAATTTTCATAGAAATTAACAGAACAAAATGAAACTTCAAACTTTTGCCAGGAATATGTAAATATAAAGAATATTTTACTAAAATGTTATCTTCGCTGATGAAAATGAAATTAATGTTTAAGGTTTGGATGGAAAGAAATACAAAGAAGGATTGCCTGAAGAATTATCATCAAACTTCTGTTTATAGTACCAGAAAGGGTCAAAAATTAATAAAATTCAAAATATCATAACTCTGGAAGTTAAGCTTGTACAAAATGTCATTTTCATTGTTTTGCTTGTAAGAGCAAGAAAATTTTTCTAAATGGAAGATGTAGGGATTGTGTAAAAATAAAAATTTTATAACTTGAAACTATACCATTAAAACTAGCAGTTAAAGAAAAATTATTAGTCAATGATAAAAAGGGACACCCTGTATAGTACAGAAGTGAATCCTTAACAGTATTTTTTACATTTTCAATTTGCCCTAAATCTCTTAACATCAATACCATTGAGAATGCATGAGAATTAAGTAATGATACTCATGAACATTCAATAACAGATAGAATTGAAAAAAAAAAAGGAGTTCTCAAACAAAAATGATAAAAAAGAAAAAATTTAACACAGAACAATACAACTTCTAAATTAATGGTTGTAACTATGCAATTTATAAAAAGCAAATTTTCCTTATTAAATTTATCATAAATATTTATAACACTTTTTTACTGTAACTATCTGGAGCATTCAGATTTTTTCAAATCATGGAAAAGTTTGTCATATAAAGGGAGGTGAAGACAATTTAATATGCCCCTGTCAGTATTAAAATGTATCTTTACATTTTAATAATTAAAAACAAATAAATAATGGTGTACAGTTACATTTTTTATGTTCCATAAAAAAAACTTTTAAATGAAGTATAAACTAAAGTGGAAGAGGAAGCCCAATAAAGTGGCCACTTAGATTTCCAAACAAACATATTTGGATTTCTTTTCATGGGGGGGGGGGGATACATGAAAATCATTATTTACCAATCTCTAACTTTTTAAGTGATGAGCTGAAAAGTTGAATTGCAGTAGCTATCCAGACTGTCATTTCTGTAATAATTCATTCATAGAACATGATTAGAAATCTAATGCAGAATTGATGTATAATGCACACAATAAAATTAAGAAATAAAAGATTGCAAATAAATTGGTATTTTCTTTATGGTACATAAAAAACCTAAGTGCATATCATTGTTTGTTTATTTTTAATTATTTTTTAAAGTGCAAAGGTACATTTTAGATACTCTATAATTAAACTCACAGTTAATTGATATGAACAAAGTAATATGAAAAAAATTCTCTTTAGTAATAAAAAATAATTTCTTGGTTGTAGTTTGGTTGTTATGGTATCTGCTAACTGTTCCATGAACTCGGGTTAGATACTGGAATTTGCTGCATTTGTTTTTCTCATTTTTTATTTTATAAATATATTTGTATTTATAATTTAATAACTTCATTGTCAATTAAAAATTGTGTATCAAATATAATTTTCATCTATTTTTTTTATTTGTAATTAAATCATTGTACAAAATATCATAAAACTATTAATTTGTTAAAAAATGACTTTAAAATGTATTTCATATATACTTTATTAATGCAATGATATTGAAGACTTTTTTTTTTTTTTTTTTTTTTTTTTTTGCATATTAAAGATTTTTAAACTTGTAATATGAATGCTTGTCCTTTGAATTATTTTGCCTTCCTATTTATCTTCCTTTTGCCGGTATTTTTATTTTACTTGAATATGTTATCGTAATTAGAGGATGACAACAGATTTTGTAACAATTATGGAATTTTTACTAATCAATAATAGATTTCCTTTTTTTCTTACCCTCTTTAAATAAAATGTTTAAAAATAAAAAACTCTAAACCAAAATTTAAATATATTAACATTTATAAAACAAAAAATGAGGAAATAAGATGCAGCACATTGTGGTATTGAACCCAAGTCTGGAGAACAATAAGCAGATGCATAACGACTGAGCTATGACCAATGTAGTAATTTCCTAATCAAGTATGTATTCAATATGTGTGTTATATTATAAGACCCCTCTGTTTCTCAAGAACTAATGGAAATCTATTGAACCTGAGACTAATTGACATCTATCCAACAATATATATACAAATAATCAAAATCTACTATTATCATGGTTGGCCTTTTCTTTGTAAGATATACAAAAGGTCTCTTAGAAATAAACAGCAAAAGAAAATTTTAAGTAATCAGTCTTATGAAAATCGTTATAAAAAGGCAGAAAAACAGGTGTTTACAGAGTTGAATTTGATATGAACAGGCAAACTTTCGTATGCAATCTACAGTTACATATAATAAATTACCAAAAGTTTCTTAAATAATAATTAAAGTAAAATTAGCTCAACCAAAGTTTATAGAATGTATAATTTATCTTACTGACTGTAATTTAATGATTTATCAACTTAACTAATTTATTTACCTTTTTTATTGCCCTGGCAGCAGCTTCAATTCCATAGATTTCACTAATAGCATGAATGTTGTTACTGTATGCTTTATTTATATCTAAAATATCAACGTGCTTGAAGATTTCCTGAAGAATTAAAAGTAAAATTGTATAAAACAAGAAAAAATCATATGCATTTTAGAAGAATACCCAAATTATACAAAGTATTTTGATGACTGCAATATTTTCTTACCAGAAAATTAACACCATTTGATTTGAGCATCATATTACAACCATCTTTGGCATCAGGATTTTTCACTAATAAGGCTTGTTTAATAAGAGGAACAGAATGTACAAGAGCTTTATCAACTTCTTCTTCCAACAGTGTTTTCATGTCAATTTTACTGGCATCTAGTCTCAGCTGAACATTACAAGAAAAGGACAATTTTTAAAATAATATTTAACAATCACTTTAAAAAAAATACAAAAGAAGGAATTGTATTAACATATTAGGTATTTTGCTGACTAAGATGTTGACTTCCAGATGCATACTCATTGTGCTTTATATGTCTACATAATGTGTATATCTGTCTCACAAAATACTTTTAAAATATTGCAACATAATAGAATTAACATTCACACAAAGAAAATTTATTATTAGGAAATAAATAGGTTCAAACAAGACAAAAAAGAAAAAAAAAACTAACTTCTGTTACAAAAGATAGAAAGTGTTATGAAGATGTTATTTCCTTCTGAACAAATCAACAGCATACTTCCTCCATTTTTTATACATATGCATACTTTAACAACAAAATAAGGTAATTTTGAATATATAATAGCCTATATCCCAAAAATGATTGAATACTTCAAAAATTCAGTATTATCAAAAAAATTAAAAAGCATTAAAATAATTTATAATAAATCTGTTTTTGTAAGTTGTTTATATTTTTGCCTTCGTTAGTTATATTCTTTATATTACTTTGTATATAATTTGGTTACTTTGTGTGCAAACTCCCACACTTTCTCATAATTCATTTATTATTGGAAACACTGTAATTTATCCCAATAACAAACTCCAAATTCTTGAATTTAAGAGCATTTAAGAAAATTTAAATTGTGCATGGATGGATAAGCTGACAAATAGATTAATTTCATAAATGTTGCATTTGACTGCTTTATGTAATAACACAGCTGATAGTTTAATCAGTGCTGAATTGCTAATTTGTAATTATTTCCATAAGCATAATTTAAAATTTTATTTGCATAATAAAATGAGTTTAAACTCAAAGTAATCATAATGAATGTTTTCATACAGTAAAACATAATTTTTTTTTAATTATTATTTAAGTGTAAATAGCATATTTCATGCCAAGGGTCACTATAGATGCAAAAGGAAGCTGTTTTAAATCAGTATTATCTATTTTTATCCCATAATTCTATTATGCAGTGCTAGATATTTAAATTTGGTTAATCCTTTTCTCACTATGAAGTGTTATCAGTATAAAAGAAAGTTAAATTGAATCGGTCCAATCTAATTTTAACTTGAAGTAAGGTTGCGACATGAGAAAACATAAAAATTTATATTTTTAAATATTAGTAATGCAATTTCTCACTAGCATAAAAAACCTATAATGTGACACTTTTTATGAAACATACAAATAATTTGGCAGAAGCTTATTCTGAAGATTTATTGAAATAACAAAAAATCTATTTCACTTAAATTTAGTTACCCTATTTTATCCACCAGGAGATGCTATAAAATAATAAGGAAATTACATTAAATCTGCACTATCGATTTTTATCTTGAGGACTACCAAATTTTATCTTATGGCTATAATACAGTTACATAAACTAAACATTTTTATTTAAAATTGGTTATTCTTTTTGTAGCTATAGCATATTATCAGCATAAAAAAAAATTCAGTTGAATCTGCCTATCTAGATTTAACTTGGAGTATCATTCCTAGCGAGAACTTAAAACAATCTATTTTAAAATTTTAGTTGTGCAACTTCCCACCAACAAAACATAAAAATACTTAGTTTTAGTTATGCTATTCTCTCCTGAAGTACACTATAAATAAAAAAATAAAGGAAATCATGTTGAATCTGTACTATCTATTTTTATCTTGAATATTGCCATCACAAAATGAATGCAGCTATATGCTTAAAGCTTATTGAATTTCAAAACCATGTGGTCTACAATATCTGAAACAATCTTCAACATAAATAAATTAGAAATCTCCTATCTGAACCTTGAAGCCAGCAGCAGGTAAATAATAATCCACTGAAAGGTAAACACAGAAAACAGATCACTAAAACATGACATACAGTGGTTACATTGTGGGTGACTGGGATGATATAGCAATGACAAATTAACATATATTCTACACCAAGATAAAGATATTTACAACACCATATACTTTCTGGATAACTCCATAAGCCCTTTTTAGTCATGACATATGCTCTCTGGTGTATACTATCAGCTTATAATGCATGCTCATTGCTTTTTTTACAGCTACATCACAGATAGGTAGATAGGCTCCATATGTACAGTTTAAAAAGCATCATTATAAAAAGATTAATAGACCCCCCCCCTCTACTTACAATTGTTTTGAGATATAATTACCATTTTATCTTTTAATCACTTAAAAGTATTTTCATGGCAAAAATTTTAACAGAATAAAGTGTAATAGAAAGCAAGGCATTGGATTATTGAAAGAATATCAACATTAGATGTTCTTGAAATTTGTAAGCAGTAGATAAAATAAATAAAAAATTTTACTGATCCATAGGTAAGTTTTGGCTCATCATTTTCAGGTATTCAAATCAAATTAAGTTTTATAAATACCTATATTAGGAACCAAAAATATGCCTGTGAGTAACTTTGATGTCATACTAATGGTGGTAATACCTAACTAACAAATTTTATTTTTACTAGAAATATTTTTAACTTCTAAACATTGCAGAATTTCAAATTTTACACCTCTAATATGAAGAAAGGATTTCAAAAGAAAATTGTTTCAAAACTTTATCTCAAGTTATTGCTTTTTTAAGATTAAAAAGAAAAAATCACTTTTTAAAATTTTAAATACATTTTGCATAGCCTGATTACAAAAGATCAGCCTATTTAAATTACTTTGGTACTAAACTAACTTTATTTCTGGCTAAAATTTTATAACAAAATTATAATTTCATCAATAAAGAAATAAAATAGTATAAATAAAACAACATTTAACAGGCATGCAATTGAACTATGCATTTAACTGTTTAAATTATCAGAATAAAAATAACTGTTGCAAGTAGCAAAATCTTTGGCTATTTCTTCAGCTATTAACTCTTGGCATGTGGCTAGTATAAAAGTATAGTACTGTTAAGAAATTTTAAAATTTTATTTGAATACAAAAGTAATAGTTTTCCTTTAAAAATGCTTTCTGTTATTCTTAATAGGCAATCTAAATATATATTAAATGTAGAAAATCTATTAGTCTTCAATTAACAAAATGGTTTACATCTTTTTCTTCAATTTGAGCTTCCTGAGTTGAATCCATTAGTATGTCTAAAATTAATCTTAGACACAGAAATTTCCCTATCAAAAGTGTGTAAAATACCCAGATTTAAACTAATGCATCTCTCCCCCTACGCACACAATATGAAAAAGAAAACTGCATTTTTAATTGCTATTAATAAATTTGGTGTCTAGCAATGTGTATTTTTTTTTTAATAACAATAAGAAAAATTTCAAATATATTACTTACCTGTAAAGATATTTCACACCATCTTGCATTTTTTGAATCAAAATCATAATCTGACACAAAATGATGTGTGCACTTTACAGCCTAGAATGTTATTTTTTTTTTTTATTTTAGAAACAAAAAAGTAAGAAACAGTATCAGCAATGTAAACAATTTAATAAAGGATAAAAGATCATTCATTGCTGCAGATTTACTATACACATTTTCACAGAGCATACATATATATATTATATATATATATATATATGTATTATAAATCTGCATATTATATGCTTATTAAAAAATATCTACATAAAATAAACTTATGTATAATATGTGCAGTTTTATATTTTAATGCATATTTCAACAAACTTATTGATGTAAAATAATTAGATTAATACTATAAAATAAAGAATAAAAACCCTTCAGATATTAGATGAGAATGTTTTAAATTTATGTATCCAATTTAATATATTTTGCTCCAATAACATAAATAATTAATTTTGAACTTCAGCAACCACACACATGTAGGAAGCATACAACAGACAAAGTGTTGTTTTAACATTGATCTTTCTCATCTTATTGATATTGTATCAGGGTGTTGATTTAAATCAATTTTTTTCTTTTTGAAAAAGTATAAACATAATTTACAATGTTTATTAAGATAGTTTACTTACTGAATAAATAAGTATAAATGTATAAGTTCAAAAATTATAAGCAATAAGTTTTATCAGACATAAAAAGTATTTCAGTTAAAATTGACACTTATATTTTATTATAATTTATACTATCATAATTTCCTTTCCTAAAGTTATATTTAATTAAATGTTTCACTTTTCATATAAAATAACAAGCATACAAAAAATTGGGTAGTAAAAAAATTATACAAAGTGTTCCAAAAAGATTGAAACATGTATTTTTTACTTGTTAGAGATAGGGAAAGTAAATTGAAAAAGTGTTTTAAAAAAAAAGGAAAAAAAGATAGGGAAAATGATTATAAAATTAAAAAAATAGTCCTATCATTAATTTTCAAAAAGTTGCACTTTTGCATTTTTATGCAGTCCCCTACCAAAAGTCCTCCAAGCCTGTGCCAGGAGGAAAAATTAGCTTTCATATTTCTTGTTTTTTTTTTTTTTTTTTTTTTTTTTTTTATCAACTTATTTTACTGAAACACACAAAACTAAAATGGGTGGAACATGATTATAAAAGATTTAATCACAGTTTTCATCAATACTGAATATGAATGAAAGTTCATCAAGTTACTAATCTAGATCAAATTGACTTCATTTAAAGCAATTTATGTTTGATCTCAGATTTGGTGATAATTACGAATACTTTATCTTTTAAAGCAGCATGGTGAATGAAGCCAGCAAATGAATTTGGTCGAGACCTTGACACATGTTCTGTCACATTGAAATCAGTTAATATATATGAGTGATGTCAGATGACAAAAATCAGACTGTTTAAAAATGTCAGCCAACCAAGAATTTAAAACTTGTATAACTCAGCCATTTATTAAGATGAGACAAAAAATGCTTCAGAATCTATGCATCAAGATCAAACACAAACAAAAGTAAAAAGAATAGTTTTCAATTTTTTGAACTTTTTGTCCTTTTTTTAAATTTAAAATTAAATAAATTTTTTAAATGACCATCATTTCAAAACAAAATGACAGATGAAGCTGACAAATGAACTCAATTGAGACCCCCCCCCCCCCCCATCTTCAAAAAATGAAATTAAGCTTTGAGCAATTTAAAGATATTGCATAAAAAAAGGTTTTATCACTGGTTCTTTGAGTTCACTACTAAGCTAGTTCTATTATATTTCACTTCTGATATGGATCCTGCCTTGGAAATATTACTGTAACACACATAGTCTTTGTACGGTTAAGTTAGTATAATTTTATATCTACAATTCTTTTTTTGCCTCTTGTGAAAGGCAAAAACAATTTTTAAAAAACCCTTAAAATTGAAAAAAAAAAAATCATTTAAATAGATTGGACTATGCAAAATATAGTTTTTCTTTTTAATTATTATTTGATTCATTTATGTGCAATTTTTTTTTTCAAATAACTCAATTCTTTTAAAGTCAAAACTAATTAGAAACCCTTAAAATTGTTAATACAACTTAGCATAATGTTGCAAATAGTTTTACCAGAGTCTGCAAATTATGGTTTCTTCATTTTCCCTTTTTTTTGGGGGGGGGGGGGGGCTCTATTTCATTAGTTTAACAAAATAGATGGTTCTTATTGTCCGAATTCTCTGAAATTTTAATGGGTCATAAACATAACTAAAATGAAGTTTTTTTCAAATTTCATTAAAAAATATGTATATTTAAGAAGGCAAAAGTTTAGTTGAAATTGAAAGAATCCCGATATCCCTTGATTTTTAAATTTTTTATTGAAGTTTTCACATATTTTATTTTGTAAAACATGTTTCTACTTCTCCAAACATTTTGAAATTTTTGTAGCTGTAAATCTGGTCAATTGAGATTTTCTAAAAATATTGTATTAAAAATGGACATTTAGTTACTTTTAACGTATAAAATTTTTTCTCTTCATGAGTCTCATAATGATCTGCATTTAATGATAAATTTGAAGGGTTAAAATTTATATTTTAAAAAACTAATTACACCATCGTTTGAAGAAAGTTTCAGTTTTATAAGCATATTTTTGGTTTGACAGTATCTTTAAATTTGCGTCGTGCAGGGGTGTTGCAATAAAGGAGAAAAACCTTTTCTGAAAAACAACCTTTTTTTGAAAATTTACCTTCAAAGGGTTAACTACAACATAATTGCATCATTTGAAATGTGAAAATCTGATCTTTTGCACAATGTCTTTCAATTTTAACTGAACTGAATGGTTTGGCCAATTTAGATTAAAGAAAAGAAAAAAGAAAAGAAATGCAGTTGAAATGCTTCATCCTTTTGTTTTGGTGCATAAATGCATTTGTGCGCATATTCGAGCCTCTTAGTTTCCAGAGCATCAAAGAATTGACTTTTTGATGAGAGTGAGTTGTGGTTCGTAATTTATATCTTGCAATTTAATCAAAAAATTAAAATTCTGAGCTTCACGAGAGACCTTCAACCAACTTCACAAAAAAAAAAAAATGACCCTCATATGTGCTGCAGTTTTCGCTAGCTGACACACACACACAGAGTGATTTGTTCTTCTATTAGTATAGATATATTTTAATTACCATAAAATAATCTACTGATAACCCATCCTATGAATTTAAAGATCTCAAAAATTTAATTATTCCAAAAATAGCTCTTAAAATTTGTTAGTGCATGTAGTATAGTTATTAGATTTCTGAAATATTTCAAATCAGATTTAAATTGTAATGAAATCAGTAATTAAAAAATTACATAAGATTGAATCATTTAAAAATTAATTTAAAATATATATTTAACATGTATCTCAACAAATGACATTATCATTGGAAACAGATCAAAGCATTTTATTTATTTGATTAGAGGCTCCTTCTTAATTATTTATTCCAAAGGTTAGTCTTTTTTTTTCCCCTTAAAAAATTATGAAATATTGTAAAGACATACAGAAAAATTAACTTCTTTGGTTTCTGATAAGTAATTGGATAAAATGAAATTAATTCCATATTCAAATATAATTTTGTTCTTTAAAATCTTGATTCTTTACACCTTTCTTCCTTTATAATTTCACTGTATCAAAATATTAATAACTATATTAAATAAAGTCAAAATAATAATAAAAAATAAATATTAAAATCTTAAAAAATAAAAGTTAATTTTTTTCTGATATTTTATTTCAGATTGGTTAGTATTCTCAAAATTTCACAAGGGAATAAGGCAAAAAAACTTCTTAGTAACCTGCACACATAGTTGAGATTGTAAAAATTTAAACCATTCATATAAAAATGCCATAATTTAATAAAAGCTTGATAAAAATCTAGAAAAGAAATCAAGCAAAACATCAGAAACATAGTAAACAAGCTTTGAGAAGAACACAGATATTGGTTATTAAGTTCACTTTAAACAAAAAATGACAAGCATATTTATAATAATTTCCAATCACAAGAAAATTTACTATTTCAATGATGTTTTGACTTACATTTATTCTTAATCCTTTATCATGATCATTTATAGATTGTCTTTTATCAGTAATAGTTTCTGGAAGAGAAAATTCTTCCGGTGACTTATCTTCATCAGAAAGCACTTCTTGTTTAACTGTTACTTCTCCTTCCTTTTCATTTTCATCCTCTATTTCAAAAAACAAGAAAGGAAAAAAGATGTATCAAGCACAGATTATGAAACACTTTTTAACATAATCAGAATAATGTAACAAAACTGCACCATTTAATAATTTAAAATATTATACCTAATTCAACAATGCAGAAATGCATTTTCTATTATACAGGGAGTAATTTGTAGTAAACAAAAACAAGGTACCTCAATTTTAATATAAGTAAAATAGTTCAACAAAATTAAAATATGCCGCAAATAATGTCTTTCTTTCTATACCATTGTGTAATGAAATTCTTTTGTTTGGCCCTGTAAAGGAATAATAAATACACTTTGTGTAGCATATTCTACAAAATGCATATTTTAGTGCCCTTCATAAATGCATATCAATTTCATTGTATTTTGACAGGTGTAGGATTATTAAAAAGCACTTGAAACTACTTTACCACATCACCCGTAATGTAACGGCATGTATGGTAATACTTCAAAAATTGTTACCACAGTGCCAAAGTTAAATGAAAATCTATGCTCAAGGTGAGGCTTTTGAAGGCATGAAATTCCATGCATTAATTCTTGAAATAGGATTATTGTGGATACTGGGAAAAATGCAACATAAAAGCACCACTTGTTGGGCGATTTTATACCAAACATCCAAACATATACAGTAATAATATTTATCAAGCTATACCTGAATCTGAAATTGAAATGATGAAAAATAAAAAAAATTGGGCATTAGTTCTTGAGAGAGAGCAATTGCAGGAATTGGGAAAATTCAACCACAACACCTCCTGTTGGACTACAAACACCAAAGCATAAACTGAACTAGTTCATACAATGGATTTACTGAATCTAAAGTTTGATGAAAATCCATGAATTAATTCTAGAGATAGGGCTATTGTAAAAATCATGAAAAATGTAGCATATCAGCGCTACCTGTAGAGCTATTTATACCAAAAACTTATCATCATCAATCTATATCAAAGACAACCTGAATATATATTTTTATTAAATTATGTGCATTAGTTCTTGAAATACAGTTACTGCAAAAATTCTGATAAATGCAGCATAGCAGCGCCACCTATTGAAAGATTTACACCAAAATGTAAACAGCCTCAATTCATGTCAAAGACTAACTGAATCTGAAGTTTGATGGAAAGTCATGCATTAGAATATTGAGATAGCTGTTGCATAAATCATAAAAAAATGTGGCATAGCAGTGCCACCTGCTGAACGATTTACACTTAAAACTAATCATCAATTTATATCATAGACTAACCTGAATATAAATTCCATGCATTAGTTCTTGAAATAGAGCAGCCACAAAATTTATGTGACATACAGACAGACACACATTTTGTAAAAGCGTGTTTTTTGGACTTTCTGACTCTTAAAACATGTAAATCTGTCAAAAACTGGAATTTGAAAATTTTCATGAATCCAATACTTTCTTCTTGTAAAGATAGAAGAAAGTAAAAATTGTCATATTTGCTCATTTTAAAGAAAGATTTCTGTTATCTAAGGTTAAAGACTACAATAATTTTAAGTCATTTGTTATTCAATGGGTTACACACCAAGAAAAATTTCTAACAGCCAAAAAATATTGTTGTAGCACACAAAAACAATTTTTGTAGCAATAAACACTGTTGTAGCAGGTAAATACAAACTTTTGCAGCAGAAACATGTCTGCAAATACAGAACATTTATCACTCATTTTATCATTAATTTTCATTATGTAAGTTCATACAAAAGTTCTTGTTTTTGTATTTTTAACAAATACATTCGCTTATTTATTATATTTTATGGTTCAATTGACCAGCATGTATTAATGATATACTAATGCAAGGTTAAATGATGGGATTAACAGCGGCAAGCAGACAGATTGTGACTTGGCCAAAATATTTTGAATTTATGCTTCCTTCATAAATGAAAAAAGAAAGGTCATCCCAAGATTTATTTTCATTAAAGATAATTATGCTTTAAAAAGATTCCAGCAGAAGAAAGCAGGTTTTGATATTCAATGTTTTAGTCTATATATTAGAGATAAATTAGCAAACATCAACAATTTGTCAAATAATGCTTTTCTCTTTAAATGTGAATTTGTTGATAATACCTCGTTGATGTTTCAACTATAGAATGCATATAAAATCAAATTTACTCTATATTCAGCAGAGAGAGAAAACTAATATTCACTCAAGGAAACTCAACTTCTAATAAACTCAAAATGTAATTTTTCATCCCTTTTCTTAATCAAAATTTGCAATTGATAATAAAGAAAACCATAACTTTGTTATTGCAGATTGTGAAAACCTCTCTCAAGCCATTCCAGAGAGTAATAGGTGCAAGATAGTAAAACAGATCTCATACAAACAAAATAAGAAGCAAGAGGTACTTTTGAATACATTAAAGAAATTGAAGAAAGATCCTAATATTATATTTATAAAGATGGACAAATCAAATGAAATTTCAATGTTGGACAGATTAGCTTACACTGATAAAATGAATGTTTGTATAATGGATGTGAATTATGAAATACTACAAAACGTTTTAAACCCCAGGATTAGTTTTAACCCCCAAGAGTTCATTTATGTTGTAAAATGACCAGACAGCAGGAAATCTTTTATTAAGGTCAATCATACAAGAGTTACTCCAATGTTAAAGTAAAATTTGCCATTGAGACCCATTCATTTCTCACTGAATCACACCCACATATTTCTTTAAAAAAATGTTTGTAATCTTCTTAAAGTTGATACTTTCTGATTCAAATTTTGCAATTGAGTCTACAAAAGATTTTATAAATAAAGTTAAAAAAATTTTTGATTAATACAAATGCTATTATGACAAGCTTTGAAGTAATATCATTATGCCCTTCTATCAATATAGTAATAGATCAATAGACTTCAAATCTATCTCAAGATATTAAAATCTCACAAAAATTTGGCCTTAACCTCATAATTTAATATTATTTTAATTTTTTATAAGATTATTTACAAGCATCTACATGGTGCACTGATGGGATCACCAATTTCCAGTTTATTTGCAGAATTCCTCTTAAGGCCTCTAGAAAATAAGATCTTAAATATGTTTAATGTGAAGCCCCCAATGTTGGTTACATTATGTAGATGTTTTGTCTTATGTAACTACATTTAATAAGACTTAACATGTTAACTTCAAGAAGTCAATAAATTATGCAGTAATATTAATACTTGAAATTTAAGAGAATAAATACTGCACTTACATTTGTAGATGTTCACTTTAATAGATGCAATTTTGGATTAAACTATTCAGTTTATAGGAAACTAATAAAAGAAAATACAGTTATTCTTTTACAGCAAAAATCTCTGCATTCTATTCATTCATAAAAACAGCAATCATGATTTGTTCAGATAATAAATTACATAAAGAAATCAAATCCATCAAGAAAATAGCATTTGATCACAGTTTTTCAGCAAATATAATGGAAAGATAATTCAGCAGCACAACATCCTTCTCCTCACTCAAGCCAACGTCAGGATTGGAATAAATGTGTGGTGTGCAGAAGATTTTAATATATAGCCATCATATTTGAGAAGTTAAAAATTATCCCATAGACATGCGATATAAAGTTGCTGGCATTTATGCCCCTTAATACTAGAATTGTGTGTTCTTCATATATCTAGAATTACAGAGGGGATTCTTTTTGACCTCCTATGTAAAAAAGTGCCTATTTCATTTTCTAATGAAATAGGCAAAAAAATATTTAAATGAACTAATTTGTAATATTTTAATTTATTTTAAAGAAAATAGTAATTTTTGCCTTATATGTGCTTATATATAAGACATTACAATTCTAAAAAAATTTTGTTTCAATTCAGTTAGATTGTAGAAATACAAATTATAAAAACTATGAAAGGTTACATAAATTTAGGCGATAAAATAATTTTTGAAAGCTAATTAATTCAAATATTTTAGTTCAATTTTATTTACAATGGACAAAGAAATATTTATAGGATCATTCTTCTGCACAGCAAATAACACACAAGATTATACACACTTTTATTACAGCTGTTGCAAATATTAACATTTTTATAGCCTTTACAATTCATTAATTAGCACTTCTTGCATTTCTTTGATTCTACAGAATTAATTTGTTGCATACAATTAACTGAAGGATTACAAGCTTGTTTTTATCAGAAATATATTCTTCACCAAGTTCTTCTGCCAATTATAATAAGAAATCTCTTCTATTGACGTTTTATTTTGTTATTTTCTTGAACAGGATCCATGCATCTGGTCTGCAGCATGATTGTGCTTTTACAGACTATTTCCTAGCCATCTGATCCAACACATCTACTCCAAACTTTGTTAAATTGTAAAACTGAATTACATCTGGAGTTTCCATTTCATTTCATTCAAATTTAATTGATGAATATAGAGTGCTCAGAAAAATTACATTCTTATTTCTTTTTCCTTGATATGATGTGAGAGTTTTGTTGTTAAGTTTTATTACATCAGAAGAAAAGAGTTTGTTCTGTGCATTTTTGAAATGAGAAGAATTTCCTTTTATAGACAATTTATTGTTCTAACATAACTCAATTCATCTGTTCTGAGGCATTTTGCAAGTTTCAGTGACGTGATGAAAGTATGTGTAGTTATACTTAGGCCAGTATTTTTGTGAGACTCAACTAAACAATGTATTACATTCTCTCCAAAACTTTGGTCAGTTGGTCTCATTTTTTCTTTTCCTAAATAAGAAAACTGATTCAACAGGTATTTTGTCTCTATATCCACAGCGAGCCAAAATTTAATTCCAAATTTATCAGCTTATTTGTCATATACTGCAAAAAACGACATCATGTTTTTGTAAGAAACAACTGTTTGACAATCGTAATATTTTCATTTGGTTTGTAGCAAAGCATATTGTTCTCGATAAAAGTAGTCCATATCTCAGGAGTGAGAACAAATTTATCATTCTACAAGTGCAAAGACCTTGTTGATTTATTATCAAAACAGATATTTCATAATTTCCAAAAATCTGTATCTAATTATGGTCTCTTGAAAAAACTTTGGGCCCCATGTTTTATATCACAAACTAAGAATCGATAAACTTTTGGCTGCCAATGCTCCACCATCATACAACAAAGATATGATTGTCTCAAGTTCTTTTAAAAAGATATTCCATAAGTCATCTTGAAGTTTATGTTTTGACTCAGCATCAGTACACATTTAGGTTTATTAAGACAAACATTATGCTTAGCATAGGATGTCAAACCTAAGTTTTCACGCAAGATATTTTGTTCAGCTCGCATACCAGAAGTATTTCGATAATTTTTTACTTTCTACAGAGTTCCATCTCTAGAGATTTCTTCACAATCAATTGTTTGATTGCTTTTTCTAACTTTCTGTTTTGAGGCTCCACTACATCCAGCTTTGATGATCATAGATGAATCAGAACTGGAAATTGTACGAGCTCTTACATTTTTACTTTCACTTGTCCTGGATGGTGAAACTGCATAATCACTTGGGACAATAAATTCACACCTGCTCGATGTATTGCCGGCTTCTTTTTCTATAATATTTTCAGTTTCAGAACTAGAATTGGAACCAGATAGATCTTGCAACAGTTTTATGATTTTATCATGCATTAGCCCTCTTCTATGAGCCATTAGGGTGATAATGAATTTGATCTCAATATATATAGATTGTGAGAAATACTATATCCAAAAATTAAATTAAAAGAAGAATGAAATACAAGATAAAATCTATGTACAAATTTGCATTTTACAATCACAAAAGAAGCACAGTCTAAATATGTGACTAGCATGTGTTTGCTTGTGGAACTACCTTTCCCCCATTTCTGTTCTTTCTATCCTTTATTCCCCTTTATATTATTATCATGCAGGTTGAAATATTTTTTTTTTTTTTTTTTTGCATAGGTAACAACGCAAAACAAATGCAATACAAAACGCTTCTACTTCAGTTTTCTCAAGAAGATCAGAAGGACACCTGGCTGTAATTCTAGGTATACTCATTTGTCAAGGAATAAAATAAGTAATCAATTTTAATAAAATTTATATACATATGAAACATGAGGATTTAGGAAAAAAAAGAAAGGATAAAATTATTTATATAACAAATAGTAAAACTATTGAAGAAAAAACTTTGTTAGGAGTCAAAATGACACATGCAGTAATTCTAGTGTTAATTCTGATTGATATTTTTACTGATAAGATTGAAAAAAGGACATTTGATCAAAAATCTGGAATAGATGAAATATATATTATGTTATTAAAAAAAGAGAAAAGAATTTATTTTGGCATGACAAAATGCAAATTTTCTGAAAAGATCAAGGAGCATCATAGGGCCTTTAAATAAGCTATTTCTTATTTTTACATGGATAATAAAGGACGCTATGTTAATTTTGAGGAGGTACAAATCATAGTTCCATGTGTTAATCCATTAAAAGAATGATTGAAGAATCAGTCAAAATCATAGCACATGAGTAATGCCTCTAATGATAATTTATCTTTTAATATACCAAAATCTGGCATATTATGAAAAGTTTTAATTCCTCATTGTTTGCAATATTTAAACTTTTCCTTCTACTACCATCTCAGGGCAAAGATAATACTAGAGAGCAGAACCCATTATTATCTGGTAGGAAAGTTAAATCAATTGTTGATGCATTTTTGGCACTTTATAGGTTGTCTACTTTGGTGGTAACTGCTTCCTTAGAAACTTTCTGATTTCAATCTCATAATAAAATAAATGAAATATATAAAAGAAAGTGAAAATATGAAATGTTGTATTGTTGAACATTCTAGGATTTTATTTGAGTCAAATTTACACATGACCAAAAGATAAAAAGACAAAGCTAAAGTGTGGTCAACTCAAGAGAATTGGCAACACAATAAAATTTTGGCAGGAATCTCGAAGGAAATTTTGGGGATATTTTGGTTAAAGAAAAACAGTTTGGTACACTTTCTTTGTCCAGGGCCAGACTAATACAGGGCAGCTGCCCCAGGTCCCATAATTTGAGATGGAGGGGGAGGGCTTCTAAGAGCAGATATAAGTTTTTCATTAAAGGGGAACCGACTGATAAAAGATATTAAAAAAATTACCAACATTATTCTCTTTCAGTTTTAAAGAGGCTCTTTTCTTCTCCCCACCCCCCTCTGCTCACATGCCCCATACTCCCATGAAGGTACTAGTTATATCAAAAAAGGAATGATTAAAATTTTATACATTTGGTAACAACTAGTAGTCCATAAATAGCTTATAATGCTTGAATGAATTGTATTTAATTCCTTGTGGGGCAGTGGAATAAATTATATCTCACCTAATTGAAAAAAACATTTGCACCAGAAACTTTAAATTATATATTTTTAACATTGGGAAGAAAATGTTGAAAATTGTTTTTCCTTATTTAAAGTTTTATTATTATTCTGGAGAGAATTTAATATTACAGAAACATTACTGCTTGCCTTTCAAAGGGTTAAATTTTAACAGCTCACATTTATCCTTATATTCCAATAACCGAAAAAAAAAAAAAAAAAAAACAATTCTATAGTTTTTTAAATTTTTTTTTATGCTATTCTGTATATAGATGTGAATAGTATTTGGTATGTAATTTATGTATACATTAGTCACATTTAGTTTTAGTTTAGCTTTAGCATAATTCATGAAAAATTTCAAATGATAGAAGCACCTTCCCCTACAAATAATGTTTGTCATAGCCCCCACTCCACTGTGGGGCCTAAGTCAGGCCTTGGGCCCTGCCTCTGCTTACTGTCACTTGAAAATGGACAGTGATGTTTCATTCAAGAAAAGGTAATTCGTTCTGAGTCCACTTGTATGAGAAGTCTGTGATTACCTTCAAACCTCAGGGATTGCTTTCAAACAAATTCATACTTGTTTGAGTGCAATCCATTCTGTTGTACATATATGACATCCTATGATCTTCAGTTTAACTCCTGATTCATTTCCAACTTATTTCCTCAAAAAAACAATTTCTTAATCATCAATGGATGGCACCACAGCATTTTTTCAATCATGTAATTGATCATGACTGACAAATTGTCTCTTACACAGGTAAGTTTTGTCTCTAGACTTTTAATCATTTCAACATCATATTTTATCCTGAGGACGACTGCAGAAGCAGTTCAAAATATAGATTTTATCATTGATTTTTATTGTACAAGTCCATACAAAGGTTCTTGTTTATAACTGAGCCAGTTTATGTGTTTTTAACAACTACATTCTTACTTGTTATACATTACGATGCAATAGTCCAGCATATCTTAATATGTTAACAGAATATTTATTTTGGAGTACTTTCTGAATATTAAAAAATACAGTTTTGGAGAAGAAATTATAAAATTTTGAAGCAGTTAAAAGTGACTTTGAAAGACATTAAAATAATAAAAGTAATACTTTTTCAAAGGAGTGAAAATAAGCAAAAATATGTGACTTTCATCCTCGATGCTATACATTAACATTCATTATAACTTCCTACTAGAAATAGGAAACTGGCTGGGTTTTCCCCTACATCTCCAGTACCAGAAAGTTTTAAAATTTCCTTTCTTTGACAGTGATAATTTTCTTCATTGTCTAACAAGCCTTTAGAAGAGTAGTTAAAATTTGAAAACCAGTCTTTACAGTTCTAAATAGGCTTTTTAAAATGAAGATTATACATGAAAACTTTTAGAATACTGCACTTTTTTATTTTGAATGATAAGTGAACTGTGTCAGAAATTTTATAATCACTCCAAATGAAAATTTTCCTTTTGATTTGCCCCCCCCCCCCTACATAAATTTGCCTGGTTAATGGAGGAAGAAAGCAGAAAGTAAAATAATTTAGATGATTACTTATTTATATATTGTTACTATAAAGAAAAAAAAAACAGATTTTTTTAAAAACAATTATAAAAGAATTTCACAATTTTAAACTTTGTGTGCTTTGGGGTGAGAAGGATTTCAGTGGGAGGGGATACTTTACATTGATTATTTGCTTTTTTTTTTGGGGGGGGGGGAGAATATTTCAAATAGTATACAAAAGAAAAAGTCATAAAGTTAAACATTTTTTTGAGATTTTGAACTTTGTGAATTTTGAGGCAAAGGGATTTGGAGGAGAAATGGATATTGTAGGGAGGTAAAATGTATATGATTATTTATTTATTGTTACAAAATGTTCACAAATAGAGAAGAAATTTCTAAAATGTCAAAGATTTTCAAAATTTTTCAAATTGTGTACTAGAGATTGGCTAAAGAGGGAGGGGATGAAAAAGTGGAAAGCCATGGTGGAATTTATATAAAATTTCAAGAAAAGCAGAAATTATCAAAAAGCACCTTTCTGATATTTGCCATCCTGTGAAATTTATAGATTTTAGTCATAATGGTTTCTCAAATATAATTTTGCTCTTTCGCTTTGATTAAAGGAAGAATACCATCAGCAAATTTCTAAAAATGCATCTCATTACTCTTTTTGCAACCCTATAATCCAACTCTCACCACCATATAAAGTTTCTTCTGTTTAGCAACAATAAATTATAAGTTTTAGCATTTGGTCATATAATAAAATAATTAAAATATAATACAAATTAGAAAATTAAGTTTAAATTGCAGCTTGAAAAGTCATATGTGTTTCATTAGATATCAGTACCACCATTTCGTTTCCCACACTCAAACAAAGTGACAATTTGGCAAAAAATTGTCAGATAGGCACAAAAAGATGCAGCAATTCCAACTTGCTGCATCATTGTGACCATATTTATAGCAAAAAGTTTCTTAAATTAAAATCTGGCAAAAACTATACATTTTTTTAGGACACATGTCCTACTTTGTCATCTGAAAAGTCATAGTTTAACACAATGCAGGCACTGCAAGTTAGTTTCTGAATTGAGAAAGTACTATTCTTTTTAATTAATTTCATTGCTATTATTATACTTTTCATTTTTTAAACCAATAAATCACAAATTTGATTTATATTATGCATAGTTACAAATATGCAAAACATACTCAATTTTTTCTTTTGTGACTTTCTTATCAAGGGTCAATACATGTATCTTTTTAAAAGGGAAATATTTTATACCTGATTCATCAGGAAGAACTTCCTCTTCTTCAGGATCTTCGTATTCTTGTTCTTGATTATGCCTCATTTTTGATTTTGCAGAGGTTGTATCTCCATCACCATCACTTTCAGCTCCTGAGCTTTCACCTTCATCATCTTTCTGAGGAGGTTCATCAGGTGTAGGATTTGCTCCTCCTTCAGTATCTTCCTCAATTTTAGTAAATCTTGCAAAACTACTTGAATCTTTTTGTGTATCAACTAATCTAAAAAGTAATTTGAAAATTTTTCATAGAGAATATAAAATAAAAGTACAAATTTTACAGTTTATTACTAATATGAATGTTACTAAAGTAATCAGTATAAGGGTAGTTGCAGTCTTTGAGACTACACTGCACTAACTAATGCCAATGAAATTCTTTGATAAAATAGATACCATATTTTAAAATTGCCTCCTATGTCAAAATATATTTCAAAACTGATTTTCTTTTTGTTTGTGTTTTCTGTCATAAGTTAAATGTTTACACCACACAACTGTTCATATTAATATTCAAAGAATGAAGCTTTATATTAGATCCATAAATTAAATAGAAAAACTGGTAAATTTTACTAGTAACCGGTATCAAAAATTTTAAGTGATCACTTTTATAATTAAAAGTAAGGGAAACTGAGGCTAGTAGGCATAGTTTTTAGTTAGTTTTTATTTAAGTTTAACAAATTTCACTACACTTTTAAAGCATGGACAATTGGCTATAAATATCCGAAGTTCTAAGTTTGTAGCTTTTGTAGTTTATGATTAGAGAAAATTTAAAGTAAGCGAGAAAATGTTGCCAATTTACACCATCATAGGGTGAGTTTATTTACACTTCATAAAAAGTTAATTGAAGCTCAAATAAGACATGCAGTTAAGAGAAATCAGTTTTATTACTACCAGCAAGTTTAAACAAAATTATCCCCATACAATGTAGATTCTAAATTATACAGACATAAAAATAATGAATAAAACATTAACATTGAATAACTTTTATCGTACTTGATATCATCATCAGAGTTATGGTTATTACAGATGTAAAGTTGAGTGTCTTTGTTTGTGCAGGCTATATGTGCCCAAACATTGCATCACAGACGCTTTGTATTTAACTACACCAGAGGTCACATTCACTCAGAAAGATTTGGAGCAGTCAAAAAGGGATTTTAGAGCAGGAAAATCAGTTTTTGGAGAAAATAAAAGAAAAAAAAATTTCTGCAATTTTTTGACGAAATCTGCTGTTTTTTCGCGATCTTTTGACGAATTTTGCCGTTTCTTTTGGAATCTTACGACGAAATCTGCCGTTCTTTCGAGATTTTTCGACGAAATTTACCATTTTTTTCGCGATCTTACGACAAAATCAGGCATTTTTTTCAAGATTTTTTGACGAAATTTGCGGGTTTTTTTAAAAATCTTTTGACGAAAGTTGCCGTTTTTCAGCGATCTTTTGAGGAAAGCTATGGTTCTTTCGAGATCTTCTACTAAAGTCTTCCATTTTTTGTGATTTTTTGACAAAATCTGCTGCTTTTTTCACAGTCTTCAGATGAAATCTGTTGCTTTTTTGCAATTCTTTCATGAAATTTGGGTTTTTTTTTTTTCTAATGATTTCTGGACGAAAATTTGCGTTTTTTGTAATCCTCTGACTAAATTTTCGTTTTTTCCTCGACCCTTTGATGAAATTGCTTTTCTTTTCTGCGATCATTTCTCAAAAATCTTATGAACCCTATGTCTGTGACCCCTGCTACACACTTTGTGCACAGATCTAAGTTTCCTGTTCCTAAGTATCAACACACACAGCTATTAACATTTTCTCATCATCAAGTTCTATTCTATTGTAGGTGGAAACAAAGTTTTTCTTATTGTCTGTTTATTTTAGGCCAACTTTTTCTATTGCCTTTTTTGTCTTCTTTTTGTAAATCATTTTTGCCTCTCTAAAGCTTTTTTTCTGTCAGCGCCTTCAGATTTGATGAATCTGTCCATATTCATATGGCTCCCTTTTGCCTACAGCTATTTTTACCAATTATTTCATTAGTCTAACAAACTCAAGATATAATTATCCAACATCTTAACCTGAAACCAGAGAAGCTCCAATAACTGCTGGAGATAAAACCCATCTAGCTTCTAGCCTATCATGAGTGAGTTATGACCATCATCACTCGTTTAACCACTTAAACTTTTTTAAATTTTATTTTTTTTACATCCAATAAATTGAAAATAGGGGATAAATACCATTTTTAAAGCTAAATAATCCTAATATTCCTGTCTTTAAATAACGTTAAATTGTATTAAAAAAATTTAGTGGTGTCAAAAAAGTTTAAGTGATGAATCAAGCAAATTATTCTTGCCCATATGTGATGTACAGACAAATTAGTTAAGTGGTTAAATTTCATACTTCATAATTTGGACAGATTGAGTCAGACTTCTTAATAGAATATTAAAAGCTTTATCAGTTTGCCTAATAGATCATCCATTAATCCATACAATTTCCACATAGTTTCTTATAATATTCTTTGGCATGCTAACCTATTTAATTTTTCTTTGGAACATATGCAAGTTTTCTGCAAAAAAATAATTTATCAAACAGGATAAAGTAGCAGAAAATATTATGAAACAATGTTTCAGGGTTAATTGGTACACTGAGCCAACTTGACCTATGTTCATAGTGCCTACTAACCTCATAAAAAATTTCTTCACAAAATTGGAAATGTAACCCATCAAACATAAAAATTTCAAGTAAATCTCACATGGAGTAGGTAGAGTCAATCATGCACTATAAAATACTACAAAAGATAAATCGCAATTATTAAGATATATATTAGAAATCAGAAAAAGAAATAGCAAAAAAAAAAAAAAAAAAAAAAAATACTTATGAATGCAAAAAGAAGAAAATTCATAATAAATGTCCAGCTTAGATGGGTAATGCTGCAGAACTACAATGGGGATTGTAGAAAGCAAGAACAAAGGTACTCGCTGACTGGGTGTGTCATCTATCCATAAACAGACAAATTATGAAAACTGTGCCTACTTACCCCTGTAGCCAACTAGCTCCCCAACTGAGCAATAAACTATCATTAAAATTTCTATTAATTAAACATTATATATACTAAAATTAAATGTATTAATGGTACCGGCAAGAGTGGAATAATTGTCATAGATGAAATGTAAGAAAATTTTACTTTATCCTAGTAAAACAGATAGCTATAATGAGGTCAATGGGCATATAATTATTTTAATAGCCACTTTTTTCATTTAGCAGCCCTGTAGCTGTCACTATATTTACCTTTTACAATAGATAAATGTGGTCTTTGAGATTACACATCACCTGTTATTTTTTACCTTTTTTACCTCTCTCGTTTAGTGTTAGTACAATGAAGTCTTGAAAATTAAAATTTGCTAAAATAATTCTACAAGTGAATATGTTATAAAAGCTTAAAAAATTATTTATAAATAATTTTACATTAAGACTAGAATTTTTTTTAGAACTATGAGTATGGATAGAAGCAACTTCATCAGTAGTGGTTTTAAAACAAACTAGATGATCAAATTTTCCAATTGTGCAATAAATATTTGAGCTTTGACCATCAATATTTATTTAATTTGTATATTTAAGCATGTCAGTAGTTCTTGATTTATGGTATTCCTTACTATTAGTTGGCATATTAAATAATTAGAAAAATAACCAGAATATGTGTGATTTTAGTTTTTAAATTACCAGCTTAAAAAAAAAAAAAAAAAAAAAAAAAAAAAAAAAAAAAAAAAAAAAAAGAGAGAGAGAAAGAGAAATTTTAATACTATTTTTTTAAAGCCAGTTTGCTGCTATCTGTTTCTAATCTTTATATATCATCTATATTTTTTTAAATGATTTAGAAAGCAAATGTTTTTCAAATTTTAAGCATTATATACAATGTTAACAGTATTTAATAAACTTTTGCCACTAGCTGGCTTTATTATTTTAATTTTTAAAAGTTTGTAATCAGTTAATTTAGTTTCAGCAATTATTTCCAGAGATAAGGCATTTTACTATACATAAACAATAAAATTCTAAAAATTAAAAATAAATTTACAACAAATACAAATATCTTTTAAAATTTTATTTTTTGTTTGTTTGATCTCTGAAATAAAATCATTGAAAAAGTGTTTATTATTCAGTCTTCTTTTAAATTTATAATAATAAACAAATGCTGTTAAGGGAAAATAAGACACTGTAGAACCCTATAGGAAATACATGAGGTAAACACCTGTTTCCTCAGAAACTATCCAATTGGTTTTTATAAAATTTGGAATTCATATTCACTGGATTATATTCAAAACTTAACCTCCTGAGACCCTGCATCCATTCTACTGGACATTTTTATGTTTGGTATAAAGTATTTAATTTCATTTGGAACTTGAAAATACGTTCTGTCCATTATACACACTATCTGTCTACACACGTGTAATTTTAAATGTTGTGTCAATAAAATGACATCACAGTTTAAGCAATCTAATGTATATTTTAGAGAATAAATAAATTTTTATGTCCATTTTATTGGACGCTGGGTCTTCATTAGTTGTTTTTATTCACATTAGACTATTTTTGTATACAAAAGAGAGGTATTGGTTTTTACTTAAAAACCAACACATTATTTAAATAAACGATAAATGCACAAGCAGATAATTTTTTTAATAAATAAAAAAGAAAAAATAAATATCATAAAATGTATAATTTTACTGATAAAATGCTTGTTCTAAATCAGTACATATTTTAATTTTTAAATTTAGTGGATTTTTTTTTCAGCATTTGGTAAATGCAGATATTTATAATTAAGGTTATATAATGATTTTTTTCTTATTCATTGTAACCATTTTTGGTATTATTTTTCGATTATTATGCTATTTATAAATGAATTAATTTGATTGCATTTAATTAATAATAAAATTCTAATGAAAATATAATTAAAGATAACAGTATAAGATTATAAATAAACTCATTTTGATTTCTTTTATACTTCATCTTGGCATTTACATGGTAGCTGTGGCACTAATTATTTTCATTTATGTAACAAACAAATGACTGGTGTCGATAAGAGTTAAAAAACAAAATGTTATTACTATTTTTTTTAATTATTAAATTGATAACATGTTTTGTATTTAAAGTATATTTTTTCCGATTTGATGATGCAAAAATTGAATTTATGTGACATTTGGAAGTGCCATATAAATGATAAAAACACACTTCTTATGACAGCAATATTTGTAGGGAAAAAAATAAAAACTTGATGCTAAAAATATGGTTTTTGAAGCCTATGTAATGATCTTATCTTACATGATAAGTATTGCAAGATAAAACAAGCCAGAAATTGCATGTCAAACATAGTGGATAAGGTGCATTTGTACTACAATGAAGTTTTTAAAATATTAAGATCTTGTTTTGTAATAGTATACAGTACTTTGGATACAGTATAATATCCAAAAATCTTATGTGTTCTTGTAAATACTATCTGTTTTCTATGATACAAAAAGTAACAAAGTAAAACTCTGCATCGTATATCAATTTCCTAAAATGCAAAAGAGTTAAATATAATTAAAATACATCTAAAAAAAATCTAATTATTATGTCATTATTATCAAATTATGTAATGGAGTAATTTTGTGTGAACCTGTAAATTAATAACAAATATTCTTTGCTCCGCATATTGTACAGAATGTATATTTTAGTATATTTCATAGATGTATATCAATTTCATTATGTTCTAAAGAGTGTAACATCATTAAAATGCACTTAAAATTATTTTTTTTCCAATTGGCCATCATGTAACAGAATACTTTTGATTGTCTCTGTAATTAAACTATGCATCCAATTTTCATGAAACTTGAAATGACTCAGCAAAATTGTGCAACAATTATATATTTTTAATTTTGAACCATTCGCTTAGGTAGTTTTTGCACAGTTGCATGCAGACAAATGGATGAACAGACAGACAGACCGATGGACCAGACGACAACTAGGTGAAAGTATTTATACAATTTCGAACTTGCCTAATAAGTTTTTGTCATAATATTCTTTGTATTTGTATATTCGTTTAACTATAATTAATAATTGACTTACAAGAGCATATCATTCATAAACTACTAAATTTCAAATTCATCTTTTTTTCTTTTCTTTTCCTTCTTTCTTTCTTTTTTTTTAATAAGGGTAATGAATTTTTACAAAAAAAAAAAAAAAAATTATTATTGTCTTAGTGTTGAAATAAATTTTGTATCATTATTTTATGTAAAATTCAATTTTGTGTCATCATTTTTTTTTTTTTTTTTTTTTTTTTTTGTTAAATATTAAGAGTTTTACATTCAGATTCATATACTTCAATAGTATCTTTATAGGACTAAAATCCAATGTCCATTTTATTAAACATACTAAAAAACAAAGTATTTTTGACTGTTAAAATAAATTAAAATGTCTATTGCTTTATAGACTCAAAAGAAACAAATCTCAAAATTTGTAAATTTTTCTCAAAAAATATGAGCTTGGGTCACAAGTGGTTAAGGCGGATAGTTTTTTTTCTGAAACTAAAACTTTTTCTTTTAAAGCAATGACATTTTTCAAATTTTTGTTTAAAATAAATTTTTTTTAATTGTCTGTGACATATGATCTTATACTCTAACACCAAAAAAAAGTATTGAAATTGCTTGAGTACTTTAGAAGTTAAGATGTTTAGTTAAAAAGTGAAATTGTTTGGAGAGTTAAAAACTTAGACACTTTCAACCCGTATGAAGTTCTTGTACAGTTCTGTTAGACACATGAATTAAAGCATATATAAACACTTGGATAAAATTTAATTGCATATAATAAATGAGTATAAAATGTTAGATTAAAATTAATTTGAGTGAAATTGGCATCCCAGTCTTGTCTTCCCTTAATACACCAACACCAAATAGTACAAATTCAGTTTAACAGAAGATCAATATATACTTACTTTGATGCTGACGTTTGACGTTTTTTCTTTTTAATTGCTTCTATTAACTTTTTTATGAAAACCTTTTCAATATAATGTAAAATTTTTGTAGGAGTTGTGTATAAGAGTCCTTTATATTCAGAGTATTTCAAGAAGTTCAGTCTAATCACATAATTATGAAAATTGTCCAACCTGTGAAATAGAACCGATTATAGCAGACAGTGTCTATTAAATGTTTTTAAAGAAAACAGCATAATGAAATAGTGTTTCTTGCAACTGAAATTAAAGAAAAAAAAATTTTTACTTACGAATGCCTATGAACAGAAAGATATTCCTTAACTTTAATACTATCTAGAACCTGAAATATAATAATAAAAATTTTCTTATTTAAATATACAAACAGACATTTACTTAAATATAAAAAAGATATATAGATATAAATAAATATTAATCAGTGCAATGTAAATAAAAAACATGACAAAAAATAGCAACAGAAAAATGATGTACTGGGTGTCTTTTAAGTATATTTATATTTTAACAAACTTTTACACTGGAATGTGGTTTGCACCATAATAAAATACTTAAAAAATACTGAGATTATAAAACATATATTTATTGCCTGCTAATATTAAACTGTATTTTGAAGTGAAAATTAATATATGTAGTATAATCCGAATATTTTTTATATCTTTTAACAAGGGGAATCTTAATAACACTATATATCAGTTAAATTTTGAACTAGTTTCTTCTTTTGACAATATAATGATTTTTTGACAAATCTTATAGTGTAAAACATACACTCATGAAACAATTTATTAAATTTTTATAATTTTTTGAAACAGCAATGTCGATTATTTTTATCTTTCTTTTTTCAACTTAGTTGTTCAAATACTTTATTTTTCCTTCTAGAAAAAAAGATTTCTTTTAATACTAAGTACATTAGCATGAATGCAATGTTTGCCTCAATGATAATCTCCATTACACTGAAACTGCCTACAAGTATTAATATATGAATAGGTCAAAATATGTTACACCAAATACGTAAACTTTCTTCCCTTTTGAATTTATAAGCAACATTAAAATAAAACAGAAAATTATCATCTAAGATTTACACAATCAGACCAATGTTACAAATCTAATAAAGATCTTACATTAATTAAAATATCAGATAAAACTTTAAGAAATATGAAATTTTTAAAAATTGTGTATTAATGTACCTGTTTTACAGAAACTGGATTCAACTCTAGTGTTAACTTTTCAGCCTTTTTTAAAATGTCAGTTTTATCTAGCAGTGGTAAATCCATTGTTGGTGTAGCAATGTTTGGACTTGCAGTCATAAGGATTTCCCGAATGCGAGGAATACCGAGAGTTACATTCATTTCACCTTTACCAGCAAAGTGGAAAGTGTTCAAAGTCATCTGTGTGCTTGGCTCTCCTATTGACTATTAAAAGATAAACATATGTATGCAGAAAATCTTCTAATATAAACACATCATGCATATAAAAATAAAATTCAATATTTAGGTATATACTTTAATGATTTTTCTATTGACAAGAAATTACACTTCTTAAAATTTTAAATTGTGATTACTAAACTGGTCTTTGTCCCACTCTAATGGTCACTTTATGATGCTAGTTCTCCTAAACAGTTTGGCCAGTGACCATCTAATTTAATACAGTGATTACTGCCATAGTTGGCATGACTTGCATTAAAAAAAAAAAAAAGAAATCTGATACACTGTGTTCTTGAGGAATAATTATAGGCAATACGTGTCATTGAAATGATGTTAAAATAGATGTAGATTTTAATTAAAAACATACTTAACACATTAAAGATAATAAGTACAGTATGGAACCATTTATCCAGAAACCAGTTATTCAGAATGATATTTTTAACTGACTGATGTTAAAATCTTTGTAGAAAAAAAGTGTCATACAGTGCTAGTTTGACATATACATCGCTTGAAATAATTATATAGTTTGACAGCATTTAGTATTTGAAATAGAAGCATATATAGTTATATTATAGATGTTTTCATATTTATGCAGAGAAAACAGAAGAAATTTTATTCCCAAGGAATTCTCATAAATTACCTTCTTTAAAACTCTAACATTTGATCTTATTTGGATCTGATTCTTAGTTCAAGTAATCTAATAATTAATTTAAAATTAGAAGTAATGGCACAACCACATTTATTCCATAAAACTTATCAAATGGATGCTGCTTTAATGCCCAACCAGTTAACCAGAAAAACCAGTTATCCGGAATACATCTGACCCCAACCATTCTGGATACATGGTTCTGTACTATACTATATATTTAACATTAAACTGAACGCAGATTTCAATTCCAAATTTTTTCAAGTGTACAATTTTTTTTTTTTTTTTTTTTTTTTTTTTTTTTTTAAACAACTCTTAAGAATTTAGCACAAAAAGTGGTGTCAATGATAGATATCAGTTTACCTACTGTCGATTGCAGTTTGCTTACTGTTGATTGCAGTTTTAGACAGCCAAGAACTTCACCAGAGTTATTTAAGATGTGTTGTTACTATACTTTAAAAATATATATAAAAATTATGCTTAAAAAATATTAAAAAAATTAATGGTATTAACAATAATTTGGAAATTTCATAGGATTTGAACTTTTGCAAGCTCTACTGTCAACCAATCAGTTAACAAGGATTATTCTAGACACATTGTTACATGTCAATATATTGAGACTAAAACTGGTTTGGGCCAATAGGAAAAATTTCCATCACATAGAAGTCTAGTTTTAAAAAGCAGCAGGAAAAATATTTAAGGATATTTTAAGAATTGAGTTTCTGAAAAGGACAAACAAACTTTTTTTAGACAACTAAAGTAATCAATGATAATTTCAAAATTAGAAGTGATCTATGTCTCTTTAAAATCAGCAAATTATGTTTGCAAATTAACCCACTCAACTCAATTTTCTGCAATGCCCACATATACTTTCCTAGTTTTATTTATACTTTTTTAATTAAAACAATCATTCATAATTTTTAATACATTGAATGTTTATTTTGATATTTAACATTTTTATGAGTTACAAATAAAGTGAACATAAATGCAAATTTTAAAGATGTCATTTGACACTGGTACAAATAATATTAACATAATTTAATAAGACAATCTGTTTTGAATATTCTATAGTAAATGCAACTGAAAAGCTTAATGAAAGATGTAGTGAAAAAATATTTTGAGAAAATTAAGGTGAACAATGTTATTCTTGTTAAAATTTTTATTTGTTTGGTATTATATATGTAATAACTAAAAACAGCTAGAAAAACATTAAAATTTAATTTTCAACTATTAAAATTTAATATTTTTTAAACCATTAAACACTCAAAAATTATGTCTCAAATCTTCAAGATTACTTAGAATATGAGAATGTTTTAGAGTAATAATAACATCTACATCTTTACAATAAAACACTCCTTGAGAAAATGTAATTTGTCTTTCTACCAAAAATTTCAACAGTTGTTTAATTGTTCTGTTGAGCAATACATTTATTAAGAAACATTTTAATGCACAAATGCTCATAAGCATTGACAAATGTTCCTTACTCCATGTAAAAACAAACAAGTAGCTTTTATATTTCAACTGAAAAAAAAAAAAAAAAAATCTTTCAAAAAAGAAAGATTTTTTTTAAATAATTAAAAATAATAAACTGTATTTTTTTTTTTTTTTTTTTTTTTTTTGTTATTTTTACTTATGATAGGATCATGAGTAAAAGTCAAATTTTCATAGGACTGAAAATTCGATAATATGTCTCTATAAAATAAAGATGAAATGTATATGTCATACATAATGTAATAATCTTAAAATGTCTTAATTTCTAAGAGATTCATTAAAAAATAAAAAAAACTGAAAGTAATAAAAGTATTATCTATGCACATTTTTGGTGTGCTTTGTTTAAGACATAGAAAATGAATTTAGAGTCCTGCACTGTGTTTGATGCTGCCTTTTTAAAGCTCTTTTGCAGTTTTATAAGCCAAAAAAATTGGAGACAACAAGAAATTTATATCAGATATTGTGTATGGTGCAAGACAAGAAATAACATATTAGAAAATATCTTTCTAGAAAATTTAATTCTGTTTCAAAGAAATGGTGATCTTTAAGAACTGTTGTTGCAAATTAAATACTAATAAGGATCCTTAAAAATAAGGATTTTTAAGGCCAGTTGGGAGTCCCTAAACCTACCATGTTAAAGTAATTTTCCTTTTTTCAAAACTACCAAAGATATTCACTTGAAATTTTATTAATACATACATAATATGAATAATTTCTAACAAGCTGAAATCAAATTTATAAACAGATATTCTTTAGCTACTTTTTTTTTTTACTTAAGTCTAAAATAAAAACCATTTTTAAATAACAAAAACTGGCATTTTTTTTCAAAGAAAAACATTTTAATAAATTTATTATACATACATTTGTAACAAACGTTCACTTCATATTAATCAGGGCTATGTACCAAATATTCTGGCAACATTGCAAACAATAACATGCAATAGTTTTTATCAAAAAGTACACTGAAGTTTAAAAAACAATATTTCGAGAAAATCAACTTTAACGTTCATTTATGTAATGATTATGCATGATATAAACAAACTGAATTACTTTTTTTTTTTAACTTCTTGTTGCAGCAAATATAAAAGTAATATACCATTTGAAAGGGTAAAAAGAGAGGAATCAAAATATTAAAAAAGTAAAAATAATTATTTTGATGAATTTCACTTTTAATGAAATTTTTCTTTTAATGATTCAATACCATGAATTTCTTTCTGGTATTCAAAATAGTCAACTTACTACTGATTATAGTTTTTTAGACTTAGTATAAATAAAAAAAAAATAATCTGACATGAAAATGTAATAAAGCACAATCCTAAATGTATATTTCTTTCTTTTTCTGCCTTACATAACAAACTTGAAGATCAACTAAATGAAATCAGAGAAAAAAAAATTACATGCATCAAAAATGAACTATAGAACTTAGTACTCCAAGTATTAAAATTTTTTATATTTTATACAGTACAATTTTAAATATAAAATACTTTTAGTTGAAAAATTTTAACATAAATGTAAACTTGTCTGCTTTTTCATTCCATAACCAGCTGTGCAGTTTAATCTGGACAAGAACAGGAAAAGATTCTAACTCATAGCTGCCAACTTTTATGCATTTTTCCTACCACAAAATTTTTATAGTAAATATTGTCTCATTTAATCGTCCAAATCTTATGATTAAACAAATGAAAAATCTCTGTAAATTTTAGTGGTAGCAAAAATGCATAAAAGTTGGCAGCTATGCTCTAACTGTTTTAGGAACAAACTGATTATCTAATTTGGGCAGTTTATTTTATGTCTATTCTAAGTAAATTGCATTTAAAAATCCAGCTTCAAGTGTAGTGCCTTTTTTTTTTTTTTTTTTTTTTTTTTTTTTTTTGCTAAAAAGATCATTTTTAGAGGCAAAAATACTTTCACTAGTGAAAAATGCTCCAAGGAGCAGTGCAAAAGCAGAATATGATTTTAATTGAGCATTAAAAAGTAATGGACAAGTGCTTCTGTTAATTACTGAGCATGAGGAAGGATAAGGGATCCCTTCTTGGCTACAACTCACTTCAATGCCAACTTTGAAAAAATCATATTTGCGCTTTTTCCATATAAAAGAAATTTGTGGTTCTTTAGTAGAATTTTCCACCGTGCTTTAGATGTTAACCAGGGGTGTAGTCATAAAAATAACATAAGATATATGCTCTAAGCAGAGGGATATTCTAGAATGTGTATACTATAAGCTTTCTTGAAAAACAGAGGGTATATGGTGTTCTATTAAAAAGTCCAGAAGGTGTGCGGCGTATAGCCTGTACTACATCTCTGATGTTAACTGCACTGTTCACTCTGCACTATACTACAAATCAATTTTCTATGCAATTATACACTTAGGGTATGCTTGGTGGCAGTGCATGAATGTGATACCTGCAGGAACTAGGTATCTGGCATTATGTCGCCTTCCTTTACATTTATGTCTAATTAAGCTGCATCTTTAATGGTTACGTCTTTACACTATACATTTTTATAGTAACTGCGACTGATTTGTTTTCACGAAAAAAGCGCAAATATGATTTTTTCAAAGTTGGCATTGAAGTGAGTTGTAGCCAAGAAGGGATCCCTCATCCTTCCTCATGCTCAGTAATTAACAGAAGCACTTGTCCATTACTTTTTAATGCTCAATTAAAATCATATTCTGCTTTTGCACTGCTCCTTGGAGCATTTTTCACTAGTCCTTCTATTTTTCCATATTCCATAGGGATACTGCACAACTTGTTTTGTATTTTATATATAGAAAACAAAATCTTATTTGTATTGAAATTAAAAAAGGCTACATACTCAAATACTCTGGTGTTACAAATTAAAAAAAATTTTTAAACAGGTTTTTCTATACCAAAATTCTACGGTGGTTTTCAAAAAAAACAGTTTTTTACTAAAGTGAATAAAATAATAAATTCTTTCAAAGAATAGATTTTTCATTCAAATATCCATTATTTTTGCCAAAAACAGGAACTTTTTTTATGCAAGAGTAAAGTTTGATACAAAAACCATGCTTCTTTGTTTTCTTAATCCGTATTTATTACGGACTTATTAAAAACGTACTCCACCGCTTTTATAGGAAACGATTGCTTTACTGTGTTATGGAGCATTCTCATTGGCCATAAAGAGACATTCTATAAAAGCTGTGGAGTGACTCTGCAACAAATGGATCAAATTTTTAACAGTGCACTGTTAAAAATCTGCTGCATTTTGCTGCAACGTCCTCCACCACTTGTATATATCTCTATTCCAACCAATGAGAAAGCGCCATTTCACGGCCAAGTAACCGTTTTCTATACAAGCAGGGGAGTGCGTTGCAGCAAAATGCAGCAGATTTTTAACAGTGTGCATATCCTTGGCGCTATAGTTTACAGGAGTGGTACATTGTTCAAAATTTGAAACTTTTGCTGCATCGCCACTCCATCGCTTTGATAGAATAACTCTATTTTGATCGATGAGAATCCTCGATAATGCATTTAAGTAATCGTTTTCTACTTATCTACTATATCGTTTCCGTATATTTATTTTTTTCAATCAGCACCAAGGTGCGCACTTTATTAGAAGACGCGCTCTATTAGAGGGCGCATTCTATTAGAATAAATACGGTATATACTTATAGTAAATACACTTTGTTAAAGTACAGGGCCCCAATATTTGACAGGTATGCCAGGCATTTTTGCCATTGATGCCATTGTGCTAAAAACAAAATATAAATAAATGAAAAAAATGGATAAAATATAAATTTGGTATGGTGCAAAAAATTGCCTAATTTAAAATTAAAAATCAAATTTAACAGCCACCAGGGCTAGACACCGTGCATAATTATTCAGTAAATGATTCATTAACAGTAGAACGCCCAGAAATTCTACTCAAGTTTGAAAATAATATTTCTCACCAGAATTTTTATTCAAAATTATTTAATTGATTTATTTAACGTAAATTTGCGTGGATTAGATTTAAATTATTTCAAGAAAATTTTTCTGGTTCGAATTGAAATTTAGTTACATGATTGGAGTCGAATCGACTCCATCCGGGCGTTCTAGTGTTAAAAAATGACAAAAATCAGCATGTCAAAAATTTCAAAAAAATTCATAATTCGTTAAAAAATTAAGTTAAAAATAAAAGAAAAAAAAGCATTCTGTATTTTTTTATGCTTAATCGAATGGTGTAACTGGTTTTTCTCTCCGATGATCACAAGTACCTTAGATTGATGACTGCCATTCTTTTATTTCATCTTGTAAAAAAACTGTTTAACGTAAAGCTATGAATTTTTGCAGGATTAATTAGCATCGCAAAATCTTTAAAATAAACTTTACCGCAACATTCTATCTGCAATAGAACGTTAGATATACCCATTTATGACCAAGTTTGGAAAATACGCAATTTCAGAAAAACCGCCCAGCGAAATAACGTTTTCTCGATGACTACCCTGGGATAAAAAGTTTGTCTTTTGTTTAAAAAAAAAATTAAGTTTTTATCTTTAGTAGTTTTCGAGAAAAGTGCTGTGACACAAAATTTTTGTCCGATTTTCAGAATACTCTACAGTACACCTACAGTATGCCATAAAAAAAAAATAATTTTTGTGCTATGTTGTGCTTCTTGGTCAGACGAACATTTAAAAAAAAAAATCATCAAAATTGTATAAGTATTTAGTTAGTTATTGCAAAAAGAAAAATTGAAAAATCCGTGTGCACCATCGCTCAATCATATTATTGTAGCGCGCTGCCGCGCGCACAATGATAGTCAATAACAGTTAAAAAATTCTGAGATGACTGAAATATAAAAATATTATAAAAATAAACATCAATTATACAAATATATTAAAAAATGAAACAACATGTTATTTTAGAAATAAATATTAAATATATATATCACAAAACCCTATTATTATATAAATGCATTTCTGTGCAATTCCCCCCCCCCCCCCCATAAAAATGAACAAAATAAAGTTAAAACTAAAATGATTTCTTAAGCAAAATCCAAAAAAGATAAAATCACCCCTTTACAAATAAAATAATCTGATCATGCAACCCTTTTTTTTTTTATCATGACATAAAATAATAAGAATAGATTTTTAAAAGTCAACAAAAATAGCAAATATGTGTTTTTCCTCCTATATCTATAGAAAAATGAAAAGTAATAAAAAGAACAAAATAATGAAAAAAAATGTAAAAAATTAAAATAACTAATTATTTTCTAAACACAAAAAAAATGCAAATTTATTTTTTAAATAATGTTAGCAAAAGTAAAACCTATGCATTGTATTAAAAAATATATACAACAATTATTCTCAAAAGTATGCTATTTTAAATTTGCAATAAAAAGATAACATTATATACATGATATAAAACAAAGTTGTTAAATAATTTTTCATTCTGGTGTGAACTTTTTTTTTTACATTCAAAAATTATTACAGAGAATAATAATATCCCTGATAATGTAATATTTCTTTAAATTTACCTGAGCAGCTAAGAGCCCTACTGTTTCACCAGGTTCAGCAAGAGATCTCAAAGCACGATAATAGCACATGTTCATAAAATTTTCAGAGGGCAGTCTTTCTTCAGGAGAAGCTACATATGAATCCCTTAATTTCTTATTATTTTTATTTACATAATTTGAAATGATTTCATCAAGCTGCTCAGAAACAGATCCAAACACAAGATCAGGGCGATGGGAAGAATTCACTGGATAAGGACATTTCTTATTAACTTTGTTGAATCTAGAATTATAAAATTTTTATTCATAAAAATATGAGTTATTTTAACTAAATAAAACAGAATTTCACTGTTATAGTTTTTTATTAAATAGTTTTCTTCAGTTAATAAACTGTATTTTTTTAAACCAAGCATAACCAACATGGGAAAAATCTATTGCAATTAAATGTGCGACTACTAAATAGCTTTACTTCTCAGATTTGATCCCAGCAACAACAGAAGAGAAAGGAGAGTAAAAATTTGGTAACCCATTATTTTCCATTTCAAATAATAAAAAATATTTTGTTTTCTTTTGACTTTTGCACCCCATTCTCGAAAATAAGTTGTTCAATTAGAGTAATTTTGCGGATTTGATTAAATGTACATGTAATGTGAATATATATTATGCATGTGTATTCAAAAGCTAATGCTTATGATGTAGGCACTTCACAAAAAACAATTCTGGCAATTTTTCAACAATAGTCAATATTTCACGTCAAACCTCTCGCAAAATTTAATATAACTATAGATAAAAATGACTGAACTTATTTTGATGCATTAAGTTTGAAAGAAAGTAACTTTTTACTTTTTTGGTATCTTCAAACCAAACATAGGAAGATTTAGAGAAAACATATATGTTTGAACTATCCAAAATTAGAACTAATAAAATTGCATTAAAGGAAAATGTAAGCAGTTGAACATTATGACTATATCAATTAATAATTAATATGCTGTTACTTTGCAGAATAAAGGATCACAAAGAAAAACAGAATGTTAATGAATAAATAAGTACCATTGTTCTCCCTATTAACTGCAGCTTACAGTCAGTTCAAATATAGCAAAATATTTTTAAAAAAAAACAGACTTTAAAAAAAGATTTGTTTAATTTACTTATTTATTTCTTGTTATACATGTTATTTTTTATTTGTATTTTGTTCAATATCATTCAAAGAAATGTCTCTTAAAAAAAAAAGTCAAAACAAAGATTTTTGAAAATCCGTCTTTAATAAATTCTCTTGATTTTTGCCTGCAAAGTTCATTTAAAATACCAGTTCTATTCCATTAATTGAAATTGGCCCTTAAATGAGACAAACTATATTTGCAAAGAAACAATGTAAAATATTTACTAAAACATTTTTAGAAAAGCTCAGTTATGTACTGAATTTACGTGAGAAATTTTGTTAATAACTTTCTTTGTGAATCCACATACTATTATTTTAAATGAATTTGTACTGTTTGCATGATCACTGCCTAGATCACTATATTTACTGAAATAAATAATATAAAGCCATAAATATCTTTTTTATTTCAAACCATTACAATCAAAAGAAAACCATGCCTATTAATTTCATTATTAAAAATGTATATTTTATAAAATCAATTTATGCTGTTTACAAATAAAGTATATATAAATATTTTTATTATTTAAATGTGATGTCACAAGGTTTTAATTCATCTCTTCTCTCTGCCATAATTTGTAAACCCCTCTATTCCCTTTAAAATGTTACTAATTAATGAATGATTTCTCCTCTATGTAATACTTCTTTTAGATATATTTGTATTAATTTTTTCACAGTTGTTAGCATACTTTTAATCTAAAGAACACCATCATCAACTTGTATACAGCAATTTTTTATACTAGTTTTGTTGCAGTAAAAAGAAATTTCTCTAACTGACCAATTTTGCCAAGGAGTTTAGGGGGAGGGGGGATCAAGTAAAATAAGTTAACATTTGAAAAAAAAAATATGACAATACTTTTTCATCATCATCTTATTTTATAGCTTATTTTGAAGATTTTTGCAATTCAAATTGCCTGCTTTTCTCTTATACAATCATGTCCAAAATTAAGGCCACAAACAAAATCTATGAAAACTGATGAGCCATTTGCTGTGTTGGCACAAAATTTGGCAGAGGTATATTACAATGGAAGAAAGAATGTAACATCATAAAAATATGGAATTATTTTAATTGTGAATTAAGATACAGGATAAAATATACAAAAAGTGTTAAATCATGAATCAGAGATAAAGTACTTATCTTGGGAAAGGTCTATCTACCATATTTTCCTGCATATGATACGCGGCCATAAATTTTAGCCTTTAAAAGAGAATTTCAGCAGATAATTCGCACCGGCATATAATCTGCAGGTTATACGATGATTGCTCATTGTTTTAAACATTCCAAAATACTAATAAATGAAGTTTCTATTGATTTAGTTGTCCTATTTATATATTTATTGTAAATAAAATAAATAATTAAAGGATAATTGCAAGTTAAAATAATATTCGATAGTATCAATCATATTTGACAATAGTTTAATAATTTTCTCCTTGTTCTTCTGCTATAATCGAACATTCGATTATGGTGATCGATTATATTCGATCTATTCAGTGGCGTAGCTAAGGGGGGGGCAAGGGGGGCGTCTGCCCCGGGCGCCGAGGCCTAGGGGTGCCAAATTGAGAGAAATTGTTATATATCTATATTGGGTTGGGGCGCAAAATTTCTTGCTGGCCCCGGGCGGCAAAAAACATAGCTACGCCACTGGATCTATTACCAATAATATTTGACAGTAGTTTAATAATAACAAATTTTTTCCTTGTTCTTTTGCCATGATCGAACATTCGATTATGGCAATCGATTATATTCAATCTATTACAATTTCTTCTGCCTTTTTTATTACATCAGCTTAAATTCATCTGTGTAACTTATGTATTTTCTTTTGGACATGATTCTTTAACTTATATGTATTCCACGAGACAAATAAAAAAAAGATTCAGCTAGAAAATAATTAGATTGCAATTTTTGATCGAGATGAGTTGAGAAACTCTGTATTCTTCATAGAAGCATGTTGCTAAAAGACTAAACAAATATTCTTTAAAAATCGGAGACCACTCCCACTACAACGCACATCATATGTGAACCAATCACAAGCAGCTCCGCGAGTGGTCTCCGAAACAGACAAACATTTTATATGTTTACATTTTATAACTGCCAATGGAAATGGGGAATCAGTTCTGCTTGAAAAAAATTTCATCAGATTATCTGCTGCAGCAGATCATCCGCACTTGTAATATTCAAGCTTTTACAAGCTTTCATACTGTTTATATTAATAGATGTTTGTAGCAACAGATTCCATTTTCTAAAAGAGCAACTTTTAACTCCTGGCTGGTCCCGGGACGCTATGCAATGGCTATTTCTAGACCATACCAAACATCTTCAATAGGATTGAGGTCCAGAAACCTCAAAGGGCAATTCATACAGTGTGTATCTTCTTCTAGAAAATCATCAATAATGTGAGCTCTATGAAGCTCTGCATTATTGTCCATAAATATGGAGTCCAGGACTAAAGCACCTTGGAACAATCTCCCATAAGCTTCAAGGACCTCATTCCTATAACGTTGTTTGCTGGCAGTATTCGCATCAAAGAAGCACAGTGGTGTATGACTCCCCACATTATGCCGTCCCAGACAAGGGTTCCTTTGCCACCACCTACATAAAAGAAATCAATGATTTCTTTTATGTAGGAGTGATGATAGAGAGCTTCATGTTCTCTCCAGAAGAGGATTCAACAAGAATCACTCTGCATTGTGAATTTTGACTTAGTGTTTAAAGAATATGCCAACATTCTTGCTGAATCCAAGATTAATGTTTTCAGATCCACATCAACTGGGCTCTCCTGTTGGATGCTGTGAAAGGGACACACATGATTGGATGCTGGGAATTAGCAATGAGGTCCTTGAAGCCTATGTATGGTTTTTCCAGGGTGCTGTAGGTGCAGACTTCATGTTTAAGGATGATAATGCAAAACCTCACAGAGCTTACATCATTGATGATTTTCTACAAGAAGATATGGGCCGTATAATTTTTATCAACCGACTTCAAAAAATCATTAACTTTTAACTAAAAAGAGAAAAATAAACTTTTCTACCAAAAATTGAACAGACTTCAAAAACTACTGCAAAGTGAAAAATAATTTGTTTACATAATAGCAATAAGAAATTAAGAGTGTGGTATTTACCATGTGTATTATTATGTTTATGTACATTAATTTCATTTTTTGGAGTCGGTGCCAGCCAAGCCAATTTCAAAATTAAAATTAAGTATCCAATGCAAATCGTAAAAGAATAAATTTCTTAACTAAATACTAAATCCTAAAAAAACTCGTAAATATTTGGATGTGTGTCTATTGGAAAATTCATGCAACTTTGCTTGGCTGGCACAGACTCCAAAAAATGAAATTAATGTACATAAATATAATAATATACATGGTAAATACCACGCTCTTAATTTAATTTCTTATTACTATTATGTAAAAAAATTATTTTTCCCTTTGCAGTAGTTTTTGAAGCCTGTTCAATTTTTGGTAGAAAAGTTTATTGGAATATTCATTTAGTGACCTTGGAATCTTTCTCAAGGGGGGGGGGGGGGGGGTCTTGATTTGTTCTTTACTTTTTAAGCAAAAATGTAACATTTTTTACTGTTTATATATATATATATATATTATTTATTTTAATGATGTTCTGATTCATCCTGCAGATAGGGGTGAATCAAACAAATGTTGTAATCTTTATTTATTCCGGTTCAAACTTTAATAGGGTTAATAAAAACAAGTAATAATGATAAGGGAGGAATAAGAAAATGTAGTTACTATCAAACAAGGCCTTTATTTCATATACAAATAAAGGTATTTTTTCAAAAATTAGAAAACAACTTGAACCCAAGTAAAATTGAAATTTATTTTAAGAAATATTATTTGAATTGCAGAAGATGTAATTTGATACAAATTCAGCCCTATTCCAAGTTATCTTTTACTAGTAGACATTTTTTAAGTGAATTTATTGAGTAGCTCCAATCACTGAATGTATTAATATGATCTTCTAGTATGCGATCTTCATCCCCAGCCCTTAGTACTGTTTGCATTTCTCTCTTTTTTTAATTGGTTTTCTATTTTGAGATGTTTGTGTAATCTTGTGGTTGTCAGAGAATAATTCTGTGCAATTTTTCTTAGTAATTTGCCATTTTTAAATTCTATTGTGTATTCCATGTCTGTTGGATTGGGAATTGAAATTTTGTTTAACTAAGTAATTTCTTGGCACCTTTAAACTCTTCAAGTAACTGGCACAAACAAAATATTGCTACAATACATATTCATGCATATGTTTTCAGATGTTGCATGAAACTATTACTGTATAGAAAAATAAACCAATGAGTAAACGTGCTCCGATTCATCAAGTAAATCTTAAACCTCTGATGTTACAAGTCATTTTTTACTTTTTCATTATGTTATTTAGAAATAAGTAGAATTTAATACAGCATTTCGTTTACAGGTCTATCATTGATTAAAATTCTCTATTCATAGGTTTAGAATATGAAAAATACTGCAGTTACATACAAAGTTTTGAAGGCGTTGAAAATATGAGGTTTTTGAGGATCCACTTCCAGTTTTTTTATACATGCCAGTATTAGTGTCAATATGGCAAAACTGAATTTCTCAACTCTTAATATATTACTTGCTTATAAAAAAAAATTGGCAACTAAAAATATCATCCCATTTATTTATAATGAATTTATTTGTATGACCGAGAAGTTTCACTCCTATTCACCCCGCTTCATGGTACCTCAAGAACTAACGCACAAATTTTTATAAACTTTAGATTCAGGTTTATCTTGCTAAATATTATTGCTGTTCATGTTTTGTTGTAAACTGTATAACAGATGGCAGTGCATTTTCGCCATATTCACAATAGTCCTATTTCAAGAACTAATGCACAGAATTTTATACCATTAGAATCCTCACAATGAGCATAAATTTCTATTTATTAAAATAAATGCACTGTGATAGCGAATTCGGAAGTATTGACATGTATGAGACAGAAGAAAGTTTTTGATTTGTCACATCTGACTAGTTTCATTATTGTTGATGGTAACATTAGAATGGAGAGAACTTGGTAACAAAACATGTTTCTTCTTCTTTCTCTGATACAATGCAATAGTAATATCATGATCTTTTTTGAATAAAGTTGTAGAGTATAATCGACCAAAAGCATTTTTGATGTCAAAGAATGTCACGATGGATTATAGCAAATCAGCTTCTTGGTTTATCCCACAACTACTTGCCAAAAGCCAATCAAATACCATAATGCTTGTGGGAAACATTGAAAACTCCTACCAGTGCAAATGGTAAATTCTTGCTTGACTATCTTGGCCATTAGTGGCACTTCTTTGCGGGGTTTTTATAAGTGTCCCAACTAATCTTGTTGAGTTGGCTCTCAATTTACATAATTTTACCAATGTAAATTAGCTGTCAGTAGTTACATTTCTACCTTTCTCTAAATATCCTTGAGTGTGTCCCATCACTACATGTTCATGAACAGCTTGATCTGCAGGTCTATTAATTCTAGGAAAACATATGGAAATCTGTTAATATATTTTGATTCTACACAGGCAAGTAGCCAAAATTTTATACGAACTTGTCTGGTTTATTTGGAACATACTGAGTAGAAGGACATTTGGCTTTTGATTACAACAATTGTTCATCAACTGTGAGATTTTCTTCTGGTTTGTAGCTTACTATAGTTCCTTCAATGAACATATCCTACAGTGCTGACTCAAATGTGAACTTATCTGTTTTTAATCTCTCAGATCTTTCTGTTTTCAAATCAGAACAACAAAAAAAATCGCATGATATCTTTTAATGATATCTTCTCTTGGCATATTTTGTGTAAAAATGGCAGTCCCCAAACTTATGACCATAATGTATTTACTGGAAAATCTTTTGCTTTGTATAATCTTCTTACATACACAATAGAAAAAAACAGAGTCCAATTCACCTAATGTTACTGTCCATGTATCATTTCCAAGTTGATGGTGAGCTTCTGCTTCAGTACATTGCTTTATATGCCACACCATTTTATAACTGAATATTAGACGCCATGTACTAATTACATTATCTGCTTTTATATTCCTTTTTGCAAATGAGATCAGCCCTTGTGATTCCCACAATACGTTTTGTGATGCACTATGTCCTTTAGTAACAGAAGGTGCAATCACTTTCCAAATTGAAGTTTCTTTGTGTAATTAAGGGAGACCCGTACGCCATTTTCGGCCAAAAATCATCAAAAGTTCAAATTTTTTTTTTTTCTCAGAAAATGATAAAATACATATTTGCGAATATCCATGCAAAATTTCAGAACTCGGGAACACTTGGAACAGGTAGAAAATGAGCTTTTTAAATTGTACTCACTATAAAGTTTAAAGGACTAGCGGCCATTTAAAACGTGTTTTCCTGAAAATGACTTTTTTCATATTTGGCTAAGTTCAAAGTACTAAGGCTCAGTAGTAAAATGATTTAGAAACAAAGTGTTTATGTTTTTAGAATCTTAAAAAAATTTGCAACAAAAGTAAGGAGAGATATTTTTTTTTAACTATTTCTGAAAATTTTACATAAATTGGTAAACATGAAAATTATAACGAATTTAAGGAAATTTACCATGCGTATTTTTATTTATTTTTTTCTTAGCCAATTAAAATAGAAAATTAAAAATATCTCTCCTTAGTTCTTTTCTATATACTATAACACTATTTAAGAAATTTTAGTAATACCAAAATATTGAAAATTGAATGAGGAGTAGTAATTTTAAAAAGTATTTTTCGACAAAAAAAAAACAAAAATCCCCATAAAAAATATACTTTTTAATAAAAAGTGAATTTTTTTGCTAATTATTCCTTACAAGAAGATTCTTAAATAGTACACCAAAATTCATTACTTTAAAATCAATAATAAAAATTTTGGGTTTTTTCTTACGGGTCTCCCTTAAAGGTGATCCAGAAATACCAACAAATATTTTCTGAGGAAAGTTTAGGCCATGCGTTTGAAAATGCGCTCATCCTCATGCCATAGATGTAGAAGGCTGGGGAGTGTTTTTGGAAAAATCACCATCGGGATCACTTTCATAAGGAATTTTGCTTTCTATTGACTGCAAATTAGATGAGCCATGTTAACAAGCCATCTTTTCTATTAGACCAGTTGGTGGCAGCACAGACAATCACCTCATTGAGTTCATGGGTGAAAATCTAGGATTAGTTAAATTTTGATTTGCATTTTAAAATGCAACTAGTCTACTGGCTCACATCTAGGTGGAAAACACCTAAAAACCTGATTTTAGCAGTTGACTCATAGACTTACCATTATGTTTTCCTGCTCCCCATCCCAATACAAATGCAGAAAATAATTATATTGATGTGGAAGCTTCCCAAATTAGGGATAATTTATTAAAAATGGAATAAATTTATACTAACATTCTCCTCATTATAAAATAATCTATGTTTTATTAAAATCATTGGAAATGGTAAATATACTTTTATGTAAGGATCGACTGAAAATCCAGTTTAGTTTCATTTTGGATCCAAAATCTGAGTTTTGGTAAAAAATCTGTTGAAAATCTTTCCAAAGCAAAACTATTTGTATTCCAAAAATCTCATTTCTTCCTTCAGAAATTTACAACATTGATTTAAGCAATAATGGCTTAAATGAAACGCTCTTTGTTTATTGCTATGAACTTCATTCTTCATAATTCTAGAATACAGTTTAACACTAGAATTACCGTGGCGGGTCAACTGTGACCCAAGGCGTGCTTTTTTGCTCGTATCTGCATTATTTTTCAAAATAAAACATTGAAATTGTTTGACTTTTCCTAAATATTCACTATAATACCTTAATACAAGTTTTGTTGAAATCCAATGAATACATATTTATCTACAGACATGTATACCTAGAACGACCAAGGTGGGTCATTGCTGACCCGAACAAGATAACAGCTTTTTCTTTTATTTCAATAGGGTTTTCAACTTTACATTCTTTAGCAATAAAAGGATAATGTAAAGAAATATATTGCACCTGCTATTCATAAGGGGGGAAAGGGAGGGGGGAGTGTTTCACACCTGCTATGCACCTGCAAGACATATGTGTGAGCTTTTATGCAATTTCAAGTTATTGTATCTAAATATTTGGAATGTTGTAGAATGTTCTTATCTCTATTATGAATTGAAACTAAGTAAAAAAATATTCTTTTGCAATTCGAAGTTGAAGGCGCGAAAAAGAAAATAAAAACATTCTGTTAGCGATATTCGTTCTTCGCACATGTAAAAATGATGGCTTCGCGCCGTAAAGGTCTTTCTAATGAGGAAATTATAAAATTGCTAAATGAATTTTCTGAAAATGAGTCCTGCGATGAAATTACATCTGATGATGATGATAATTTTTATATAAATGATGAATCAAATATTGCTGAAAATGTCAGCGAAATCTCATCATCCGAATCCAGTTCAAGTGACAGTGAAATAAATGAAAATATTCCAAGTCAATGCAGTTGAGGAAGTACTGAAACACCAATAATTCAGAAAAGTGTTATGAAAAAAAACAAAAAAGAACGGAAAGTACAAGAAAAAAAAGAGAAATACCGAAAATAAATTGCCTCTTCAAAGCGATTAGGAAGAATCGAAAGATGGAACTATATGGAAAATAAAGCCAAATTCATTATTTCCTTCTGGTCGAAGACCAATTCAAAATATTCTAAAGGAAAATCCAGGACCTACTCCTTACTCGAAAAGAAATGTTTGTAATAATAGTCCTGTGACATCTTGGAGACTTTTCATAAATGATAAAATTTTGAATATTATAAAGAATTGCACAGAAGTCGAAGCAAGATCAAAACTAAATAATGGAAATTGGAGTATTTCTCTTGATGAACTGGATGCTTTTATTGCAATATTGTATGTTCGAGGAGCTTTGGCCGCAAAAGGAGTCTCCATTACCAGTCTTTGGTCAAAAACTTGGAGTCATAATTTTTTCCCTTCAACAATGAGTAGAAACAGATTTTTAGAAATCATGAGATATATGCGTTTTGACGTAAAAATTTCAAGATCTGAAAGACTGAAAGATGATAAATTTGCACTTATATCAGATGTCTGGAATACATTTATAGAAAATTGCTATATGTGTTACAAACCAGGAGAAAATATTACTGTGGATGAGCAGCTCTTTCCATCAAAGACACGCTGTAGATTTTTGCAGTACATGCCAAACAAACCAGATAAATTTGGCATCAAATTTTGGTTGGCTGTAGATATGAACTCAAAATACATAATCAATGCATTTCCATATTTAGGAAAAGATGATTCCAAATCAATTGATCTAAGTGTTGGTGAAAATGCTGCTCTTCGGCTATTGAAGCCTTATCTGAATACAGGACGCAATGTAACAGGTGATAGTTTTTTTTACATCGCTAAAGCTTGTAGAAAGTTTTAAACATAATGGTTTGAGCTATGATGGCACAATTAATAGAGCAAAAAAAGAAGTTCCAAAAGCTTTGAAAAAAACAAAAAACGAATTATATTCAACAATCTTCATGACACATAAAAATACAATTGTAGTTTCATATCAATGCAAAAAAAAAAAAAAAAATGTACTTCTACTTAGCACATTGCATTCATCAATGGATGTTATTCAAAATGAGAAGTAAACTCCTGAAATTATAGATTTCTACAATTCCACCAAATTTGGAGTTGATGTTGTAGATCAAATGACCAGAAAATATTCTGTGAAATCAGCATCTAGGCGTTGGCCAATGCATGTTTTTTTCAATATATTAGATCTAGCTGCCATAAATGCATGGGTAGTTTATAAAGAGATAACAGGTTGCAATATGAGTCGAAGAGACTACATTCTAAAATTAGCAGAGGAACTTAGAGAAAAATACATTACCAAGAAAAATGGCATTAACCATCCACAGTCCACCCCACAGGCATCAAACAAACGAAAACGTTGTCAGGTAAAGCACTGCAAAGATAATAAGACTAATACTGTATGTGAAAGATGTTTAAAACTTGTGTGTGGATCGTGTAATGTAAAAATAGAAACGAAGACCATTGCATTTTGTGTGGATTGTTTTGATGGAAAATAGCATAATGTAAGTACAAAATCAGAGTGATATGCATATTTACAGTTTATTTTGTATTAACATCTTAGTAATAGATAAAAACAATCTTTAAATGATGTTTCTTACATCTTCTTAATTGCAAACTATCAGTATATCTTAATGTATCTATTCTGAAATTAAAAATTTAAATATTTTCATTGTATATATTCATTAAATTTCACATTCTGCAATTTTTTAATGGCTAAATTGTATTAATGCTTAATTAAAATAATTGTATTAATCATAAGAACTTACTGTGCGCTTGTAATGCTCATAAAAAACAAGAATAATATTACTTAAATTGATGGGTCACACATGACCCACTCCGGTAGTTCTAGGTATACAAGAATTACGGTAATTTTAGTGTTAAGATAGTTCTACTTTAATGGATGATCATTTACAAAAATCTTTATAAAAAATAAATCGAGATATGAAAATCTAAAACATTTTTTAATTGGATGAATTAAATGTTTTGGTCATTGGCAGAGAAAACAAATGTGTGTCACATATATAAGTATCCCTATAATTAAATAATAATTATGTATATTCATGTATGTACTAATTGTTTTTTTAAAATGAGATTTTTTTATTTTCAACCAAAAATAGGAAGATTGCTGAAATTTGATTTTGGTCTTAAAACCTGTTTTGGTCAATCCTTTATTTTATCAGAAAAGAAACCATTCATAAATTACAAATTTATTTTAAGACAAAAAATATATTTCATAATTCATAAAACCCACTATTTATAGAAATAAAAAGAATTACTGTCTAAGAGTCAAGCCCCTAAAACATGGGATAAAAAGAGTCTTTCAGATCAATGAATAGCTCTTTCAACATGTATGATGATATTTATCTCTAAAAACACACCATTTAAAATAATTTAGAAAGACAAATATAACATATAAAATATAATATACACTTATAGAAACAAATATGAATTGATAAGGTCCATTAAAACACAGAAAACTATTTACATGTTATTCTTTTTTCAAACATAAAAACCTTAAGCACAAATAAAATAATTATACAGTAGACTCCCTCAAATCCGCAACCATAAAATCCGCACATAATTTACGGATGTAAACAATGAAACATTCAGTTCAGATAGAGGGACAAAATTTGATATTTTTAGTTTTATATATCAATTCCATGTATATTTTAACTTGTAATTTTTATTAATATTGTTGAATTTATGTTTTTTTTTTTTTTTTCATGAAGGAACAATAAATTTATTTCTGAAAAAACTCAAGATATTGCTTACATCACTGGTAATCCCAATCTTCTTACCAAATATATTTATGTATTAATCAAGCACTCTTTTGATAATTAAGTCTGGCTAAACCTGAAATAAAACTTCCTTATTTTATGATTTTGATGTGGATTAGTAATGTAATTTATGAGGCATGTTTCATTGAATAATTTAGGAAAAATACATTTCATATTTATAATAAATATTTAAACATTATCATACATTATTGATTATTAACTTGACCTTTACTTTTAATATATTAATCTATTGTATAAAAATTGTTTAAATTTTTATTATTTTAGTGTATTTCTTACTTTAATGTTTTATTATATTCAGGGGTGATTCTGGATGAAATTTTTTTTTCAGAAATTCGCATCGCATTTTCGGAAATCGGCAGCGGGGGGGGGGGGGATCTTCGGACAAAATCGGCGTTTTCCCGCTATCTTCAGACGAAATCAGCAATATTTTAGCAAAATCGGCGATTTATTGCGATCTTTTACCGAAATCGGCGTTTTTTCAGAGATCTTTTGACAAAATCTGTGTTTTCCCATGTTTTTTCAAGTGAAATCATTGTTTTTCTCGAAAATCTTTAGACAAAATTTGCATCTTACGCGATTTTTTCTCGAAAACGGCGTTTTATTCCTGCGATCTTTTGACGAAATCGGCATTTTTTCCGTGATCTTTTGATGAAATCGGCGTATTTTTTCAAATATTCTTTTGACAAAATATTTTTAAGCGATCTTTTATCGAAAACGGCGTTTTTTCCCGCGATCTTTTAACAAAATCGGCGTTACATCCGCAATCTTTAGACGAAATCGGCATTTTCCCCGTGGTCTTCGGAAAAAATCAGCGTTTTATCTGCGATATTTGGTGAAATTGCCGTTTTTTTCGCGATTCGCACAGGAAATTCGTGTTTTTTATCGATCTTTTGACAAAGTTCGTTTACAAAAACATTGACGAAATCGTCGTTTTTCCACGAAATATTGACGAAATGTATGCTGTTTCAGCGATCCTTTCACGAAATTTGCATTTCTCCGCGATTGTTTTTTCCACGCGCAAAATCGTACAAGTTGGCAACTATGCGGAACTGATAACCCAATTTCAAATTTTCGGACGAGAATCACCCCTGATTATATTGTAAGCATCCTTTATAGTTTCGATTGCATTATTAATTATATTTGAATTACTGTTTAAAAAATATAAAGAAAACAATGACCAGAAATCTGCAAAATTCTAAAATCTGCACAAACTGTGGTCCCAGGGTGTGCGGATTTGAAAGAGTCTACTGCATTTAAGTGATAAAATAATAATGGATCTCACTCTTTTAAAGTTAAATCATCTGTTTCCATTTTTATGGCATTCATGTTTTGGATTCTTTGCTGAACAGTTAAATTTGCAGCATTAGAAAGGCTTTTTATCAGAGGGGCTCGACATAATGGATTAGAATGCTTTTTCTTCCATTTTCTGATCTGAAATATTAAAACAAATAATGCATTTTTAAGCACCTAAAAAGTATTTTTCTTATAAGACAACAAAAATAAATAGCCCTAAACATGTATGTTAAATATAACCTAATTCTGCAAAATATAGAGAAGTGTAGAGAAAGGTTGGAGGGAGGAGGATCTATAGCTCAATGTTATATTCTCTTCTTATGCAAATTTTCAAGAATAGCAAAATAAAAAAATAATAAGAAGAAAGAAAAATACTTATCTAGTATTTCAAAGATCACAATTTCATTGATAACTTTCTAGATACTGTTACATGGATTTATTTGAACTAGTTAAATTCAAACATAAAACGTTTTAAATCCAACTTGGGCCAACTGTATTACTAGCTGAAGCTGTTGGAATTGTGAATGATGTCAATACTTTCAATGCAACAGATCAAGGACTGATTTGTACACTTTTTTTGAGTCCATACAATCATACGTTATGGTGCTTACTTTGGCTATAAGCACTGGAGACATTGAAAATAATATCTAATTTATTATTGTTAACAATGTGACTTGTAACAATACTTTTAATACAGTAGACTCCCTCAAATCCACAACCATAAAATCTGCACATAATTTACGGATGTAAACAATGAAAAATTTAGTTCAGATAAACAGACAAAATTTGATTTTTTTTTTTTTTGGGGGGGGGGGGGTATATTAATTCTGTACATATTTTAATTTGTAATTTTTGTTAATATTACTGAATTTGTGTTTTTTCATGAAGAAAGAATAAATTTATTTTTGAAAAAATTAAAGATATTTCTGATATCAATGATAATTGCAATCTTCTCAACAAATACATTTAGGTAATATTCAAGTTTTTTGGTTATTAAGACTGGCTAAACCTGGAATAAAACTTCCCTTTTTTATTATTTTGGTGCAAATTAGTAATGTACCTTTATGAGGCAAGTTTTACTGAATAATTTAGGAAAAATACATTTCATCTTTATAATAAATATTTAATCATACATTATTAACTTGACCTTTGATTTTAATATTTTAATCATTTTTAAAATTATCTAAATTTTTATTATTTTAGTTTATTACTTATTTTAATATTTTATTATATTGTAAGAAGAATTTTGATTACATTGTTAATTACATTCAAATTACTGTTTAAAAATGTAAACAAAACAATGACCAGAAATCCGCAAAATTCTAAAATTTGCACAACCTTTGGTCTCAAGCTTACGGGTTTGAGGGAGTCTAATGTCTAAAACAAAAATTATTTTTTTAATATATTTTCAAGATTATGTTTATTTTTCTCATAAATTACTTCTTAATAAAATAACACATTAAATAATAATAGCTCAAGTGTATGACACATGCAAACTAATTTTTTAACTCCCAGTCACATACATTTTTTCATAACAATTTTTAAACAAAAAACATTGAATCTTGCTGGCTAGTAAGATTTTCTGAAAATTCAAGATCTCTGGCAATAACAATTAGGAAATGCAGAAGAAACAGAATGCTTTTCTTTAGTCAATGTGAAGATTCAATCAGAGCCTGGTAAAGCAAAGACACAATTGGCAGCACCATTGAAGATCATTATTTCACAATGTTCATTAGGGTTTTTAATTAATATCTGAGCTATTATCAAAAAATGAGGGCTCAGATGCATACAAATGTGTCTGTCTATCTATATCCAACTTGTCAGACCTCTATATACACTAAGTTTTTCCAGTATCAACAACTAGCACACAAAGAGATAAACATTTTTTCTTTTATTAACAGATATGATCTGTAAAAAAGGTCTCATTTTTTAAAATGGAGCTATATATGAATAAGATATGAATATCATACTGTGAAATGAAGTTAAGAGCAGTAAAATTTTATATACCTGTTTCTTTAATTTTTCAAGATCAACTTCTACTCTGTTACGCAGAGTTTCTACATGTTCTTCATTTACAGCAGCATTATAATTCTGTGCAAGTAGATAGAGGCTTTTATCTTTCAACATCTGTGATTTGAGCACATCAAGACCATCTTCACCATACAAGAACTGGAAAAATCATTAAATTTATGAAAACATTTAGAAACTACACAAATCAAAGTGTAAACTTGAAACATATTTTAAGAATTAATACAGCGTTTTACGATTTTTTTAGCCAATGTTTTATATTACTTTGCCTATTATAGAATATAAAAATACATGTGGTCTAGTTTAAAAAAATTGGTACTGGAAGAATTTTAAAAGTAGTAAAACCCCAGTTATATGAAAAACATGGGACCAAAGCATTTTCTGTTAACCAGGGTTCCATAGGAATTTTCAGATAACTAGGAGGCTTATGGTAAAAAATTGTTTGGTGAAAAGCTGTGATCATAATTTAGAACATCATTGTAATAAAAATTTTGTGGTACCGTTTTGAAAGTACCTTGAAGGATAAACTAAAATTACAAATCGCGCCAACAGCAAGGTGATAACGTATTAGCTAAAATCGAAGGTCAGTGTTAATAGTGATGTAGTGGAATTTCACTTGTACGCTGATTAAAAAAAAAAAAAAAAAAAAAAAAAGATGTACATCACAAACTGAAATGAAATAATACCGATCCCAAAGGCAATAAAAAATAAGTTGACTCTATTTCATAAAAAACATGTTTTTTTAACACTGTTTCTATCAGTGTCCAATAACAATAACATTTTTCAAAGTTTTGATTTTTACTTATTTTTCTTTTAATTTGTAAAGCTAATTGGTATTAAAACAACTATTCAATGTATTAAAAATGAGTTGTAATTGATTTGATATAAAACTTACAAATAAATTAATAATCAAAAATCAAAATATGTTGAAGGGTGTCATTTGATGTTGGTAAAAATACTGTTGAGAATAAAAAATTTCACATTTAAGAAATTTTAAGGTCTTTCGGTTAAGCTGACTTTCAGATAACCAGGATTCAGGTAAATGGGGGTTTACTGTAATGAGAAAATATGAAAATTATATAATTTATCAATTTACTAAAATCCTGCACTTAGAATAGTATCTTTTTAAAGTACATTAGTAATTTTTGCTGTTCTTGAAATCCTATTTAAACCCATGGGAAAATTTTAAAAAGGGATTACTCATTACCAAACACACATTCTAAAATCCTGTTTTCACTATCAAAAAGATAGACTATGACACTGCCTTTAAAAAAAAATTAAAATGCTGTATGTTTAAATTTTAAAAAAAATTTTAAATTACATTTATACATAATTTTTTAAAATAAGTAAAAATCTGAAATTTTATTTCATATTTTTTAAATTCTACTTTAAGATATTTTGAATATAAAAATGCAATCTTTGAAAATGTAGTACATATGTATAAAACATTAATATTTTGATAATAAAATCCAAATTTCATGATTGCATTAGGTAATGAGTAACCATCATTTTACGCATCTACATAGTTTAGAATGAGATTTCACAATCTGCAAAAAATCTATGTTCATATATTTTCATGGCAAGCAATAACCTTAATTACCAGGTTTAAGAAATATATTATCACAATAATTTTGAATAGTATTTGAATAATTTTGAAGAAAATACATACCGTATATCTTGGCATATAACATGCGCTTTTAACTATAAAAAAAATCACTTCACTTTTCTCTGTGTGTGTGCGTTATACAACCCATCATATGGGAATTCATTCACAAAGAAGTTTGGTGAATGAATTCAGAGAAGGCGATTTAGCAACACTAGCAAAACAAAATGCTGCCCCTATGTAGTGGCAGGTCTTGACAATCTTCCCTCACCATTATTCAGTTGAGCGTCATTTGTGTTCTGTGTAAGACATGCTTTACTAAGTGCTTGCAGTATGCGTTTGATATTAACTGAGTCAGGAAAATGAATGAACAAAAGATCAGTTGAAAGTTTTGTTTGGAGCTTTGCAACACACAGAAAGAAGGTCATGAGGGTTGGTAGAAATTGACCGTTCAACATACTCACCAGATCACAATCCTCCAGACTTTTGCCTATTCCTATGACTCAAATTGAGAGGAAAGAGATTTGGAGATATTCTTAACATTCAACGAAACATGACAAAGCTTTTGAACTCCATCTCAAATGAAGACTTTTTACAAAAATTCCAGGAGATATGTAGCAGTTTTCAGCAGTGCATGTTATGAGAAGGGACTATTTCGAAGGAGAGTATGGTAATTTTCATTAATATTTCATCTACGTTAATGTTACAGGACTATTCACTCTATTGTCAGAGGTTCTACACTAAATATAAAGTGGTTGATGTAAATTTATAAGAAGAAAAAACTTTGGATTTTTATATCAATAAAAACAAAGAAATGTGCAATATTATATTTTCTAACAAACAAAAAATTCTTTAACAGATAGCACAAAAAGTTTGTTTGCATAGGTTTTAATTTATTTTTTTGAAAATGCCACCTTTCCCACTGTCACTATAATGTATTTTTTCCCCATTGCTACTTTCAGCTAATCATATATAGTCATCCTCTGTATCATCAAATTCATTTGATATTACAAATTTTTAAAATGATTTAACAATTATTTCCAGTTTGGTTTCATTCCATGAGGTTATAATCCATTCGAAAGATTTGTTTATGGAAAAATCTAATAGTTGAACTAATGAATTCAGCCTATCTGAAATTAATGCAAACATGTATTAGATTACTTTATTCTTATTTTATTCAGTCTGTTCTATTTAAACATATCCCAAACTAAAAGACTTTGATTTTCTTAAAGCTTCTGTACCCATTTCCTAAAAATTTTTAATTTTAAACCATTTTTGTCCATCCAGCTCTCCTTATAGACAAGAACAGTAATTCCACTTGGAAAATGACTAATTGACTTTGTTTTTAGTTTAAAAATTACCATTGGTTTTAATTTCAGGAAGGTGAGAAGGAAGGAAGTTTGAGCATATAATAGACAGGACCTGTCTCAAGGCAGATTTTTGAGAGTCCAGTTATTTAGATTCAAAAGGATAGAAATTGAGCAGATTAAAAACAAATATGTTTGCAAGTCTAAAAAAAAATGACATCTGAAATGTGAGAAAGCAGGTATTTCTTGTTTTTCATGGGGGAAAACTCAATGTGTGTTATGCAGCAATATATCCTTGACATTAAAATATATACTCTCAAATCAGTGATGTGTCTTGCTAAGATATACACTATATTATAAAACAAATTCTACTAAATTAACCAATATAACCAAATAAATATTAAAAATTACCTGAATGACAGTTCCATCACTGTCTCGAACTGTGAGATCATAATTGACTGTTATACCTTCCAAATGCTTGATGAGGCATCTCTGTAGATAACCTGAACGACTGGTTTTGACAGCTGTATCAATCAAACCCTTCAAACAAACAAAAAAATTACTATAGTGTAATTTTAGAAATTCATGAAAAACAATTAAACGATAACAAGCAGAGTTACTGACTGATTCACAGAAAATAAAATAATTAAGTAAGTGATAGTTTATCCTCTAAAGTTTGTTAATTTTATTTATTTTGAATACTTTACAGAATTTGTTGTTATTTGTGTGCATGCATATAAACACATATACACATACATACAGTTATATACCAGGTGTTTCAAAAGTCTGATATAAAAATAAAATACAATAAAAAAGATCTATAGGTCAAAGAAACATGCAGTTTGTAGATGGCATGGTATAGGATTTTGTATGACACACACACACATACAAAAAAAAGTAAATCAAAATCTTGACAATAGAGAGTGCTACTGGAGATAATTCCGAGGAATAATTACATATTGCTCACACAACCCAAGATTTGGATAAAAACTAAAAGAGAATAATAAACATTTTTTTTTTGTATCCAAATTTTGCATTGTTTCAGCAATATGGAATTATCTGCAGCAGCATCATCATCTACTGTCGAGATTTTGATTAACATCATACAAAATTGTGTACCACATTCAGTATTTATCTGCAAACTGCATGTCTTTGTGATCTATAGAATTTTTTTTTTTATCATGTTTTACTTTCATACTGAATGTCTGAATTAAAAATATATATATATCATGTATTTTATTTCTTTTTTTTTTTTTAAGTGAAATAATTTTAATAAATTTTGTTTAGTAATTCTAGTATGTAAAATTCTGGTATGTAACAGGCTATATTTCATTTTTGTAGATTGAGTTCTGAATAAAATGACTTTATCAAACTGTACATTTTTATATTACTTGTACATTAAGATCGTTTTACCTAAATATAGAGTTTGTTTTCTGTGTGTTCTAATCAGACAAAAAATATAAGAATATTAAGTAGTAGTTACTATCATTTTTTATGAACAAAAAACCATAACTTAGATCAAATTCAATGAAAGATATTTTTTAAATTGTTTTACCAACCACACAAGAGCATTTAAATTTAATACATAAGAATCATGTCAATTGTTTTTAGCTCTTATATGGCTATGTTATGTAGGGAATCACATTATTTCAAAAAATATAAATATCAATCATTTAAACAGTTATCACATCATTAGTTATAAAGAAGAATTTTCTTATGTAAATGCAACACACATTGCACTTTTTGAATATCAAATATTTCAATACATATTAGTTGAAAAAAATCATAGATAATAAAACTATGAATATACAGACTAGAAATTAATATCAAAAATCAATATACAACTTGAATCAATATCAGCCTTGAATCGACATTCAAACACTATGGTAACCTTAAAACCTTTTACCATAAAACCCTTTAAATAAACCATGATGAATTTGAAAAACCACAACAAAACATATTCAAATTTTCATTCATTCTCATTTTTAAATCAAATGAGTCATTTTAAAAATAGAACATTTGTAATTATATTAATTATTTTAAAATGAAACCCACTTTACAAACTTTAGAATATCATAAAAAATGTTTGCAATTTTATAAAAACTGGAGGACAGAGATTGGATATTTAGACAAATACCATTAACATTTTCTAACTAGCTTAATCTCCTCAGTTATGAAACAAATATTACAAGGTATCACAAAAATCAGTTTAAAATCACTGTAAAAAATTTGAAAAATATATCAGTCTATATATTGATGCTTGTAATAAGCAAACATTTATTAAAAAGATATCAAAGTAATTTTAACAATTATAGAATCATTTTAATTTATTTAAAGGGTGTTACTTACTGTCGCCTACAGGCAACATCAGGACTGAAGAGGTTAAAAAATGAAATTTTTTTTGACTTAAACACTTCTATGAAACTTTTTATATGCTGCATTTTTAATACTGTTAATGCAGCATGCATGAAAACTTATAATAATTATCATATATGTTCGCATAAGCCAACTCCTGCTATTTTTTAGGACAAAATATTGGTAAAATTGTTGACTAAATATTTTTTTCTGATTAATTAACAGGCATCAAAGAAAGCATGATTTGCCCACAGATGGATAACAAATTTTATGATACAGAAATAAGAAATTATTTTACAATAAAATTATGAAGCAATGATATTTTTATATTTTTTAGAAATATGTCATTCAAAAGCTTAATAAATTTTAATCTACATACTTCTCTTCCAGCCATACAATGAAAGAAATATTCTTGGGGATTAACACCAGTTAAGAAACGACCTGCAACAAAACCACCAGCAGCTGGTGATGTGTCATAAGGTTTAAATGATGGCAGTGTTGCTCCATTAAGCATAGGTCGAGGACGTTGTCCTTCCAAATCAATCTGGCCTAAATTATCAGATATCTGCATAGCATTCACCTACAGAAGAAAAAGCACAGATAAGAAATCTGTAAATGAAATTTTTTTTTTTTTTATAAAGAAAAAGGACAAATTAATGTGCTGAACATAACATGATAATACAGAAAAAATATTTAATCATTTTACTTAAAATTTCATTTTTGTTTTACATGAATTTTCCTATCATTCATAAATATGCTGGTCACTTTAAACCCACAAAAACAAATAACAGAAAGTGCAACTAATCCAAAAATTAGTAGAGAGATCTTTTAAAAAAGGTGTGAAAATGAAAGTTGAACAAAAGAACTGCAATAAATACATTTATCTCAAGTAGTCTTATATTAATGTTTAATACTAATATTAGAGATAAAAAAAAAGTAAAACATATTTTTAATTTCATGACTTAAACTTACAGAAAACTGAAAAGTCAAAATGAATTCAAATAACATAAGCTAAGGGCTACGTAGCACTATTATATCCTGAAAACATCTGTTAGCTTCTAGTTGTTATTATTATCAAAGTCATAGCACATTTAGACATTTTATCGAAATTTACAGAATCATATATCCAAAAATTTCTTAGATCAATATTGAAGTTTCACATTTTTACTGCTATTGATTTTTATACTGTCAGCGCATTATATTGAAAAAAACATGTGTTACAATCTTCTGCACTATTAAGTTTTAATACAACAACTAAGTTTCCTTTATACTGTTATAGAGACTTTGGAATAAAAATCTAAAGAGCCTAGAATAATTTTAAGGTATTAATAATTTTTAAGGACTCACTGTATGTTTCAAATAACATGCACAATCTCATTTTTAATACTTCATTTGGAGATAAAAACAAGAACAAAATATTTCAAACATATTTTATTCTTTTAAAATCTAATAGTCAGTGCTAAAATTTCACAGAATTCACTATGTACTGCTTATTGGATTTATAAATTTGTAAACAAAACTGCCAGTCAACTACTTTACGAAGTGACTAAAGTGACCATAAAGAGAGAGCAGTCAAATGTCAAATACTCATTATGTCATATGTTTTTAAAGTAAATTTTGAACAAAGTGAAAAAGGGCATGTACAAAAAAGAAAAAAAAAATGTTAGTAATCAATCCAAAAAATTTCAAGTAATTACAACTACAAAGAAGGAAGAGCAACTAATAGATAAATAGTTCATTAAATAGAATATAATCACCAAATTACAATATAAAATAATTAGTAGCCAAGATACTACATTTGTACTCTCTGTTAGTAGAGAGTCAATAGTTATTTTCTCTGATACAGAGACATGAAACTACTTCAGGATGCATACATTCTTAAGCATATATACTCTGTAATGACAGAGCCAAAATTTTACATATTCACTGTCTGGTTACAGATTCAGGACTGAACTTTCATAAAATGCATGTAACAAAAATAAAATTAAATATATTTACATCATCCTCATCACAAAAACTGCAATTACTTTAATCCCAATATCACAAGACATGTTAAATTAGCTATAAATTATTATAAATAGCTGTAATATTCATTTGAATGACATCAAACAATTATAAAATCAATGAATCTATTTTAATGATCCAAAAATCAAAATAAAACTTATCAACTTAAGAAATCAAAAACATTAAATTAAAAATAAATAATCATCAAGATTCCAAAATTATTATAAAAATAAATAAATCTGTATTAAGTAACTTGAAATCATTATTTTACTCATAAATCTTCATGAAGAACTATTAATATAAACAAATTACATTTTTTGTCAAGGTCAAATCAATCAATCTTATTACGTTTTCATAATATGAGCAATAAATTTGATTTCTTCTTCAAGGGCATTATGGCGAAGCAAAAAATATGGATTTTTTTTAGATGCTTTAATTACTTGTGGTAATTAATGGCAATTAATTACTTGCACTTTACCTTTGCTTAACACAATAATGGTTTCTATTTTTATTTTAATCTCTTTAATGCTCAGGGTTGCTACTCATATGGGAGAATGTAATTCCCTGACTTTCCCAGGTGTATTTCAAGAAAATTCGGACTGGTGGTATAGCACGTTATGAACATGCTGAGGGTAAAAAAAATGTTATATTACTCAAAAAGCACTACAATTTCTTGAATAGAGTTGCTAATAATCTGAGCTAAAGCTCTTTATCCCAATTCCCCTCCTAAATCAATAACGATCTTTTTATTAAAAAGTTTACAATTGGAATCACTTTCTTTAATAATTTATGATTGCAAGCTTTCAAATAAAGTTTCCTAAAACTGTACAAACTTGCTAAAAAATATTTGTGCACTGAGTTTACAAATATTCATTTTGTTAACTATATCCCAAAATCATTGTCTAGTTAAAATTTATTTTCAACAAGGGAAGGGGAAACTGAGTGGGGAGATGGAGGCTTGTGATAATTACTTATTGTTACATGAAAATAACTGCTGGAAAAAGTTTTAAAATCAGTAATAATGAATATTAAAAATATAAAATGTGGAGGATAAAAGGGGAAATTTTTGGGAAAAAAAAAGGTATATGATTTTTTTCCTATTTTTAAATATGCAGTTTACCAAATCATGTAGGATTCTCACTTCTGGCCACACAACGATCAAATTTTCTTACAGATCACAATAAAAGTTTATCAGATTTTCTGATTTTTCCAGCTTTAAGAAAAATATTGAAATTCCTTGACTTTTCCCTGACTTATTTGGGCTAATTTCCCAATTTTCCCCATTTGGCTGACTTTTCCAAATTCTCCAGGTATTCCAGGTTGTGTAGCAACCCTGATGCTATATATGTACTCGTAAGAGAGATTAAACAGTATTATTTATTGTGTAATATACAAATCTTTATTTACTCCTCCTGTAAACATCAATCAATTTACTGAAGCTTTTAAATTTTGCCTCATAATAGTTTAAAGAGGTCCAAGTACTCATTGGAAAATTTTATTTACTTCCAAGGAGCCCAAAGAATCTGTACACACCCTTGGGGGGGGGGGGGTCAAAACACTTTATTCTCAGACTAGTGGCTACAAATCGAATTACTTTTTATATTTCTTAATCTCAATGTATGAAATCCTAAATCCCAAGACATGAAATATTAAAATCCAGTAAATAAGAGTTGACTAACAAAATTATACTCTCATATCCCCTCCCCTTCGATAGTGTTTTTCATTAAAACTGATTGTTGACTTTTAGGGTGTTTCTGTGATAACAGATTTTGAATTCCCCACTTGATAACTTTTTCAAACTACATTTGAGGTTGTTTCAGAACTTTTACAGCAGTGTTTCTCAACCTATATGCTGCAGCACACCAGTGTGCAATTAGAGATTGTCCAAATATGCCATTAGAGTTTTTGAAAAATAATTAAAATTGCAAGATGTTGTATCAACAATATAACATTTTCTATTTTCATCATGTGCTATATTCCTTGTTTGCTTTTTTCCCCATATTTGCATTCCCATTTGAAATTTATGACAAATTTTCACAAAAACAGAAAAAGAACAGCTAATTGATTAAAAAAATCATTATAAATTCAACATTCTTCAATAATAATTTGGTCGATAATAACTTTTGGTGAAACATTTGTATCCTACAGTTACCTTGGAAGCTATTAAAATTCTTCTGCCTTCTGCATCTTCAGTATTCTGGAAATTTGGATTTCTATCATTGATAGAAATAAAGTCCAAAAAATGAGAATGACTTTTAAAAGTTGACAATGAAATGCAAACATGTCTCCAACTGCAGAACCTTCTTTTCATTCAATTTGCACAAGAAAACAGGCTCAGTCCTCTCACTGAATAAATTTTGTAAATAAATAATTTTTATTTTGTATTGTTTTTATACTTTTTATATGCAGGTGTACTGCAAATATTTCCAATTATTTTTTGCGTCGGGTCAACTGAAACAGGTTGAGAAACACTGTTTTATAGTCAAGTAAAAAAAGAATGAGAAAAACTTTTCCTGGATTTCCATGAAAACTAATGACTATGAAAGTCAATTGCCAGTTGAAAATTAACTTTAAATGGCAGTGAAGGAAGACTGGTCTTACAGATTTAGCAACAATAATTTAAAAAGTCTCAAAAATCACAATACAGTATAGAGTTTTAATAGTTTTTAAATAAGTCAGAAATTGTATATCAAGCATAAAAAGTTATTGTCTTCACAACAATGATTTTTAATGTGATATTTAATTTTACAAGAAGATATGTTGTGGAGAATAAATACACATTTTAAAGAAAATGTACAGTTAATTTTAAAACTTAAAGATTTGATAAATAACAAGAATGGAAGAAAAAATATGCATGTAAGTATAGTGATTAAGTGGAGTGTACATATCATTCACAATACACTGAAAAAGAAATGCATACATCTATTTCCAATAAGTAAGAATTAATTATAGATAATTTCTTACAGATGATCCTTTGGCTCCAGACTCAATCATAAGCTGTAGACAATTCCTAGGAAAGCTCTTAATTAAACCAACAGGCATGCATACACTGAAATAAGAGAAAAAATATATATAACATACTACAGTAGAAGAACCTTATAATGAAGCTAAAGGGAGATTCAAAATTATTCATTACAATAGAGTATGAAAAATCTGCAAATAACTAAAGTGTGCACTGCATATATAAATGGAAACAAAGAAATTTAATTCTTAAAAAATAATTTAACAATAGCCTCTTTTCTCATCCAAATTAAATTTTATTTCTTACATATATTATCACACACCACTTAATGTTTTTTTAAGTTTAAAATGACAGATAAAAATATTGTATTTATTTAATTATTCACATGACTAAAATCTTTATACATGTACAATGCGATTTCAAAAATCCAGCAACAAAATCACCTTTTTCCTTCCTTTTTTCTTTTACACTTTCAATGTATGAAAGGAAAGAAAAACATCAATTCTTTATGAATAAAAAACTCCAAAATCGAAAGTAAAGACACAAAAAAAGCATATTTGACTTTTTTTTTTTCATTTGCCAGAGGAAATTATTTTCTGAACAAATTTTCTGGATGCTGCACAGTTGCTTAACAATGGGAAAATTTTTGGTGAATGTGTGGCACAATATATGCCTGGAACAAATTTTTGGCAATGGTAACATCAATAATGAAGAATTTTCAGGCTTTCACATTTCCCATGAAAAGGCTGCTATTTATGAGCTGAGTGAACATTCAAAATCTGAAAATGCAGTAAGAGTAAAAAGAAAAAAAAAAAAAAAAAAAAAGGAACATAGATGATTTGCTAAGCATTAACAAAAATGCATCAACACTAATCCTGAGCTAAATAGGACCAGAAATAATGCTAATAGCAGCTCAGAAAACAAGAGTGATCAGCCAGCAGAAGAAAAGATGTCACTAGAAAAGTATATAAATTTGACTGGAGAATTAATTTGTTTTAGAGAAATAAGACTGTATTTCGAAAATAGACATTCTTCATTTGTATAAAGTACACACACACACACACAAAAGCTTGAAAGAACAGCCAAAAAATTTGAAGCAAACAAAGTTGATATTTATGTTTCCAAAATAACAAGAGAAGTAGTTATTTCACTCTTTATAATATTTTTTCTGTAATATAGAAAATATCAATTAAGTTATTTTTTATATTTAATTTTTTCTTTTTCTTACATAGTTATCACTTAAAAATGAATTAAATTATGACTAAAGGCACCATTAAGAATACAGTACAACATTTGATATTCCTTCAAAAATCCGGCATAGCCTTGGTCCTGATGATGCCGATTTTTTAAGTTAAAGAAATTTTTTTGTTCCACAGAAAATCATTGCTGTTTATATACTGAAATATACAATTCAAAAACAAACTAAAAGTTTTAATAATTAAAAAAAACTATTGATTATATATAAAAAATAAATAAAACTCAATAAATTATTTCTTAAATAATTCTTATTTTACTTACATATTTTAATTTATAATTTGTTTATTTTTAAACATTAACATTGTAATTAAATAATTCTTATTTTACTTATATGTTTTAGTGTATATGTTGTTTATTATTAAACATTAACATCGTAAATTTGTCTAAAATATTTAAAAAATTGCAAACAATGATTAAAGACATGACAAACAATCAGTAGATTAAAAAAAAAAAAAAACTTTTAAAATGCTTGAAACCAAGCAGCGTAAATTAATGCTCTTCTACTGCATGTGAAAACTGTGTTATAGCAGGTTTCCATACAACATGTAATTGTAAGAAAATTACAGAGGAGTGAAAATTATTAGAATAATTGTGAAATTTAATGTAAAAGTATGTTATATTAAAGAAATAATACATTATTTAAAAGATATTGGTACATTTAAGATTTACTGTGCATTCCCTTGTTTTTTTATTAGAGATTCGATAGGTTTTGGTATACTTTGTGCGAGTTTTTCGCAATTAATTTGTATTCCGTAGTCATGGTGCCAAATTTGAATGAATCTGTCTATCACAGCATTCTTGTATCTGATGCTCCATTTCCTTAATTTTTTTTCTTTATAACGCCCAAATATTCTCTATGGGATTCATATATGGACTGTTTCCAAGGCATGGAAGAGTTTTTATATTTTTTTCATCCAAAAATTTGGTCACAGATGAAATTTTATGGCACAGAACTCCTTCATGCATTAATATGAAGTCTTCATTTGGAAAACAGTCTTTTAAGTGTTGAATTAGTCTTTGTTCAAGCATTTTTTTAATACTGATATTGGTCCATTATGTCTTTTACAATGTGTAATCGTACAGTACTTTTAGAAGACATCATGCTCCAAACCATTACTTTAATAGATGTTTAACCATTTGTGCTGTAATTTGGGGCAACTTCTTCATTGGTACTTCTTCTGATATATTGGCTGCTTTCTTCTGATATCGTAAACATTGATTCATGAAAAAAAAACATACCTAAATGATAAACAATTCCTTAGGGTACATAATTTGTAGAGAAATATTCTTATAAAAAAAATCTTAGTCAAATTTATAAACAGTTCTGTATCTTTAATCAGTATGCAAAAAACATGATTTCATAAAAAGAAATAAACAACTTAAGTTCGACTGATTAATTAAGGAAAAATTTATGTTTGTCAACTTGCTCCAGTCATTTTCGAATTGTTCCTGGACAACTTTTGCCCAAACACGTCTCTTCTTTGGATTAGCAGATGTGATTTTAGCCTTTTTTCACGGATGATGAGCATTGAGTTCAGTTGAGAAAAGTTTTCTACACATAAAAATAATCGCTTACATTTCTTCCATATTCTTGCGAAGAGATTTTTAATTCATGATTAGTTCTTCTGTTAGCTTTAGCAATTTGAATTAATTTTCTTTCTGTTCTTGTAGTAAATTTACTTTTTCTTCTGTATTTCCCTACTCTAGAATTCTGATATTCACATTTGGAGTCCAACGTTTCTTTTATTCTATACAAACATGATTGCAAAATTTTTGCTTTTTTAGCAATTTTGTACTGTGTATTTTCTTGGAGAAGATATACACACAAGATATTACCACAGCTAGTTTTCTAGGTGAAATATCACTTGCTACACATAATCACACAATAATCCTTTGACAATAGAAAAATAGTTACCAATTAGTATAAACTAAGCAAAACAGCAAAAATATTTGTTTTAAGAATAAAATAATACTGATGTCAACTCAAGAAAAGAAAGAAAATACTAGCACAGCAAGCAGACAATTTTAAATTTTATTTTAAATTCGTTTGTTATTCAAGCAAATTTCTTATGTAATGCAAACAATTTCATTTCTTTGGATAAAACATTTTTCTTTTAAAGAAATGGCAACTTTTAACAAAATTATATACCCAAAACTATTCTAAAGGAATGCAAATTTGACTAGATCAACAAATCAAATAACCTTTCATGAAAAAATGGAAGTATATACAATATTAATCAAGAAAAACTGAAGAAATCAGAATTATTCTAATAATTTTTAAACCTCTGTAATAAAGGAAATAAAGAAAAAAATCATTTATCAATGTTTTCTGCATTTCAAATCAAATATGATACATAATGCTACCCTTTTTTTTTCCATAAATAAGCTTTTCAAAATCATTAAATACAACAACATAATCATCCTAATATTTATTATTTAAATGATTGTGATATACATATTTAAATTATTGCTATAAAAAATCTAAATCAAGAAAGGAACTTAAATATTGATATTTAATTGAAATTTTTATGTTTCCTCAGAATCAACATGACAGTTCCAAACTTGTAACAAGTTAATATTTAACTGGTCTATCATATTTTCTGATCTGCCCTTCTGCCTCTCCCCTTTTTTTCAATAAATTTTGCATTAAATGTATTTTTTTTTGTCTGTGTGTGGAGACAAAAAAATATGTTAAAATTTTTACTAATTCAAATATGTGTTTCAAATAACAGTATAGCAAGAAAATACATATCATAGCCAAGTTTAGAATATTATTATATTATTAGTACTACTGATAACAAATAAATTCAAATAACAAAATGTTAATCTTGCTTCTTTTATTTTCTTCAAAGAGCTATATTGTTTTAGCTGTAGCATATAAAAAGATATTTAATGAAGTTCATAAAGATATCTTACTATTAAAAAAAAGCTAAAAAAAAGGGCAATGATTTTAGCATAAAAAAAAATTAATAGTTTAATCATATTAGTATAGACATCTTGAAGTTGGATACACGAATACTAAAATGGTTAATTTGACACAATAATTTGCTAATCTAACAAGATATGTTTTATTTACTCTTTGATAGCATTATTTAATTCCTGGGTAACACTCTTCATTTCATTGTCTATTACTTTCAAAAGAAAATCGTCTCTATTATGATGAGCATCTTTATATTTTCTCAACAGTTCTTCTATATCAGGTTCTTCAGGATTATCAACATCTACAGCTTTGGCGGTAGCTATAACACCCATAGTACTAGCTTTCTTTAAAATTTTCTTCCTTTGGTGATCTGCCTATAAATAAAGTAAGAATATATGAATAACAGATGTCAAAAATTTTACTTTTAAATAACATAGTTTAGAAAACTTTAAAGTATATTTTAAGACAGAAAAAAAAAAAAAATCAATACACATATATGTTTCAGGAGGAAATGCAAAAATTTTAAAGTTTGGTGGCCAATGAATAAACATGCGATCCTGCAGTGCATATTAAATGTGCAACTAGCAAGACTAATTGAAGGAATTGAGATTCCAAGTCATAAATTCTTCGCTAATTTCATTCTGTGTACTCAGATAAACAATAACTGTGCCTTCCATACAGGTGTGCAAACAATATGAACAATTGCAGCAAATGAGAGAGGTGTATAATTAGGCTCAAAGAAGTTGGTTGATCTAATCAAGGGAATTGCTTGACATTTGAACAGGAGTGATGCCTCTATTAGACATGTTGGCAGAAATGTGTGAACCATGGCTGAATGCAGCATCAACAGATAAGCAGTTGACCTGTAGAGATGGCAGAATATGAGGATTGCTCAACCATCAGAGAGGCACTCAGCCCCAGATTCATCATTATCATTAATCCTACATGCAACAGGTGCTTCAGTAAACACAAGGACTATTAATATTTATCTCAGAGAAAGGGGACTGAACTCATGATGTCCTTTGCACCAATTATCACTGACCACTGTACATTAGGGTGGGCCGAAAAAACTTTTTTTCGATTTTCAATTATGGCGGGTGCAGAAAAGTGGCCACTAGTGGCACTCAGTTCACACAAAATATTTGAGATTTTTTGGACATTTCCTTACCCTGCCACAAATGACTTGAAGTTTTGCAAAAATGCTGATTTTTGAACTCTTTTAACAAAAAATTTTAATCTGTTAAAATATATTAATTTTGGTTGTATTTAGTTGAAAAGATATATTTATTGTGCCAAATGTCTAAATAACCTCTGATTATACATTATTTTAGTGCTATATTCTTAAAATTGTACAGCTTTTAGCTTGTTTTGTGTTCGATACCAACGCAAAACAACCCAGAACTTACCACGAGGAGGTAGCTGCACGTCGAGTTCCATCCACCCTCCAACCCATAGAATGTTGTACTCAAAATGCATACTTTTTTATGCTACAAAGTCCTTCTTAGAAATTAATTTTGGCATCTTTTTCCATGCTTGAAGTTTTGCTCTAATGAAGGTACCTCATCTTCACTCCCGCATTCCTTTGATGCAGCTTCTGTTACAATTTTAAGGACTTTTTTAACAGCCTGGGAGTGACTTGGAAAGCAGACTAGTGATTCATCTAACATGGATCCTGAAACTGTGTTTTCTTCAATTTCTTCTAGTGAAAAAGTTCTTGTTATAGGAGGCTCACTGATTTCGGCAGCAACCCAGTCGATACATTCATAGTATTCTGTTGCTTTAAAGTTCAGCTTTGGAACTGGAAACTCTCACACTGTTTTTTTTTTTTAATGCAGCATATTTTTATTCTTCCCCCATGCCATTCTTCTAATATACTGCCTATCGTCAGTTGCCATTGCTATCAGTAAATTCTCGGGATGACCATAGTATCCATTTGTTTGGACGACTGAATGCACTGTCTCCTTTAGGTCATCTGTAAAAAAAGCTAAAAGTTTAACTATCTGCCACATATGTCCAGGTCCATCTGCGCAACTTGGCCTTTTCCTTACAGAAAACCACACAGGCACATAAACATGTATCACGTACCAAGCGAGATATTTTAGCACCTTATCAGGATTTGAACTACTTACGTACAATCATAAAATTCTGCAGGCAGTTGTGATCCATCTTGATTGCACAATTGGTCCTGGTTTTCTATTTTCCAGTCCTCAAGGATATCGGTTGAAACCGCAACACAAATACTAAATAAGTACTTTTGATCTGTACTCAGACCTTCAGTATTTCCATTTCTGGTGTTCATGAAACACAATAGGCTCGAACAAAGTGAGACGCAGATTTTCATACCCCGTTAGTCTAGCACCGATTGGACTGGCAAAGGTTTAGGTCCCGTGGTTTCACCATCAAGTTTAGAAAGTAGATGTCGGAGCGGGAGTTTGTTTTTATGAAGAATACATATCAAATGTTGCAGCTCCCTTCTTAATTTTTTTTTTCAAGACAGGCAATAACAACATTGCGTTTTCCTGTATTAACAGCAGTGCTATCACACCCTAGTGCTATCAGTTCAGAAAAATCTAACTTATGCTGACTTATAAAATTATATAATGAGTTTACTTTTTTTTTCCATTACTGGAATGAGGTGTCAAGTGATCCAAGTATTCCGAACCAGGTTCAGTCAACATGGTGAAGTGCTCCTTGCCTTTCTCTCGACGGTGCCGCTTGTACTTTATGAAGATAATTTCATCCTTTCTACCATAAAAAAAATATGCCTTTATTTTTCCTTCCGTCAAGAATTTCTTCCAACCGTATCTTCTTTCCAAGTTTCTGTTTCTCTCTTCTGACCTTGTTTTTATTGATGACGAGATTCTTATCCTCTGCCGTCACAACTTCTGCATCTTGAAGCACGCTAGAAGCTATTAAGGCAACTTCCATGTCCGATACACCAGTTCTAGATGCGGTGGACGCTGTGTGAGAAAGGCACAAGCATTTAGGAGTGTCTGGCTTTGAAATTCTGATTCAGTTCAAATTCGGATTCAGTAGAACTGCTTTCTTGAAAGCTTCCACTATTTGAATCTTCTAACAATATAACTGTTTTACATCTTGATCTAACTCTATTTATTGAGGGTTCTAGCACAGAACCACTATCCTTCGTTAAAATTGTATCTCTTTTCAATTTCCGCAATACTTTCTTTAAAAGAGTTTTGCTTCTTTTTAAACCAATATTTCCGATAAACATTTTTTAATCAGCTTTTTGATCCTTCAAGAAGTCCATTTCTTGATGTGGAAATTTATGCCTGGTGTCGCAGCTACAATTGTTCAAGTCTTTACACTTTTAAGCTGCCATGTCAAACAGAGAGATTTCCACATTTCGTATGAATTCTTCGCGAGCTGTCTTATCTTTCACGCCCATACGATTACAGGATTTCTCCAATGATCTACACTTGTTGTAATAGTTTTTAATGTTTCTGTAAATTGATCGTTGGGAAACAACTGCTATGGAAGCTTTTATCCAGATTTCGGTAGCCTTTTCACCTATAATTTTAATAACATCACCTATTGACGGATATTGAATTTCTCGATTATCTTCCATATTGCTTCGCAACCAGTAATAGTGGCGCATGATATCAGCATAAGTTGGAAATTGCAAGTCTTTCAATATGCATGGTGAATCAAAAAGGTGTTGACTTAAGTTTAAATATATAAAGTTTTCAATTAAGTTTATTAGTATAAAAAGTATTTAAATATTTTCCCAGTTTCTCTGCTCAGCCAATAACACTTAATATTTTCCAAAGAAACTGTAAAGTTTCAATGAGTTGTTTAAAATTGTCAAAATGCTTTAAAGTTTATTTAAATATGTATTTAAAGTTTCAATATATTGTTTTTGAATGTTAATTACTTACTAAAAAGAAGCTGGACTTTAATTGGAGTAGTACAAAGTGTGTACTTTAACTAAGCCTGTCATGCAATATCACAGTTTGCTGTGTTGACATTGTGAAAATGGTTGGTTGGATTCATGGTTGAATAGGTGAGTAGTATGAAAATCTTTTCAAGTCAGTTAACCTGCAGTTAATTGGTTTTGCAGCTTCTCCTTTGCCAATTAAATTTGCATATTAATCTTTAACTGTATATTTTAACCTCTTTTCTTTTGTTTTAAGCCAGGAGTTTGTTTTCTGAGAAGAAGTCTTTTGTAATGCTTTGCATATAAGCAGCATGGGAAGTGAGTGCAATAGAGAATGCACTTGTTTATAGCTCCTTCTTGGCTGATGTTTAATGATATTGTTATGCTGTCAGGCACAGTCATAATTTTACTTTTTAATCACCATTTTAGCCATGATGCCAGCCATCCCATGCAGTTAAAGGATTATTTTAATTGTTTTTACTAACCATTTGTTACTGAATTAACTACTTTGTTTTTGAATTAATAAATTTGTTAAAGTTCTACAACTTGGCTTCTTCAATTATTTCTTCATACATCAGAAATGTGGACTTAGACATGATTAATACCTAGAGCAGACCCAACAAAAGGCTACTTTTTATGCTATCACATCCTTTACATTGCCATGGCTCTTCATACTAGCCATTTCTAAGCTTTTTGTAATAAAATGCACAAAACACTGTAATGGCACGTTAAATGATCCAAAAAGCACTGTATCTCACTAGAAAAAAGTTTCACATTTACTCTGAACAAATGTCGCAGGGTAATTGAACTTAGAAAAAAAAAATAATCTTATCATATTTTTCCCCTTCTTCAATTTCCTCCTTTCCTCCCTCAACACTAGGGTGAGCCATTGCGCTTGCTTAGAGTCTTGCTTCGACCCCCTTCTCACCTTCCAGATTTGTTTTTGAAGTATACTGCTGTTTGTTGCCCAAATAAGACCTCAAATGCATAGAAAATAAATAAAAAAAACCAAGGAACATAAATAAGAGAGGGACTAATGAACTATTGAAACAAATACAACTTTTGCCAGTTATGTGCGAGAAAGCTATAAAAATTGGCTATTTTAAAACACACATAAGCAATTAAATAATGTATTACCAGAACTTATTTGAACATTTGGTACATTAAATATTCATTTGAAGTAAATACAACCAAAATAAATTTAATTGAACATTTTTAATTTTTTTGTTAAAAAGTTCAAAAATTAGCATTTTTGCAAAACTTCAAGCCACTTGCGGCAGGGTAAGGAAATGTCTAAAAAATCTCAAATTTTTTGTGTGAACTGAGTGCCACCAGTGGCCACTTTTTGGCACCCGCCATGATCGAAAATTGAAAAAAAAAGTTTTTTTCAGCCCACCCTACTGTACATTAACAAGCTCATTTGCAGTGGTGTCAGGCATATTCGACTTGGAATGTCACTAACTGGAGTAAAATCGTCTTCAGCGATGAGTTCCGCTTCAAATTGAGCCTTGATGACCAGTGAAGACATGTCTGAAGATGCCCTGCACAACAATGGGACATCAACCCGACTGTCATCTATCATATGACCCAACAACCAAGAATAATGGTCAAGGGTGCCATTTCATTACATAGAAAGAGCTTGGACCCCTCCCGCCATCAGCAACAGCCTTACAGCACAGCAATACATCAACAATATTTTATGGCCTATTATATTGCCCTTCATATCATGCAATTTTGACCTTACATTTCAGCACGATTATGTTTGCCCTCACATGGTGATAGTTTCTACTAGTTTTCTTCATACTTGTACAAAATTACCTTGGCCAGCATGATCACTGGGTATCTAGAAATAAAACTTACTAAAGAATCCAAATATGATTTCAAAATCAAATGTTAATATTGTAAATTTTAAAGTTTGTTACAATTTCTACAAGTAGACAAGACCATAAGAAAAATTTTTAATCAATTTTTACCAATCAATTTAACCAATAACATTTTTATACAATGACTTCCAGTATACTTTGTAGGGATTTATATATATATTTCCCCCAAAATTGTACTCTATATTTCAAAGTCACTAAAATATAATTTAAAATATTCCAAAATTTGGAGGAAATTGCAGCCAAAGATTTCTGAAGAAGGAATCAGGGTTGCCAGTCTAATCTTGAAAAAAAAAAGTTCCTGTATTTTCTCTGCAGCACATTTATTCTCTGTTGAGTGTACAAAAATATATGCATGTATGTATGCTAATTAGTCATCTTGTAATTTACCATTACCCAATTAATTGAATAAATATAATACATTATATGATATAAGCAAAAGAAAAAAACCCTTTAAAGTTGTTACACTTATTATTGTAACACTAGAATATTATAGGCTAGCACAAGGCTACTTACTTTATGCATTCAAATTAATATTTATGCTAAAATATAGGACACATAAAATATAAGATAACTTTAAAACACAACACTGGTTTATTTTTTGTATCTTAAAAAATATCATAAGATAATACTAAAAATTATTATTTGTCTTTTGATAATTCACTTATTTTAGAATCGAGCATATCTTTGTTTATATTGAATCCACTTTCTACGGCTGCATTATCATGAGATAAAATAAGCACCAATTTTACTATGTCCCACAAATCTGCAAATTCTTTTGGTTTTAAGAAAGCACAATAAAAATTATCCAATTGAACATCCTCAGTAAAAGAATCAAACTGTTCTTTGTAATCATTTTTTAAATTTTTCTAGAAATACTTCACACAGAATTTTTGCTTGCTCTGAACATCCAGATGAAATCTGTCCCTTTGAATATAAAAATTGAAGCAGATGTGCCATATGTGTTTCAAGCAATTCTGCATTATTTTGGAACAAAATAGGAATTAAAGATGTTGCAGCTTTTAACACAGCAAAATTTTTTGACATTCTTTCAAATATTTTTTCTGTAGTACAATCACCAATTCAAAACATTCTGCTAAAAAGTTTGCTTTTTCGGATTCAAAAGCTCCACTGATATTTAAATATCTTGCTGTGATTATTCCAATGTCAGTATTTTTTCGAAGTCTCAGAATTTTAGTCTTTCAGATCAATTAAAAATAACTTTGGTAATAAATTTGCTTCTTTAATAACATTGTTTTTCACAACAATTTTCATTAACTGCCTAAGAAGACAAAAAAGATTTTCATGTAAGAAAGGCATGATGGGCTTAGGTGTTTGGAATTATTAAAGAAAAGGTTCAAGGATATTAGCAATACATGAAAAGAAGCAAAATTTTGCAAGAATCAATTTATCATGACATGCTTCCATTGCAATGCCACACGTAAAAGTTCCTGGCAAAGTTTTTTTTTTTTTTTCAAATACTTTTTTTATAGTACCAAAAACTTGTACAGCTTCCTCACTTACTCTAACATTTTCAACCCATTGATAGCACAGAATTTTAGAGGAAATTCATAATTCTCAGTAATTTCAATGAAATTAGCTCATCTAGCTGGACTATCTTTAAACATCAAATAAAGTGGCCTTAATATAACATCTACTTTCCATTTAATAAATATGTAGCCATACTGAAATGCACCATGGACAATATGGAGTCCACATATTTCCAAATCTAAAATGTAACAATCAGTTTGTGATAAAAATTCCTCTTTCACATGTTTTAACAATTTCAAGTTTACATTTGACCCATCCATGCTAATTTGCAAAAGCAATTTTATGTCCAAATAAGAAATGGCTTCTTTAAAATTTTCAGAGTTCCTGAGCTGTGGTCCGACCTAAAAACACACAATTCCAGTATCGTGATACATCTCTATTTATTGAACTGCACCATTATTGTATCATTAAATCCATTTGATACTTTTGAGAAATGTGATTTAAAGCTTCATCAAAGCACATAATATATTTTTTGTTCTTCACAGATTTTTGAAAAGAAAGTTGGAAAAAGGGAGCTAATCCATAACAAATCAAATAGGACATTTTTGTACGTCCTAAAGTACACTTTTTAGCATTGTCACTGTCGGGAAACATATGACAAAATATATTAGAAACATCATTGAACGAATTAAATGAAGAATGTGATGCAACAAGCTTTTAGCTCACAAAATTTCAGCTTTGAAGGCATTTTCCTGCATCACGAAATGGGATACCCTTTTTTTATTTTCATTAGTAATGATGCCGACTTTTTTGAAGAAACCAAAATTGTCTTTTCTTTCTTAATATTTCTTCATTTTCTTTCTTAACATTTTCCTTGGATACAAAATCAAATATTTCAGACAAAGTTGATCGTGGAGGTTTTTTTTTTTATTCGTTGCATTACGTGTGAGAGCTTGCTTTGCCATGTTGCCCATACTGAAGCTCCTCTTACAAAGTTTACAATATGCAGCAAATGGATCGTTTGGAACTCCTTTAATCCAACCAGAAAAATCAGGATGTAGATCTGGATCCATCCAATCCATATTAAATACGTACTTTGAAGCACTCATTATAAGAAATTAAATCACACCTCTTATTAAATCAAATAAAACTAAAACATAATAGAATTCCAACTATCATGTGCATACCAGTTCAATCGATCAGGCAGTTTGCGTGCTTTTGTGCTGAAGCGACAAATGGAAGAAAAAGAACATTATACGCAGTTTCAAAATGATGGCACGAGAGGAAGTGCTGTGTGGATTCCGCTATTCACTTGGCAAAAAAGTGGTGTAGGCAGAAACATGTGAAGAGTCACTTTAAATGAATTTTCGCACTGCAGAGAGAATTTTATTTGGAAAGCTGAGAAAAAATAATTTATGTTTGGATATGGTGGGGATTATAAAATTTCCTGTGTTTACTCTGTTTTTCAGGTGGTGTGGCAATCCTGGAATAAATTTTTAAATCAAACGTCCTTTACTGTACTTAACCCTTTCCGGTGCACTACTCTTTAAAATTGGAATTTAAAGAAAAAAAATTAAGCAATCTATTTAGGCCTAAAGGAGTACACAGGTATTGTTTTGTAATCATTGCACTAACCATTTTAATTATACAGCTGTTGCCGAAGTGGTAACCTCCCATAAGTAAAGCATTGATAAGCGCAGTGAGAAGAGCATTGTTGGCATTTTTCAATTAGAGTTAAGTTTAAGTTTTAAGTTCAATTAAAATCCCAATAAGTTTTTCCCCCTCTCTTTCACTCATCCACATAATGTTTAACAAGTTATTTGAAAGTTCATTTGTTATATTTAAAGTTTATTAATGTTTGAAGAAAATATTTAAAAGTTATGACATGGCTGGTTAGTAGTTGAAAAAAATGTAAACAAACTTTTACTTTCAATATTTTTCAAAGTTTAAATGTTAATTATTCATATATATATTACTTTTCTTAAATATAAAGGACTTTTTTATTATATAATTAATGCAGAAATATTTACTAGATAGTTTAGTTGTGAATGAAGTAACTTCACACTTCTAGCTTGCAAACTTAATGCCATGTCAACTGTTTTGAGTTATGGTAGGTTGGTTGGTAGCCAAATACCAGAGTTAATGTTTTCTTGTTAAACTTATTTATTAAACTGTTGTTTTATTTATTTGTGACCATAACCTTTTCATAAACTATGCTAATGTTTTGTATTAACTGTGACTTTAATGTTTTTTGCCTGTATAAATAGTGATGCAGCAGATTTAATAGGTGTGTACTTGCCTGGCCAGCAGTATCTCCACTGTTTATGTTTAGGAGTACTTAAGTGTGGAAGCCATTTAAGGCTAAGTAAAATGAAAGCATATATGTCTCTTTAGTTATGTTTTTAATTATGGTTTTATTATGAGTTTAAATAAATGAAAGTTTAGTTTACTTTACTAGTTGTTCTTGGAATTCTACAAAACATCTACATCTATTTAGCTTACCTACAGCTGGCAAAATGAGACATTCACTTCTCTCCCAACAAGCATTGCTGTGAAGCGTGTATTATAGTAAAACATTTTACCTATTATTTAAAACCAGTAGAGTTTGATCTCTGTGGTGCTGCCATCTAGAGCTCATAAGAAAGATTTAAAGTAGCCATTAGAGTAGTTTTTGAAATATTCATGGAGTTTTTATGTCTCCAAACAGGAGAAACTTTAGGTGTTGCCAACCCGGCAACACTGCACGTTAAGGGGTTAAAGGGATACTTAATAGTTGGATTTCAAGGTGCGATGTTTTAATGAGATTTCTTGTATAAATATAATGATAGTAACATTCAAAAGTATTAGTAGCAATAGCAACATGCACAGTCTGGTGCCTCAGACTAAAGCAGGATTTTCAGGTTTAGTTCACAAGTAAGTTTGGTAATTCATTTTATCAACCTCAAAAAGATGACAGGTTGAGTGAACCTTGTCCAGTCCACAGTCTGAAATGAAACTGTGAACTTCTAGCATGGTAATGCAACATGCTTACCACTAAGCTATTGGGCTTTACATTGATTTATATAAAGGATAAAATGCCAAACTATGGAATACACTTGTATTTTTTTTTTTTTACCATATTTCTGCTAATACAGAGAATATAGCTAATTATTTATTTATCAATATGTGAAAACAAATCAGAGGGCTAAAAATGACAACTTTACTGACTTAATCTGATTATTTTCTAACTAATTTTAGTTAACTGACAAATAAAAGTTTAACTTCAGACAACTCAAACATTTTCTCATTCTGTAATGGTAAAGCAAGTATATTTTGAGAATATTCTCATTTAAAGTTTCAATTTAATTATTATAGCAATAACTAATGAAATTTGTAGATAAGCCTATTTTCCTTAAGAATTCTGATGAGAATGTTCAATCACTGACCTCAAAAGAAAACCCAAATTTGCCATTTCATCTCCATTCAATAAACACAGCAGAAAATTTTTATACAGAAAGCCAATTTTATGTTAAAAGAGGAATTGTGGGTAATTAAGCAAACACTACTAACTTTATTGAGAAAATTTTGAAAATGTTGACCATTTCCTACACCTTATTTATTATCACAACAAAATATTAATAGAACAAAAATGCAATTTTTGCTATGAAATTGAGTAAAAAATAATCATATCTAACATAAATTTCCTAATAATGAAAAGTAAAAAAACATGAAGAACAATAACATGCATAAAGAAAAATCTTACTTTTTTACTGACAATAATATCTTCAATACCAAGTGAAAACCCTGAATAATATTGAAGATAATGAGTAAATAAACGGGCTAAGGAAGTCAACATTGTACTTGATGTTTCCCCACCATAAAGCTAGAAAGGAAAGAAAATATTTTAATGATAGCATTAAAATAACATACCATTATATCCCACTGGAAACTAGCACACATAGAACTTAAATTAATTTTAAAAAATAACTTATTTATTTTTATCCTCTGTTTAATGCATCAAAATTACATCAACCCCCTCATAGAAAATGAGCTTTTAAGGTTTACAATGAAAGAATTTCAAAATTTAAGGGGAGACTTGTCTTTCAAAGCCTGAAAAAAAAAGGTATTTTTAAGCATACTTTTCTAAAACAAGAGTAAAGATTTAACTTTGAATTTTTCACATGTTATCATTTGAAGAACATTGTGTCTTAGCATGTAAGCAATGCACTTCCAAACAAGTGGGATCTGATAGAGTGATTTATAATCATTCTTTACAGATTATGAAAATAGACAATATTGCCTGCAGGTTGAAAAGTTGAAAATTACCACAGTGGCAGCCATTTTTAAAAAAGATCTGTTTCTGACCCACTTTTTTTTAGTCGTTATAAAAAATATTTATTTTTTATAACACATGGCTGAAAGGGGTCCAAGCTCTAATATATTATACTACATTAAAATGCAAAAGAAATTAGCAAGATCAGTTCAACAGTTTTTATATTCTGACCCACTTAGTTAGAAAAAAGTAATTTTGCATAAAATGAATTTATAGTGCTTGAAAACAATATAAACCTACAAACGATTTTATTTATTATTAATATTTTAAATGTTTTACAAATTACAAGAAAATACTAGGATAAATAATTTATTTTGAATACAGACACTCTAAAAATGACATGTACTAATAAATAAAACTTTTAAAAATAAAAACATTTATACTTCAGAATAATATGCTTTAACTTACAGTATTAATATATAATGCTTTAACATACAACTTTCAAGTATTGGCTGAATTATATCTTAAATACATAAATACTAGCTGAACTGCCCAACATTACCCCATTGACTCATAATAATATTCTTAAATGAACATGAAATTTATTCTGCCAAATCTCATAAAAAGTGGATCGCTCATCATAATGTGGAATTGAACAAATATTGAATCAGGTCCCTGCTGCCAACAGCACCATATAACATGCATGTTCTTGCAACCCCCCCCCCCTCGCCAATAATGAATCTATTAATTACAGGTTTCACCACCAGGGGGAAAACTCTATTAAACAGCCTACCCATAAATATAGTGGTCAAGGGGGCGTCAGACTTCAGCAAAAATTTAAGTTAATTGATGAAATTACTATTCAAAAATAGTGGTAAGTATACGTTAGAAATTTTATATTAAATAAGTAATATTTATCCCAGGGCTTTATCAAAAATCTGCTTCTAAAACAGTAAAAAGCATACATTTTAAAAATCTGATCGTCTTATAAAAAATTTATTCCCTTCTCCCCCACCTGAAATTTGATGCCCCCAATTTTTAAATCTTTATTACATGTTATAAATTATCTGAAAGTTGCAAATTGATCAATTCATTAGTTTTCATTATACTAACAAATTCAGGTTTCAACAATGTATTTCTTTTCCTTTTTAAAAATCCAATTTTTTTATAAAACAAAAACTTTCAGATCAATTTTTATAAAATTTACACTGGCCAAAAGTTAAGATAGAACATGTTTTTCGAAGCTCATCAGAAAAAAAAAAAATGGCAGTCAGATTGAACTTCATAGTTTATATGAATGACAATAATAAGCTTTAAAAAACTTATGCAAAAATTACAGCAACCACTTTTATTTTATAGAAAAGAATAGGTATTTGTGAATGAGAGAAAAATATGCAATTACTAAGCTTTCATAATTTCGTGTGTAAGTTTTGATGTATTTGAATTATTGTTGTCAGTTTTGTTCACAACAACCAGTAGAGTCTAGTAATGTCGAGAAGAAGTTGTTTGCCTGATTCATTATGGTGGCGGGTGGTAGGATCGATGGAAATGGGGTTGTCACAGGTCGATACTGCTATACAGCTCAATGTGTCTTGCAGTGCAGTCTGACAACTCTGGGATCAGTATGAATCTGAAGATTCTGTGTCCAGAAGGCATGTTTCAGGCCATCCACATGTTATAACACCTGCAGAAGACCAGTTTCTAGCTCTTTCGGCCAGAGAGAGAAGGCGCACTACTGTGCTGCAACTCATTTCAAACCACTTTGCAGCATCAGGGAGAAGAATCTCCGCTACTTCGGTGCAAAGATGTCTTCACAATGCAGGTCTCTATGCAAAGCTACCAGTTGTGTTTGTCCCCCTCAACAGACAAGTCCAGATTCATACTGGAGAGCGATTCAGAACGTCTTCTGATCTGGAGAGAAAAATGCACTCGATGCCATCAATCAAACACTGTCAAAACACGCAGGTACAGAAACAGTGGGATCATGGTTTGGGCAGGGATCTCACTCAGAAGTCACACTGACCTGCATGTGTTCCATGGAAGAACTCTGATTGGTGCGAAATATATGGATGAGATCCTTGATTCATATGTGTGCCTGTGTGTCGCATTTAATAAATAACAGTTTAGTGCACATTTCCTTGTAATCTGTTGTTTCTATATTCATTCATTTGCAAATTAGACACACAAAAAAAACCGGTTGTACCTTAACTTTTGGGGGCCTGTATAGATATAATTAAACAGCATTTATAGATATGGCTAGATATTTAACTTTAAAATCTTTAAATGGTGTATTGAAAAAAATTGACAGTGTTACAAAGAATTTTAATATTCAGAGACTGGGTTATAATAGAGTATAAAAATAAATCATTCAATTAATCAAATAACAATTAATATCTAAAATCAGCAAAAAATTCATCTGTATGTATAAAAATTAAATCTATAAATTTAATGTTTGAAAATATTTACAGGTCATCTATAAATGCCACTATGCACCAATGCCCAGTTGGTACGTTTAAAAACACCTGTTCTTACTATGAAAGATATCTTAAAAATCTGTTTCTTTGAACAGAAATAAAATAAGATTTTATAAACGAATTTTTAAACTATTTACAGGAGTATAAAAATAATTTTTAGAATTTCTGAAAGGGGAATTGTTTTGTGTGTCTAGCTGTATAATTTTTGAGTTTTTAAGCTCAGTAAAATTTAAGATACAGCCCTTTATAGGAAAAAATGTTCAGTACATTTATTGCCATGGCAGTGCAGTATTTTCATTATCCCCTTTCCCTCTCTTCTAGTTTAAAAAAAAAAATATATTCTGCAGTTTGATAAAATTCTACACTTTAATTGAATCATGAATATTTTTCCATTTTAGTAATTTAGGATATTTTGTTTTTTTTTTCTCAACTAATTATTAGAATTTTAAAATTCTGACTGTCTGGTGTATTATGAGGCTTTTTGGGTCACAAAAATTTTGAGCCTTGTACATGCGGTTTATTTTGCTAAGCATTGCACACACACACAATTATACAGACAGATATAGAGATTTGTTCTTTAATTAGTATAGATTAAAATACTTATGTATATAAATTTTAAAAATATTAGATTATAAGATTAAAATTTTCTATATATAATGTTTTTTGTATTGTAAGTAGAATGGAAATAGAAAAATATATTCAATCTTTATGTGCAAACAACATTAAAAAAAAAAAAGAGAAAATTTATTTTGTTTTAACCAAACTCACTAATACAAAGCAAAATGTACAAAAATCAACTTACTTCATAGCACAAATGGATAAGACTGTAAGGTGTAGGGCCAACTTGGGCTTTATCAATAACTCCGCAAAGAAGTTCCCCACCTCTTATAATGACTTGAGACTCACACATATTGTCTCCATTAAAGGGTATACCTCCAGCTTTCCAAGGCCTTGGTGAGTCATTTTTCCAATTCTATAAAGACACAGAAGTAACATAATACAGAAAAACATAGTACAACAAACTTGAAGGAGACCACAAAATAATTCTGTTTTAGATAATTTTCTATCTTAATGTGAACAATGTATGTTGTAAATGTGTTACATTATTTTTAGTTAAATGGTAAAAATAAAGTGATTACCAGCCAGATTTCTTTTTCTAGAGATAATTCTATGGTCCTTGAATACAATATATTTTTTAAATTTCTCATTCGAAATTTAAGAGTTTTAATTTTTAAGTATACCTTTCTTGAAGTATGTTTCCTTGTTTTTTACTATTTTAATATTTCAAGAGTAATTTTATCTCAAGGGTTAAAATCTTATTCATAGCTCAACAGTTTTACTAAGATCTCAAATATATACACACAATTATAAAATTAAGTAGATATCAATTAAGTAGATACTAAGCTCCTTTCTAAGTTACTTGTTCGTTTATCTTCCACTAACTTTCACACTGTTAAAAGCTCTATTGATTTTATTGATAAAATTAAAGACCTTTCTCCTTGTAATTACAAAATGGTTTCCTTAGATGTTAAATCTCTTTTCATAACGTCCCAGTTCAAGGCACAATTGACTGTTTGGAAAGAAGGCTATGCGAATTCCATTACTCTTACATCGAGATTGATGAGATCCTGCAATTAGTATTTGTGTTAGGCCGCTTTCCAATTTAATAATTCCTTCTATTTTCATATAGATGGTTTGGCCATGGGCAATCCATTGTCTCTTCTTTTATGTGACATTTATATGCATTTTGTGGAAGAAAGACTCTTCAGTTTATATAAATTTCCCTTCTGGTGTAGGTATGTTGATGATACTTTTATCTTAATTCCCATTGAGCTGGATCTCCAAAATCTCCTTTCTCTTGACAATTCTGTTGATCCTTGCATTTAGTTTACTCTGGAAGTCAAAGAGAACAATTCTCTTCCTCTCCTTGATGTCTTGGTTACTAAATACCTTGATCGGTTCTCTACCTCTATTTATAGAAAACCTTTCGCTGTATCTTCCCCCTCTGCATGCTTTTTCTAATCATCCTCCACAGCACAAAGTGGCCTCCTTTTATACTTTTATTTACAGAGCATTTTGCATTTGTCCTGACTCTCCTGCTCTAAATAATGAAATTAGTTACCTCAAATCTCTTGCTCTTGGTTATAATAACTCTTTCATTGGCAAACTCTGTATAAATCTAATAAGCCTAAGCATCTTCTTACTGATTCTAATAATTCTTCTAATATTAACTCTATAGTTCTACCTTTTTATTCTTCTCTCTGTTTCAAAATTGCTAAAATCCTTTCTCATTTCAATTTTAAAGTTATCTTCAAACCTATGAATAAAATTAAATTTGAAAGATCTTATTCCTATTGAGAACCGGTGGGGTATTTATTTTATTCCTTGTTCTTGCAATTTGGGTTATATTGGTCAGACCAGAAGAGCGATGAAAAAAAGATTGGATGAGCATTTGATATATATTAAAAATCAGGAATTATCCAGGACTTTGACTGCTTTTCACTGTTGGTCTTCCGGTCATTATTTCAATTTTTCCATGGCCAGAATTATTTCGAATCCTGCCTCTCCTTCTCACTTCGATGTTCACAAAGCTTATTTTATTTGTAAAAATTCTAATACTCTTGTCAATGATCTCTCATCATCCCCCTCCCTTTCTCCTGCATGGAAATTACTCTTGTAGTTTTCTTTTTTCTTAATATATATATACTATTTTAATATATTTATTAATTTTTCTTGTTTTATTTTATTTATTTATTAATTTTTAATTATTTATTTTTATTTTATTTATTTTTTACTTTACTTAATTATTTATTTTATTTTCGTTATTTTTATTGTTTTTCTACCTTTTTGTCTTTCTTTTATTATTTTGGCAACACTTTTCTCTTCCACCTGTGCTCTTTCAGCTAGCGTCACCTGTTGCACTCTTTGTAATCTCCTTCCTCTTTCTTTCACTTTATCTTGATTATGAGCTCTTATGGGCATGTGTTGGTTTAGCTGATGACAAGCTGTTGTTGTAGCTCGAAACGCGTCCTACTTTATTTTTCATTTTATGGGGATTTTACAAAGTGTTTTAGTTTATTTATTTTTGAGGTTTGGCACTAAGTGATGCTATGGCCACTTTCATATGATAGTGCATATTCATTTTACGATAGTTAGACACTTGTTTCAGAATTCTAGCTTATCTTTTTAAAAGATATTTGAAATTTATTACTTCACACATGAACAGGGATATCCAGCAAGGACCTACATATGCCAGTAACCAGGGTTCGATTTAAGCGGTATCACATCGCAATTTGCGATTCAAATTTAACTAAAATGCGATCCAAAGAAATGCATTAAATCGCAATCATTGCGATGCATATTTCCCACACCCTTTGTTATGTCAGATACACTTAAATTTAAAATTTACACGACATACGTTGTGTTTTCACTCTCCCCAAGTATTTATTTACAATGGAAGTACTGCGAGACACCATTGCTGGGCGCAGTTTTCCCAGTAAACACATGATTTGTTCCCGCCCTGACACTGTGATTTATTACTGAATCACTGTTACGCACTAATCACGGCGTTTGCTCATAGAAGTTTGACGTGCGTGTTGTAGTGGTTCTAAAATGAACACTCACTGTTACGATCCTTTTACTTTATATTGCTTAAAAAAAAGAAAAAAAATTGTAAATTTTTAAGATTTAAAAGTTACATTAGCTATTTTTTACTTGCTATACAAAAGTGTCAAACTGCTATTCAAAACTTACTTTGTATAGCAGTTACTGCTATGCAACTTTCTTTTTCTAAATCGAGCCCTGCCAGTAACATAGAATGACCCAGTTATTTCATATACTTTTGTGTTATTCTTTCCCTATTTCAGTTTTCTCAATTGGTTGATTTCCTGAGGCATTTTTAGAATCAATTTCTATTGCAGATATAGTTAGGTATCTCACTAAATATCTTAAACCTTCACAGAGGAGGTCAAAAGAAAACAATTTTCTATTAAGATGTGTTATTTCCAGTGATGTAAACAGTAATAAAATCAAAAGCATCCCTTTGGAGATGAAAACTTCTGAATCAGGATTAAATTTATGAAAATATTTTTAAAATATTAAAAACATGAATAAATAAAGTAATATTTAAGCAGGAGGGAAATGACTTTGGAAACTATTTCATATTCATAAGTAACTAATAGATAAAATGACAAACTTTAGTAAAGTAATTTGTTCCACAGTTATATAGCTTGTTAAATAAAAGCTTAAATTCAGCATAACAGGCTGTATGACCTACTTGGAGGCTAAGTAATGGCGAATGCATTGATTTGTGATCTTTAATATTGAAATTATGGTTTAAGCATAAAGCATCATACTACATCACATATTTTCATTAAGGTTTCTTGTATCATGAATAATAAAATGACAAACTTGGCGATTTAAACATTTTTCTACAACTATAAAATGGTAAACTTTACAAAAAGACCCCTGATGGCTGAAGTTACAATTTCTGATTCTTGATAGTTTGTAGATGTCCATCTCCAGCCTATATTTATGTCCTTTTGTGACTTTATGAAAACTGCAGAGTGCTGAGCAGGAGCTTCTAGGCCATTTGAAGTGGAAGGACTCAAAGAGTAACATAAAAAAATAAATTATTTGAGGCTTTTTCAAGGACCAAGGGAATATATAAATACACAAGATACATTTTAAAGTATAATTTGTTATTAATCAAAATTTATTTCTAACCTTAGAAGATATTTTTGCTTTTCCTTCTAGGGTAGGAGGTGTTTTTCCTTCAGGAGTGAGGTTGATTAATAAACTTGATACTACCTGAAAATAAAAGTTAAAATCAATTTAAATATGACTTTTCACAAAAATTCACAAACTATATCTAATATAAAGGCTGTTACAATTAAGGAGACTCGCAACTCTTTGAATTTCTTTCATTTGAACAGTATAACAACAGTGACATATTATTAAATAAAATAATTTTGTGAAGAAAATAATTTAATCAAAAATATGGAATTCTTGTGATAAAATTAAAAAATATTTTTCTTTTTAAAATTTAATTAAATAAAAAAGTTTTCTACACATTTGAACTTGGTGAAACTCTTTTTTCTGCATGTATTTCTTAGAAGTGTGTTCTAAAATGCTTGGCATCAGCTTTCAGGATTAAGTTAATTATCAATTGGGAAAAAAGGAAGGAAAGACAATGTCATGCTATACATATGCTGTAGTTCCAGCATTTTGTAATACCAATTTATAGAAAAAGTAATTTAAAGATAGAAATTCTCATACTTTAAGGCTGTTCTTAAATCAAAAAGGGTAACTTTATGACATAAGATTTACTTATTTTCAGAAATGCATGAAACTAGCAGATGTTGTTGTTCAGAAACTATCTAATCACACTCATTTTCCTATTTTTTTTTTTTTTTCAAACACAATAGAATTTTCGAAAATAGTGTCAAAGTGGGCGTTTTGAACTTAATTTCCACACAAAAAAAGAACAGACACTCAAACTGCCATGAAAAATGTATTCATCACATGATCGAAATCGCTATTAATTCAGTAAGTAATTTATTGATCAAAAAATGAAAAACTCAGTTCAATTCCAAATAGCTTCCATAGTCAGGCTTTCTAATTCCACATATTTCCATTAAAAAATGAATTTATAAATGCATCAAAATGTTTTGCATTTTTTCATCAAAGCAGTTGAGAACAGCCTTAAAGGTACATAAATGCAGTAAAAAGTCTTTTTTCCATATTTATAATCATCTGCTCCTTATATAACTTTGCCATAATGTACTAAGGATGTCCAAATACATTTGTCAATAGAAAATTGCCATTTACATTTTTCCCGTATAAAGAGTAGCAATTCTCCTTAAATGAAAATACAAGTTTGATGTGGACAACATTAGTTGCTAAATTATTTGGTGAGTATGACTTGGATTAATGGCCCACAAAAATATTTCTATATGCTGATATTTTGAATAGTAAAATAAGTCCTGGAAACTGATTTGGTTAAAATACACTGCACAAAACAATTAGGGAAGCACATGGCTTTGATGAAATTACACAAATACTTATATCGATAAGTAACATAAAATAAATTATCCATAATTTAAAGTCTAGCATGAAACAGAAAAAGAAAACTTCATGACATCAGAAACAAAAAAATAACATAATTGCAGAAATCAGGATGTTACAGAAATGTCTGTTTCACTGCCTTCACTGTGAAATTCGATTGTTCAGCTTTTTTTTTTTGTTTAATGGGTTTAGTATTTCCTTAGACTCAGTGAATATCAATATTATAAACATCTATTCCTCAAGGGGCTGTGTGGTTCTTGACTTTGCCCAAATCTGTCGCAGTTTGTACGAAAGATCTTTTTTTATATGCGACTAATTTACATCATCCTATGTGGGGTTCCTCAGTCTCTTCCCAGGTTAGTGAACAGTTTGCAGATTGGCTTTTGGGTAGCTTATTCTGTATAAATACCTCAGAACACATGCATGTTGCCCCTAATGGATCTTTTTCTCTAATCGATATGTCACTGTTCACTGGATCTACTTGTTTGCTCCATGCTGTGTGTGGATAAGGATTTATTTAATAGTGATCACTTCCTGATTGTTATTTCAGTCACTCTTCAATCTCTGTCTCAGACTCTGTTCTCCCATTTATAATTGGCCACTGATTTGCCATGATGTTAACAATAACCTTCACTCGCTGACTGAGATTAACTCTTTCCTAACATTGGTCATGGTTCTATGTAAGTACATCACTGCCAAGCCCAAGCCTTCTAGATATCTTCTGGTATGGTGGACTACACAATCTCTGCAACTACAAGAAATTTTTTCTGAAGAAGGCTCGCCATCTTGTATCTAATGACTATTTGATCAAATACAAGAGGACAAGCTACTTTGTTGGCTTCACCAGTTTCTTTCTCACAGATCTATAAAGGTGGTCTGGGGAGGTATTACTTCACCTGTTCCATACATCTACAGAGGAATTCTCCCCAGGGTGTGGTGCTGAGCCCTATTCTCTTCATGCATGGGTGCAAGTTTGAAATTTTGTCAAGACTGAAAATATTTTGAATCACTCCCCCTCCCACCTTTTTTTTAAAATTCATGTTTTTTTCCATCAACCTTTGAAAAAATCCCCTTTTGCCACAATCTTTTGACAGAAATCGCGTCTATTTAGAGATTCTTTGACAAAAATCGTGTCTCTATCGCGATCCTATGACAAAAAAAACTCGTTTTTTGCGATCCTTTGATGAAAATTCGTGACTTTCCGCGATCTTTTGACAAAAATTCGCTACTTTTTCGCGATGTTTTGACAAAAATTCACAACTTTTTCGCGATCCTTAGACAAAAATTCAATTTTTCTTTGCTCTTTTGAGAAAAAATCGCATTTTCTCCGCAATTCTGACAAAAATAACGTTTTTTCCGCTATAATTTCACAAAAATCGCGTATTTTTCGCGATTCTTTGAAAGAGACTGCGTCATTTTCGCGATCCTTCGACAGGAATCGCATTTATTATGCTATTCTTTGACGAAAAACGCGTCTTTTTAACGATCTTTTGACAGAAATAGTGATTTTTCTGCGATCTTTTGACAAAAATCCCGTATTATCAGCAATCTTTTTTAAAAAAATCGTGTCTTTTTTCGCGATCTGTTGACGAAAAACGTCTTTTCCTCGATCTTTTCACAAAAATCGTATCTTTTCCGCGATTCCTCGACAGAGACAGCATCATTTTCGCGATTCTACGACGGAAATGACGTTTTTCTTGAGATACATCGACAAGAATCGCTATATTTCGCAAATTTTTTACGAAAAAATGAGTCTTTTGCGATCTTTTAAACGAAATAGCGCTGTTTTCTGTGATTTTTTTTTTTTTTTTGACAGAAATAACTTTTTTTTCGCGATCATTTGACAAAAATCACTTTTATTCATAATATTTTGACGAAAAATCGTGTCTTTTCCCGCGATCTTTTGGCGAAAAACGCGTCATTTTCGCAAACATTTTTCGGCGTCAGAGATTTTTCCGTCCCGCTTCCGTCGTCGGGAACTTTTTAAAGACGGAATTCCGTCTGTGGACGGAAAACTTGCACCCATGTCTTCATGATTTTTATGGCTGACTTTTTTGAGGTCCTGGAAGGTCTCACCATAAAATTGCTTATTTACATGGATGACATCTTGATTTACTGTGATAGTGTCTCAATGGATTCTTGCAGAGTAAATCTTCAAGAAGCTCTCAAACTTATGATGCAGTGATTTTATTACTGAAAACTGTCCATTAGATCTGATAAATGTCAAACTATTCATTTTTAAGATGACTAAGGGGGTGTTTGATTTCAATGGTAACGGTGGGATCATTGAGTGGTGTGATGAAATTAAATTTCTCGGTTTTATGTTGCATGATGCGATTGCTTCTGGAAACATGCTGAATATCTCAGGAAGAAGAATTTCTCTAGATTAAACATTTTAAAATCTTTGGCTCAGAAGTAGTATGGAGCTAGGTCGTGCTACCTTCTTACCCTGGTTTCTTCTTTGATTTGTAGTGTTATGGAGTACAGGGCTGCAATTTTTAATTCAACCTGTCCTTCATTTGTCTATAAGCTGGAGGTGCTACAGACGAGCACTTTAAAAGTAACTCTAGGATTGCCGAAGCGGACTCCTAACATAATGCTATGGAAAATACTGATCAGACAGAATTAGTATTTTGGGTTCTGAATAAAATATCTATCTGTGGGTAGTTGGTCTCTCCTTCTGGTTGCACAAGAGGTGGATCTGGCATCTGCTATTGTCAATGTTCCTTGTGTTTCTGAGATGTTCACAAGATTTGAATCTTAACCCAGATCACCTTCTGTGTTTCCAAATTCCTTTGCCTATAACTACAGATTCTATACAGATTTTCTCCTCTGGCCTCACCTCTCAAAGAATGGCCCTGGCTGATCACATGATAGGCCCATTGTTTGCGGAATTAATACACTACTGGCCATTAAAACTGCTACACCAGGAAGAAATGCAGATAACAAAATGATATTTATTGGACAAATATATTATGATAGGAATGACAAGTGATTAAATTTTCAAGAAATTTGGGTGCATAGATCCTGAAAAATCAGTACCCAGAACAACCACCTCGGGCAGTAATAAAAGCACTTATGTCCCTGGTCATTGAGTCAAATAGAGATTGGATGGAATGTACAGGTACAGATGCCCATGCAGCTTCAACACGATGCCACAGTTCATCAAGCTTAGTGAATGGCGTATGGTTATGAGCCAGTAGCTCGACGACCATTGATCAGACGTTTTCTATTGGTGAGAGATCTGGAGAACATGCTGGCCAGGGCAACTGCCAAAGGATTTCCGTATCAAGGAAGGTCCGTACAATTCCAGAAACATGTGGTCGGGCATTATCCTGCTGAAACGTAGTGCTTCGCAGGTCTCGAATAAATGGTAGAGCCATGGGTCGCAAAATATCAGAAATGTAACATGCACTGTTCAAAGTGCCATCAATGCGAACAAGAGATGGCCGAGGCATGTATCCAATGGCACCCCATACCAACAGAAAAGGTGATGGGCCAGTATGACTATGACGAATGCACGCTGCCAATTGTTCGTTCACCACGATGCCACCAAACACAAATGCGACCATCATGATGTTGTAAATAGAACCTGGATTCATCTGAAAAAATGACTCCTCGTCATTCGTGCACCCAGGTTCATCCTTGATCACACCATTGAAGGCGCTTCTGTCTATGACGCAGCATCAAGGGAAGTCACAGCCATTGTTTCCAAGCTGAGAGTCCATGCTACTGTTAACGTCGTCGATCTGTTCGTGCAGACACTTTTTGTCTTGCAAATGACCCTATTTCTTGACTCAGGGCTTCTAACGTAGTTGCATGATCCATTAAGGCCATATGGATAACATGCCTGTCTTCTTGGCTGCTAGTGATAGGGGACCGTTGAGATCCCGTACAGTGTTCCGTAATACCATCCTGAATTCACCGATTCCATATTCTGCAGTCATTGGATCTCGACCAACGTGAGCGGCAATATTGTGATACGATAAACTGCAATCCTGGAACGCTACAATTGGACCTTTATCAAGGTTAGGAACATGCTGGTACGCATTTCTTCTTCTTATACGAGGCATCGTAAAAATTTTTCACCAGGCAACAACTCTCAAATGCAATTTCTGTGTGAGAAATCTGCTGATCAATTTCCTCATTAAAACACATTGTAGGTATTGCTACCGGCACCTGCTCTGTCAGAATGCACTGAAAAGCTAATCATTCGCATATCACAGCATCTTCTTCCTGCCATTTAAATTTCAAGTCTGTAGCATGTTGCCTTCATGGTGTAGCAGTTTTAATGGCCAGTAGTGTACATTACTTCTCTGACTCTTGGGATATCATTACTGTATGTGCCTCTAAATTGACTTCACTCATTGCAACTGTGGGTCATTCTGTGGCTGGTCACTTTGGATACAGGGTTCCACAGGTGAACTCAATCTTCACTGCAGAAGCCCTTACTATCAGTATAGCACTTGATGAGTTACTCTCTCTCTCTCCCCGTCTTGATTCTTTTAGAAAGCTTGTCAGTCCTGTCTGCTCTCCAATCTATTGCTTTTAGGTCTCCTAGGATCATTATTTGGCAACATAGCAAGATAATTTGAATTGCAGGTCTTTCTTCTAAAATTCTTCAGTACTAGGTTCTGGGACACTTGGGGGATCTCTTTAAATGAGAAGGCTGATGAATTTGCTAAGAGATTCAGACCAGTGGCGCAACCAAGGGTGTAGTTTTAGGGTTAAAACCCCTCCTAAAGCTAAGACAGTTCATTATAATTGTCGCTTATATGAATCAAAACCAAACATAATATTTAAATGTTTTGGTGCATTTCGGAATCTGCCGCTTTATTGGATCATACTTTATTTAATAAAGTGATTCTATTAAATGGTGAAAGTCCTAATTAAAATTATGAAGGTGCCTATTACATGGATTAGTTAAGTAAAAATTGGTTATTTGAATTAAATCAGTTTTCTGAGATGTTTTATGCTAAAAGAATGATGATTTCCTGCTACACAGATGCTCTTTGAGTTTAAATATTATACAGTGAATATTTTAATTAATACTGATTCCATTAACTAGCGATTCAAATAACCAGAATCTTCTTTAACAGAAACTCACCCCCCTCCCCCAGAACGGAATTCTGGCTGTGCCAATGGTTCAGACTCTGATACCCTGGATGATTGAATTTCTCTGGAAAATATGATCCATGCCTACAAGCGGAAGAATAAGTTGAGTGCTGGTCAGCCCTACAATTCCTGTAAATACTCAGCCTCTCATGAGGACATTCCTAGTACTAATGCAACGTATGATTGGGTGAACAATAGGTGTGATGATGTTGTGATTTATCTGCTTCTCTGTAAAATGCTGATAGCCTCTGCAATTTTAGCTTGGTTCAAGATGATTAATGACGGTAGTTGCTGTATGAGTGGTGTGTCTGACTCCTTGAAGCATATTTTGTTTTATTTTTCTAAGTATCAGTCTCAGTGCATGCAATGTTGGGATACTCTTATTTTGAATAGCGAGTGTTTTCATTCCTTTGCTCATTTTATTTGCAAGTTTTGTTCATCTTATGAGTTACGTAATTCTACTCTATGCTTCCTTCACAGTATCGATGGGATATAGTTGGATGTGACTTCTAATGTGTTGGACGCATCTTGTTGATAAATTGGGACTACAACCTAGTTGCTAGAAGTCTCCCCCCCCCTTCAAATGATGTTCAGTAAGATGATGCTAAAATAATGATATTTACAATTAAAAACAAAAAAGAGAAAATATTATGCATTGTAACGTTTGAACTTTTATTATATAATGACAAAAATTACAAGTATAAAATATTTAGCAATAGCTACAAGAATCTGATAAATCATTATGAATACAAATTGTTAATATATATATATATTTCAATGCTGAAAAGTCAAAGAAAGACTTTGCTAATCTCAAAATATAAGTATAAATTCAACCACTAATTTTTAGGATGAAAATTTATTGGAATAGAGATTCATAAATTTAATAATATGATTTACAAAAGTCAGCATACCTGTTTACCAGACCACAGCATTCGAGGTTTAATTATAGAAGGTGGAAGAAGTTTTAAACGTTTTGGCAGAAATGACAAAGCACTGTATAAAAGCTGGTGATAATCATCTCTGAAACAAAATAATTAAAGCAGTAAATCACATAAGTTAAAGCACATTTAATCACAGAAAAGCACTCAGAGCTATTTTATAATGAGAAAAACTATTTAATAATCAGTTTTTTAGGGTATATCATATACCTCTGTTTACATATATTTTTATTTAATCTTATCTTTTTATAATTTTATATATGATCTTTGTATGTGTGTGTTTTCTTAAAGTTTACTATCTGCTTGAAATAAAAGAAATAACACATCCAGATTTCTGTCCCATTATATATAAATATATACATATTCCTACAAAATATTTAATTTTGGTGCATCACATCTAACACTATAAACATTATTTAAACTCTGAAATGAGTAGATGCTGCAACAGATTTTTATTTTTTAATTAAATGTTTTGGAAGTATGATATAAAGGGTGTCACATGTATATGCACATTTATATCACATGCATATGTTCCCTTTTCTTATTATTACCTAACAATTAATTCAAATACCATTAGTTACATTTCCAACTGTAATTATCTTTTTAAAAGTTTGGAAATTTAAATTCTTATATGGTTTTTAATTCTCTAATTTTAGCCACGGTTTAAACTATCACATCAAAAATCTTATGTCAAAAACCTCAAATATTACATATTTAAAATAATATAAATTAAAAAAATATATAATTAGAAAAAAAATTGTTTCCTGTAAAAAAATAGAAAAATTTATTTTTATTTAGATAAATTTATTTTTTTATTAATATATATATATATATATATATATATATATATATATATATACATACACAGAATCTACCCAAAAGTAATTGCATATTTAATAAATGTGTGTCTGTCTGTTGTAACAAAAAATAAGTGTGCAAAATAACTTCATTATTATACATAAATGCCACATTGATTTTAAGATAGTTGTTATATTGTTCAGGATAATCATTTAAACTTTATTTTATATATAGTATACTTACACCATAAAATTAAGCCAAAATAGCAAAGAAAATAAAAAATTTTAAGCATAAAATATAATATTTAAATTGCTTAAATGACGAAAATGTCATTTATCCTCATTACAGCTTTTCTACGTATGAACTATAGAAATGTGACAAACTATGCAGTGTCCGTTGAAAACAAACATACATCACTCTACCAAAACAATACAGTATAATAATAAAGAATAAATATGTAAAAAGTAAAATCAAAAAGAGGCAAAGACTAAAAATCCCATATAAAATGTGCAAATCAGCATATAAGCAGATCATATTAGTATATGCAAGAAAAAAAAAATAGATTTCAGAATTGTTTATTTAAGTATTAAAACTTACATTAAGAGTTGAACCAAAACCGAGCTTTTGTCTATGCACTTGAAATTTTAAATTTGAATATTAGTCTTAATAACAGGAAAGTAATATTTTTTTTAATAATTAAGATTGAATAATAAATAATAGCTTGTTATAATTTAGTAAATATGGTTAATATGGTCAAACTCAAACTTTCTCATGAAGAAAATGTTAGTTTTCTTCCAGAACATTTCAAGATGGCCCTAATATCAGGGTTTATTGTGACTTTTTATCCAAAGATAATTTTTAAATAACCAAAATCTTTTGTTTACTAAATATGTATAAACATGAAATAAAATTGTGTATCTTATGATTCTGAAGCAAATTACTTTCCTTATCTAAGATGAACATATAGTGCAACAGTAACTACTGTACAGCAGCTGCAACTATAACTGTTGCAGCCATATTGATTATGTTTACTTTTTTTCATTGGTATTTAATTTCAATTTTAATCTGTAACAGGGGTTCATACTCATTTTCCAAGAAAAAATTCCCTGAGAATCCCCTGATGTATTTATTTTCTGGGGTGAACAATTTTTCCATATCAACAATTAACGACATTTTTTAAACCGGTATCATGACACTCCCTTCTTCTCAAAATAAAATTAAAACAAGGTAATCTCAAAAATAAAGTTTATACATCATTTAAATAAGCAATATGAACAGAACTTATCACAAAACCTTGGTACTTTTGAGGAAAGAATTTAATTTTTACTTCATGATTTTTTAAAACTCTTTTTAAAGCATTATGAATAATGTAAAGGCTACAAGTGCCAATATCAATTAAAAATATCCTTTATTTTTCTTAAGTTTTCAAACTATATTTAAACCTCATGATGTTTGGTGGTGTGTCTAGTGACTGAATAGATGTTGACAGATGCAATATCATAAACCGTGAAAAAAGCAACAATTGCCTATAATTTCCCAGAGTATACAATCATTTTGGCAGCTTTTCCAAGGTTTGAGGAATGTTTTGTATTATCTCCTGAGATTCCCCTGATTTTTACAGCCAAAAATTTATCTTGACTTTCCCAAGTATCCCATATTCCTGATCAGTATGAACCCTGTGTAATGATTTTTATATTTGTATGATTTTGTACATAATTCTAGCTAATATGGCTGAAAGAAAGAAGAAAGATTGATATTGCATCATTATTATGCATATTTAGTACTGCATCTTTATTATTTATGTGACCTTTATTTTTAATATTTTGATAATTTACTTCAATTATTTTAATGTTATACTTAATAATTTTATTATTTTAAGTATTGTAAGGATTCATTATAATTTTCAATGCTTTAAGGTCCAGATAGATGTATAATTCGAACTGCGGTCTCTCTGTTCTGGTTACATAGTGGTTTTCATCTTTAATACCTTTACAAGGTGGAAACTTATGGATAACTTGCAGGAGGGAAACATTTCTTTCCAATTTGATCTAATCTTCTTATCTACTTTTCATTGTTGAATCTCCCATCCCTTCGTTAAAAACATAAGTGTGATTGGAAAAAAAAAAAAAAGGCCAAATGATATTTTTATTGCTTTAGAATGAGAGGGAACACTTTTCCTTTCCAAACATAGCCTTATTGCCTCCAAAATTCAATAATTGTTTTAAAAAATAAACAAAATTACTACCAGAAATCAGTAAAATTCTAAAATCTGCACAAGCTCTGGTTTTAAACTGTGCGGATTTGAGAGAATCAGTCGTACAAACTTACTTAGTGAAAAAACGCCCTCTCATTGTAAGAAGTACCCCAGCTATAATATGATCTTGAATGAGACCACTCAGAGGTGTACCATCTTTAGGTACTAAATATTGGTGGTTAACACCCACAATGTGACGACATTCAGATTGACCAGAAAAAGATTGAGGAAAGTGGGCATTCATTTCATCACTAAAAGAAAATAATAAATAAAATATTAAGATATGCTATTAATTAAAACATATATTGAAAGAATAACTGCCAAAAGCAAAGGGATGTAGAGTTATTATAAATCAAGAAAAACTATTTTATAAAAGGATATATACAAACCCATCAAAATCAGCATTATAACTTTTGCAATTTGCATAATGCAAGCGCAATGTCTTTTCTCCAGGTAACACTCTAGCCTATAAAAAATTAAAAAGCAATTCAAAAGCTAACAGGAAAAAAGCACATCATATTAATATTAAAAAAATTCCAAAGGAATTTGAATTAAAAAAGTACAACTTAAAAAAACTATTTCACTTCTGCAAAAATACCCACTCACTAATGTTAATCCTATAGGAGATTTTTTTTTAAATGTTTCTTTTGTACTTTTTTTTTTAATCAGATAGTTGAGGTCAATTTTGTCTACATCCGAACTGAATGTTTCATTTTTTACATCCATAAACTATGTGTGGATTTAAGAGAGTTGCAGATTTCAGAGAGTCTACTGTATTGATATAATATTTACATTCATATATTTTTTAAACATTAATTTCCATGAGTAGCATGTTTGTATAAAATGAAAATGGTGGTTTCAGCATTAATTTGAGCACTATCCTAAACTTTTGACCTGGTGTGTGCAAACATCTACTTTTGTTATATACACCACCCACAAGCAACATACAGCTTTCCTCCAGTTTTACTCCCTCAGTATCCACATCCCAATACAACAGAACATTAGCTATCAAACTTCAATTGAAAATAATGTTTTCAAATAATTAGAAATAATAATTAGCGATTTAGTTATCAGAGTGGTGCTCAAGTTCAGACTTTATTGAGACCTGGTTTTCCCAATCAGAAAACAATTCTTCATGAACAAAAGACCACCTGCAGTTTTATGCTTTGTTACACTAAAAATTCATCATAGTACATCCATTAGAAATTAATTTATCCTACACTTGATTCCCAAAAAACAGAATTTCAGTAGCTAATATTACACATGACACTCAGAGAACAGAGTTTTAGTTGCTTGCCAGACAGCAGTTGGCAACACATGGCACTAAGAGGATAAGAAATGCTCCCAGTGAGAATGAAATGGCATCTCCATGATTAGAAGTTCCATAGCAGTAAATGCACTCCCCCGTCCTTCCTCAAAGGGAAGAGAAAGGAAAGAAAATAGGGAGGATGCTGATAAGGAGAAAAGGGACAAAGTTTGAATACAAAAGATGTAAAGTTTAGTACACAGGGAAAGTCCCTGTTAGAATGAGGAAATTCTAGCAACGAGATAGTGGCACATCAGTGCCAACAGAAAGTTGCTGACAGTGGCAAAAGACTGGATTAGACTGAAAGAATTACCTCTTCTAAAAGAGACCTCTTCTCTTGAGGCATAGAAAAATCAGATCTAGAGACTGATATTGAAGAGTAAACTAAATTCTGAAGAGTATTACCTCTATGTGGATGGACTTACTATTTCATTAAGACTGTAAAACAATCAGTCACAAGCTACTATGAATTGTTTATACTAAATCATCCCGAATTAAGATAATAAAATTTTGTTATTGTTTTAAAAGCAAAATTTTTATAGTCTACTGTTACCATTTTTGCACCAAATTTTGAATAAGGACTAGAAATTTTTACTCCTACATGGAACCTTACACAATTAAAATAAATGCTATTTCTCAAAAACTACATGTATTTAAAATTCACATTGCATAACAAAATCACTGTCATGAAAGAAAGGTACAATATTATTCATGAAATATTCAGGTTTGTAACAAATAATATTTGCAACAACAATTAAATTCATCCTACTTCCTGATTTAAGTTGAAAAATAGGTACTGAGCAAATATTTTTGGCTATAGCTGTGTGGGCTTATGATATTAAGTAAACTTACTTTTACATTTTAATAAAACAAATAAAAATAAATAATCATCATTTCTTATGGCAAAGCAGTAGTTTGATAAAAATTTGAGTATTAAATGAATGGTGAAAATATTTGGCATATGCATAAAAACAGACACCTTAAAAGAATTTGAAGTTAAAAGCATAGAACTTGCACTGAATATTTATTTTGTCATACCTCACATACCTTCAAAATGCAGAACATTCTATTTCTGTAAAGAATAAATTTAGATACAAATATAGGAAATGTGATATAAAGTGGGTTAAGGAAAACTTTTGTGCTACTTTTACAATTTTCTAGAGATATGTGAGAAAATTTTATAAGGTGAATAGACTACCTGATGAAAATGAAAGCCTTCCAGATTTACAAGATTACTGTTCACTTCTTATTTGTCCAATTTAAGAAGATTTCTTACAATCTATCAAATACTGTCTAAACAATATGTCACAACTATTACAGACAAAATTATCATCAAATTAGCATATTTCTAATAGCAAAGGTGAATACCATTGACTATGTGATAATTTTGACCTTAAAGTATCAAATCACTATTTTTTTTATTCTTGGATATCACTTAAATAAAATTAACTTCATTGGTCCTTGTTGTGCAGATACAAACATGCAATTTTAAGATTTTTTCAAAATATATAAATTTTTATATAAAGATTTTAAAACATGAATTGTAACCTATGCATTTTTTACACAAAAACGAGTTTTCAAAGGTGTTAAATATGTTAATCTTAATTTACAATTCATTGCTCAAAGTAGTTTTGTGTTAAACTCATAAAATCAAAATATGTCAGAACTCATTGTTTTTATTGATAATTAAAAAATGGATATATCAATGGATATATTACTTACATTTTAAACAGATTGAAAGAAGCCGTAATTATGAATCAAAAGGCTGGTTTTGTTTTCCTCTAAAGAAATGTTTCATTAAAAAAAGATATTCTCTTTTATTAATTTTCTTCTTACAACTGTACTTATCTCATACTAAATTAAATAAAAATATAGAAAAAAAAGTATGAGAATTTATAATTTTAATTTATCATTCATATCAAAATTATTATTTTTAATCCACTCATTTACTGCTTCTGATTATATTTATAGCTTTTTTATGATCATATTCATGTTCAGCACACTAAATCATAAAAAACATAAACCATACATCAATTATATTTTTAATTAAATATCTTTGTCAATTATCTCACCATAAATTTTTGTTAGGTTTCAATTTCTTCTATTTTTTACTTATGTTAAGGCAAAAAATAAAAAAATCCAAAAGCTATGTAAACTTTATCACTTTTAAAAGTCAATAAGTAATTACCAAGAACCCCACCCCCATTAAATTACCATCATCAAAATTCTAAATTTTACCCCTAAATTTTTAAATTGAGACACATTTCATATATGTTTACCTTATGAGCCATTATACTGGGCTTATGCAGGGTGGGCTGACGATTTAACAAAAGCATGTCACCATTCTGTAAATGACGATGAACAATTTTTACTTTTCCTATTCCTTTGCCAGTGGAAGCCTGTGGTGTCAAAAGAGTGTTAGCAATTGCTTGTCGTTTTGCAGGATCAGTTGATGTTAATCTTACAACTCTTCCATCTTCATATTCAACAAGAGTTGCCCTGTATAACATCGAATGAATATTTTATATTCACAATAAGAAAATAACTTCATTATTAAAGTTGGCCAAGAAAATATTTTATAATTTTTTTGCTTTTATTACACTAAAAATTATTTAACACTGGAATGCCCAGCTGGAGTTGAATGGACTCAGACCAAATGATTCATTGTCTATTCATACCAGAAATTTCTTTATGAAATAAGTTAAATATAAACCACACACAAAAGAATTTGTTACATTGATTTATTTTACACAAATAAATGAAGTAGTTTTAAATTAAAATTCTGGTGCAAAATATTTTTTTATAAAACTGGAAAAAATCCCATGCATTTTAATGTAAAATGAATACTGAAAACATTAATTAAAGTACTTAGATGCTTGAAATACAAATTTGAAAACTCTTATTTTGTTAAATTTGTGGATACGAAACAAAAATAAAAGCTGGTTGAGAGAGACAAGCAGCATGTGATAACAAAGCAAAAAAGTACAATGGAACAGAGTATTGAAGATAAAGAAGCAGAGGAGGTTTGAATAGACCTGAAGAGAACAAAAAATTTAACAGATCTGAAATTATATCACAAAAGAGTAAATTAACTGCGAGTTGTTCTCAGGTGACAAGATCAGGAGAATTATAAGAAAGCTACAGAGATTTTTGTGAAGGAATTCATTATATGGACTATTTTAACAGAACTTTATGAATGAATTTATTGTAAAGACTGTTAAAAATAATAATTAAAATTTAGTTTGCTTATAGAAAAAGGGAAGTTTTTAGATAACTGTATGTTTAACTGTGTATTTTAATTATATAATAAATGGTAATAATGAATGATGCACGTGTAAATATGGGGAATGTGCAGTGGTATCATGCTGCAAAGTGATGTATGTGTTTTAAATTTTAGATCTGTGTGATTGTTTTAAATAAAATATCTTTAGGTTATTACTTCTTGTTATATGAAATGAATATTAAAACAATGTAAATAGGCATGCACTAAAATTTTTCATTCTTCTTTAAATCAGGGGTGATTCTGGATGAAATTTTTTTTTCGGAAATTCGCATCGCATTTTCGGAAATCGGCGGGGGGTCGTGAATCCCCCCCTCCAGCGATCTTCGGACAAAATCGGCGTTTTCCACTATCTTCAGACGAAATCAGCAATACTTTAGCAAAATCGGCGATTTATTGCGATCTTTTGCCAAAATCGGCGGTTTTTCCGCGATCTTTTGACGAAATCGGCGTTTTCCCATGTTTTTTTAAAGTGAAATCATCGTTTTTTCGACGATTTTTAGACAAAATTTGCATTTTTACGCGATTTTTTCTCGAAAACGGCGTTTTATTTCCGCGATCTTTTGACGAAATCGGCGTTTTTTCTCTGATCTTTTGATGAAATCGGCGTATTTTTTCAAATATTCTTTTGACAAAATATTTTTAAGCGATCTTTTATCGAAAACGGCGTTTTTTCCCGCGATCTTTTAACGAAATCGGCGTTATATCCGCAATCTTTAGACAAAATCGGCGTTTTCCAGCGGTCTTCAGAAGAAATCAGCGTTTTATCTGCGATATTTAGTGAAATTTCCGTTTTTCCCGCGATCCGCACAGGAAATTCGCGTTTTTTTATCGATCTTTTGACAAAGTTAGTTTACAAAAACATTGACGAAATCGTCGTTTTTCCATGAAATATTGACGAAATGTATGCTATTTCGGCGATCTTTTTACGAAATTTGCATTTCTACGTGATTGTTTTTTCCGCGCGCAAAACCGTACAAGTTGGCAACTATGCGAAACTGATAACCCAATTTCAAATTTTCGGAAGAGGATGCCTTAAATTTTCGGAAATTTCAGAATTTTCGGACGAGAATCACCCCTGCTTTAAATAAATCCTGTACAATTTTCTTGTGTCATCAAGAAAGACATTTACAGATGTCATTTTGATTTGGATGAAAATGTATATGTATGGGTAAAGAACAGGTTTGGTAGACACAAGCTTTTTCAAAAGTGGAATTGATCATCTTGCCTCACTGTAGGAATAAACAGTGCTGGAGAGAGATGGTTTTTATTTAATTGCCCCTCATATATTTAAGCATATGTGAGATTAAGAATGAACAGCAATGTCTATAGGAAGAAATAGCAACTGTATGAAATGCAACAGCCCACAGGCTATCAAATTCATGAGCAAATATGAGATCATGATAAATGAATCTATGAGAACATAATCAGACCATTAGAAAAAGAGATATCAACAAAGGTAAGTTAGTGAAAGAAAGAGCACAAAGCTTAAAAGCTTGCAAAATTTAGTTACAGAAACAGAAAAGACAAGCAAAAGTGCTTGCTCCATTTTTTTTTTTTTTTTTTTTTTTTTTTTTTTTATAAAATAGACAAATGGCCTCTATTATTGTTTGGTAATAATCTGTTTGTGGAATAAATTCCTATTTGTATATTTTATGTGCCATTAGCTGTTTGTATATGTCTTTAAATTCAAATGCAATCTACGTAGCAATAAATTATCAATCTTAATCCTGCATAGATATCCACACAGACACACACACACACATATATATATATATACATAGAACAAATGTTTTATCTAATTGAAATTTACTTTAAAAAATAAACATTAACAGATAATTTTGTGTAAAAGATACTTAAAAAATTACTATAACTCAAATTATTTAAATTTTTTTATCACATGTATTGAATAATTTTCTTGAAATTATCTATTTAAAAAATTAAGAGATTTAAAGTATACCTTACTCTAAATATTATATGCAAGTAATGATAGTAGAATAATAATCTTATTAATGCAATAATAAAGCATATCTTCCAAACAAAAAACAAAATTAATACCCTGGGTGAACATCTGGTCCATTTTTTACAGCAAGTCTTAATTTTTCAAAGTTCCAATGAGAGACAGGTTCAGGATAGGTTAACTTCTTAGCAAAAACCATGGGAATTCCAATTTCATTGACATGGATATAAGGATCAGGTGAAATTACACTCCTAGCAGCAAAATTAACCCTTTTCCCCATCATATTCATGCGGAAGAGTCCTTCCTTCTTCTCAAGTATCTGTAATATAGAATTTTTTTTAATAATATATATATATATATTATCTTAGTTAATGATGGTAATCTGTTTTGGGATTGTCATTATTATCTAAGACTTAATTTTATGCAAATTTTAATTGAAATATTCATTAACTTGTTCCAACCCCTTTCTAACATCATAACAAAAATGCAGGAAAACACATTTAAAATATCTTACAAATATGATAAATATCAGATATTTATTACATTTGCTGCAAATTTTTAAAGCTTTATAAAAGAACTGTGCAAGAAAACAGTTTTTAATTTTCAATTTTTATGAGAAAGATAAATGGATTACTCTCTTAGGTATTTAACGAATACACTTGTAAAAAATAAACTATTATTTGTTTTTACTTATTTTTTAAAATGTTCTGAAAAACTATGTGAATTTTTATCAAACAGATCTGCAGTTAACCTCACATTTGTTTCAATTCCATTTCATAGAAACAATGTGAACTTTCTCAAATTTTGCTAAACATTTTTTGATTTCAACATTTATAATTTTTTTCTTTCCCTTATCTTTAGATTAAATTTCCATTTTTTCCCCTTCACATTGGTGATGAAAAAATATTCTTTTAGTACGTAACTAGTTAGGACAAAATCACACCTGTAATTTCTTTAATATCTTCTATTTCCAAGTTAAGATCATGTGACAATATCCTTTAAAAATCTATGTCCTGTATCTGAAGCCTCTTCGTTGACAAAGGAAAAACAGTTTCTTAGATGTTGTTTTAATTCCTACAATGTAACTTTTTCCAGTCCTATATGATTAGCCTAGTTGCTAGAAGAATGTTGAATTCTTCTTTCCAAAATTTCTTACAATTATGTTGGTAGTTTTGCACACTTCAAAGCAATTGACAAAAAGGGCCCTTGCAAAAAGATTTTAATTTGCAATTATCAGCTGATCCCCAGGTCCAGTCAAAGATGTAATCTTAGGAGAGGACAAATTGATAATATTTAATTGTGCTGATGTTTCTTGCAGCATGCCAATTAGATGGTCAAGTGTGTTAATCATGGTTAAAATATTTGGGGGGGGGGGGGCAGATTGTTTTGCTCAAAATAGGCTTTAACAATTTCTTTAACCGTTTATGCACTGATGGTATTTTTAAGTCCCTTTGGAGAAAATTTAATGCAAAATTTATTTATTCTATCTATTAATGAAAGTTTACTTTTATTTTCACACAATAAACTCTGTGCAATCAATTTTGGCTAGCATAAAAAACCAGTCAAAACTAAATATTTTCAAAAAGTGGCAATATTCTTAATCATTTTCATTAATATAAGTTTTTTTTTTATGAAAAAAGTTATATGAAACATTTTCAAGTACAAAAGTCTTTAAATTTACAGAGAGGATAATAATACATTTAAATATACTGCTTTTAAAGATTTGTGATATTTCCATAAGAGTATTTTCAGTTAATTAATCTGATTATCTATATAAATATTTAAATATATTGGTAGTTGTAGTTTTTTGTTTAATCAGTTTTAATGAAAAAAAAAAAAAATCTAAATTTCACATTATAATTTAAAACTTCCAGTATATCTTCAAATATTATAAAAAATAACTATTGAAGTGAAGCAATTTCTTGATAAATAATTCCTTAGATAGAGTTAATCTTTTCACTGCTTGAATTTTTCTATTGTTATGAAAAAAAAGCTTGAAATCTGTATATCGGTCTAATAATGGAAAAAAACAATAAAAATTAAATTTCAAATTTTCAGCTAAAATTTGATATTTTATGGCATGCACCCTGTATACACAATTAGAGTTTTTAAATATTGTATTGCTATATTTTGCAATTAAATGGGCTTAAATTAATTAATTTTATCTGCTTAACACTCTGCAAGTTGCTTTATATTATTATTTTTAAGTATTTAGTAAAAACAATAAAAGTAATTCTGGCCTTAAAAACTTGATCAATTTTTTTTCTTTCCGAAAGATAAATTGAAATTTTGTGTCAAATGTAGCCCTCTTACATGGACAAAATAAGTGTTATTCCATCCTTTGGACAGTTCTTGATCAATTACAGTAATCATATTGGCCAACTTTGACAGGAAATTTGTCATGCCTGTTCTTGCCACTTTCCGGCCATATCTCTATTTCTATGGCTTATCTATCTTTATTTACTTTTACTTAACTATATCCATCCTTTATTAAATAGTTTATTCATTTATTATAACTTTTACAGTCTCTTATGTACCTTTTATTAAAATAGCCTTTTTACTTTTTCAGTCAACAGGTTTCTTTCTTTTTATTAAGTCTATTTAACCTTATCTATATTTCTTTATTAAAGGTTTCATACATTTAAACGACAGTTATTTAACTTACTTTACCTATATTTCCAACACTTTATCTTTAACACTCCCGGTTTCATTTCGTGGTTTATCTTTTATTTTCCCAGCATTCATGTTCAGCATATTCGCTTGCGATCTGGAGCAAGGATGATGATTCTCTTGACCGCCACAAAGTGGTGTCGTTCATTTGGGCCTACTGCTCATCGCCAGTACACGGTTTCGTTACGATGAATTCTCATTCAAGAATCATCGTTCCATCTGCTCCTTGCATGCGTAATAAGCTTCTTTTTAGCTCTGCTTTCAGTATAAATACTTCACTGTTCGTACAATCTGTACCTTATGTTCCGATATTAACTTGTTATGTTTGTACCTTTTCTTTTCACCAGTTATTATTTATATTATTAGTTTGTGTTTCATATTATGAGATCGTTAAGTTCTGTTTATCAGTTTATAGTATGAAGTGCCAAACTACAGAGAAACTTTATAAATATGAGTGTCTGAGGCTTGACCGGGAATTGTGTAATTTATATTTTTTGAAGCAGTGTAAGCAGTTGGATGTTATCTTAAGATTCATCGCATGTAAGAACAGTTTTGCCAATAAACATTTTCCTGCTCTTAATCATAAATTTGAAATGGAAAATTTAAAGCTTTGCATTAGAGATAAATGTAAACTTATTGACAAGATTTCAGTGCATGTTCATCGTTTATATAATCTATTAGCACAGACTCTATCGCATTCTGACTTTGATCTTAAATTGAAAGTTATTCAACATTACAGGACATTTCAACACAGGATAAAATTTGCTACTTTAAAGAAGAAAATTGCTAGTCTGAAACCTCCTAAAATTAACAGCAGTACAGTACCTATAACAGATACGTTTATTAATATTTCCAAGAAACAGTTATCGAAAAAGGAAAAATCAGTCCTCAATCTCGGCCCGAAATTCATGTTTGATCCGAAATGGAATAGCAAGTTAATCGTTACTGATTGTGAAAAAGCCGTGCAAGCTGCTAATCCAATGCAAAGAGATGCTGTTATGTGTATCTCACATAATAAAATGAGAACATTCGTTTACAGACCAAACCCTCAGTATGAAAAGTTTAGGAAGGTAGCAGGAAAACTAAGAAATGATAAAAATATTATTATTATCCAGACCGATAAAACTAACCATATCGCTATTCTAGACTGACAAGATGGAAGTATGTATTGATAGTATGGATTGTATACCATTAAATAAAGATCCCATTATGGAAGTAGAAAATAAAGTTAAAGAAATTATTGGTAAAGGAGTTTGGCCAACATTTATGAAAAATAAATTGAGGATTAACAGGACTGCAACTACTCCCTCCCTCATTGGTAGATTAAAGGATCATAAGGTAGACTTGCCAATCTGTCCAATAGTTACTAAATGCTCCGGTCCCACATATTTTATGGAAAAAACCTATGTCTACCTTTTAAAGCAGTATTTACCACCATCCGATTTTGCTGTTGAATCAACTTCGAATTTCATTGATAAAATTAAAAACATAAAGCTTGAAAATTCTAGTATTATGGCTAGTTTGGACGTAGTATCCTTATACCCGTCCATAGATATAAAGGAAGTTACCAGCATCATTGCAGACTTTATCGACTCAAATTCTACTTTTACTGAAGATATTAAGGATACGATTAAAAGAGGTCTGAATTTAATTGTCAATAGCAACACCTTTGTTTTTAACAATCAATTTTACAAACAGATCAATGGGGCCCCCATGAGTTCACCCATCTCTGGTTTATTAGCAGAATTTAAACTTCGTCCTTTTGAAAAGAAAATCATGGAAACCATAAGACCAGTCCCAGTTTACTGGTTCAGGTACATTGATGATATTTTTATTATATGGAACCACGAAGAGGATGAATTGCATTCTTTTCTGGATAAAATCAATAGCCTTGACAGCAGAATAAAATTCACCCTAGAAGTTGAACAGAATCAAAAACTTGCCTTTTTAGATGGCTTACTAATCAGAAATAAAACTAATCAGAGCTTGGATCATAAAGTTTTTAGGAAAATTAACAGGTCTAATTTTACAATCCCATTTACTTGCAGTTCTCCTATTAATTTCAAACTAGCACCTTTTAATTTTTACATAAAAAGGGCTTTTCAAGTTTGCTCAATTCATTTTCTGAGCAGAGAACTAAATTTAATAAGAAAAATAGCCGTTGAAAATTCCATCCCCCTTCATTTTATTGAAAGAATGATAAACAGGTTTAAAATGAAAGGTCAAGATATGCAAGTTAAAGAATAAAAAGTGTAAAATTTTGTAAAGTTAATTATATTCCGAAGTTTTTCGAAAGCATAAGGCATGCACTAGCTAAGTATGATATTGCACTAATAGCAGTCCCACTCCCCAAATTAAGAGTTGTGCTGAACATAAAGATTGATCCTATTCAAGACATTAATAAATCAGGTGTATACAGTATTCCTTTCAAGACAGATAGTAAAGAATATGTTTACATAGGTATGACATTAAGGAAACTTCAAAAGAGGTTGACAGAACATGACGCAGATTTAAGATTGGGTAAACCCCACACTGCACTTTCAAGATTTGCACAAACGCACCCTATAGAAATAGATTTTAACAGTACTTTCATACTACTAGTCACATTGAACTAGTCACTACTAGTCACCTATAATTCTTGTAAAGTTAACAACAAATGGTATAGCGAGGTAAGAATAGCAAAATGACCCCCCCCCCCCCATGGTCAATGAGTGATTTATTATTTGTACTAGTATCAATACTCTAAAAGAGTATCAAATGCAAAGTCATTGACCCCTGATCTTGATATCTCTTTAAGATATTCGAAAAAGTTCATACACGCACCATTATTTTTTAAATGCATTTTTCTGAAAAACTGTAAAAGCTAGAAAGATGGGACCAATCATGTATATTGAGAGATACTTTGAAAAATATTTTGTAATTTTTCCAGCGTTTTTGTGAAATGACAACTGTGCAAAATAATTAAAGTATAAATCTTTTTTTTATAGAATGGTTCTGTCATGTCTACCGCACCAAAAAAATATATAATATTCTTTAATTTATATACTTATACCACATAAAAGTTGATCAAAATCAAAGAAATGCTTCCTTGAGCAATATCTAAGAAAACTTGTTAGATTTGACAGGATTTAACATCAATGGGATACTAACAGTTCTTATCACTTTTATCTCCTTTTTAATATTTCTGCTTGATAATAAAGTTTAAATGATCATTTAAAATAAAGGTTAAAAGTTTATTTATCATTTATTAAAAGTTAAATTTAAAGTTAAAGTTAAAATTTTATTTAATTTAATCAATATTTGAAATTAAATATAAAGTTTATTTCTTATTTAATTGTATTTTCAAATTATAATTTTTATTCAAATTATATTTATTATCGAAATTATAAAACTTCATTAATGTTATCCTTTATTAAAGTCTCTTTCATTAAATGTAATGTAATAGTTTTATTAAAGTCTTTCATAAATACATCATTAATAAATTCCATTTTTTTATTTATTTGAAATATATAATACATATTAATTAAATCAGTCCTAAATTAAGCTATTACCTTTTTCCAATAAATTTTATTTTCTTTTTATTCACTTGAAATAACTTTTAAATGACCGGACATATGCTTGTTTATTTTCCATCGTGCATCTTCTGGCTAAAATCTCCACTGGACTGAGGAAGTACATTTTACGACCGGTAGATGGCGTAAAGTGCCTAGGTCGCGTTTTCAGCTTCTGCGTCTGTCAGAGTTACGTCACTCGGCGGATTGTTCTAGATGGGAGAAAGGAAGGCACGTGGATGTCAACAGAGTATATATACCGCGGTCATTTGAGTGAACTTCAGTTTCGTTTTTGTTTCGTCTTTCTGTGCTGTACATTTTAATTACTTTGCCAGGTAGTTGGTTAAATATGATAAGCTGTTCTGTTTTCTTTCTTCGAATATGTAAGCTGTGGATCCCTGAGTAAAAGAAGTGATCTCCATTATTTATGAAGGTGTGACGCTTTTTGTTGACTAGTCCATTTATCTGCTAGAAGCTATTGTCAGAAACCGATGAATTTTTACGGCATGTTCCTTGAGAATGAACATTTCTGGGTTTCTTGGATTGTGAGTCATCTCTTGATATATGAAGACATAACAAGTGCTTCGCAGTGGAAATGTGAATTGTTCAAATCGTCTTTTTAAAAGGTTCCATTTTTTTTCAGCGGTTGGTATCATTAGATATAATTTTTGTCATTACGATATTTAGAGATTTAATTGGTTTTACATTTTAATTATTTGAGATAACTTTAAGCTTTTTCATGGTTTTTTCTAAACATTTAATAAATTAAGATTAAAGTTAATATGGTCGTTGTTCCAGTTTATCCCTTCACCTATAAACAAATGTAAATTTAAAAGATTGTTTTAAATATGAATTAGATAATAGATATTTGAGTTTAGAAGAAATTGGCATTACCCTTTTTTTTGTTAAAGATCTGCATAATATGTAAACATATTTATATTTTTTATTTTAAATAAAAGTTTGTTTTTAAAACTTGTTATCTTTATTTCTGAATATTTAATTTTACTTCCATTTTAATAGAATAAATACAGTTTAACATTCTTTTATAACAATTTAAATTAAATGTATTTTTTTGAGTTAGAGCCTAGTTAAAACTTAACCAGCTTTCTTCCATCTGCGTGACGATCTCTGGATCGTGCTCTGCTAGTGTAAATTAGTGTTAGACTTTGATACGTCAGTATCAAACTATCAAGATCGTGTATGGTCGGCGCCCACCCAACCGCCTCGCACAAACTATACAAACATGTTTATTCATGTTCAGTGGATAGTTATTATACAATACAAACTTACATACGGTTACTTTAGTCTTACTGTATCAAGGCAACAATACATAAACAATTGCCTAGTTGGTTATAATTACGGTGAGAATAATTGCTTACACCCATCGCAAGTTGTGTGGTGACAACATTGCTCGTGTGATGTAAAATTTGTGGCATTTTCGTACATAAAGTTCGTGGAAGAAAGAAAGTTATCGTTACTGAAGTGGATGCTAGATTATATAGTGACTCGAATAAAAAAGCAGTTTCTGTTGGTGACATGTGGAAAGTGTCGAACGTCGCATCAACTTCTGTGGCGTCTACCCTGGTTGAATGTGAAGGCCAAGAGGAATCTACTGAACATTTAGATGTAGGAGAAACATCTTCAATTGCTCCATTTCAACAAGAAAGTGAAGTGAATGTACCATGCAGTTCTGAAAGCGACGATGATGATGTTGTTTCATATGTTGCTGATAACGACGAATTTATAGATCCACATATACCATGTGTTGTATCCACCCACGAGTATTGTTGCATATGTCGATCCATAACAAACTTAATGTAAGTACCTTTTGAAGTGCATTACAAGGTTTATACAAAAATTAGGATTTTTGTTAGCCCACCATAGTACTTCCTTAACTACTCATACAAACAATAGCTAATGTAAAGTAAACATAAGTTACAGACTTTCCTTTTATTTCAGTTCTACTTTTCTTTTATTTCTGCAACAGTTTATTTCTGGTTTTCAAGTCCTTTTTTTTTTGTTATTTGCTTGTTTATTTATTTATTCCATGTTATATTATTGCACATTTAAAACTGCCTTGTATTGGTTCTTCTTTCATTCGATTAAACTATCGATTATCACTTATGGCTGTTACATTCACATTTTGATGCCATTGTATTTTGCCGATCGGCATGCATTCTTCATCACAACTTGCAATCAATAGATCATTGAATCTGATTTTATCCTTTTACCGCAAGGCAAGAGCATATCTGCTTAACTCTGGAATGGTATCGCCAGGAAAGGGCGTTTCAGGGATGTTTCTAGTTATCAGCACGGTATTTAAAAAGTGTTGCATGTTGACTTTGGGGCGGTGGCTAGATGTTAATACGTTGGAATAATGTCATGTTAGTTTTATGAAATGCTTGTTGATGATTTGGTGTTAAATAGTAACATGTGGACCGGTACTTTACTTTTTACGATGTTGTGTTGACAAATCTGAAAGATGTGATATTTTTCTTTGTTTTTTTAAAACCAGTGATTTTCTTTCCCCTTTTCTTGGTGATTCATTTTGTGGACATTGACTGATATTCAATTTTTATAATTAAATCATCGGACAATCAAGAGTTAGGCCAGTCATACCCAGCATAATCCAAGTGATGAAACATTTATTTGATTTGCTGCTGTTTAGTTATATTTTTTTGAGAATTGTAATTGCTTGTTATAACCTGTTTGTCATGCCATCTATTTTTACTTAAATGATTACCTAATTTAACTTATGTTTGTTTCCATTTAAATTTGTTTGGCCATTTTTAAGTTACAGTATTTATATATATATATATATATATATTATGCATTTAATTTATTTTAATAAACATTAGTTTTTCATACAAATTTAAACTGTTTCTTCATTGTCTTACTACCTGATACACTTTTGTCACAATATCGCCCAAATTATTTTTTCCTTAGCTCCACTACTCTGCTCAATTTCAGTTGTTTTAGACCGGTTCCGGTTCCCAAACTGATCAATTTTTATACCACAGGGTAACCATTGTTGCTGCACACATGTAATAGGAAAATCATTTTATGAAGATGAGTTGGTTAACCTATGTGTAATATCCAACACCAGAATAATAAGCTCTTAAGAAGTTGCTCATTTTTTAAAATCCCTTTCAGAAAGAGCAGAGATGTCACTTTTCGAAAAAATTAATGAAAATGATATGCCTGAAAATCAGATAAAGATACTGACAGAACTTTGTTAGAAAAACACATTTGAATTAAGACAGCTATTAACTTCTATGCAAAACACAAACATACATACTATAATTTCGTCTCTCATTTGCCATTTCATACCTGGCTGAAACATACCTGGACGACATGAGAAATCCATATATATTACGTCAAACAAACCCCAACTATTATCAAGTTAAATGTTTGTTCCAGGTACATAAATAGTAAATATTACCTAGTGTTCATTGATTATGTTCCTAATATTAACAGTATTGAAGGAATATTGAAGGATATTGTTGCAATTGTCCGAATGGAAACAGGACAGTTGGATGCTGCACCCATGTTGCAAATATCATATATTATTTAGCTCATGCGAGACAGCTATCTCGCATTGTAAGTCCATGTAAATGAAATAAATGAAAATAGTGATGATGATGATGATTGAAATTATATTTATCATGTAATTATAACAAATAATTACAAAAAATACCACTTTAATTAGTTCCTATCATCCGTACTCATACTTAGTAAATTCATAATTAATCAAAGAAGTACCTCATTGATTTCGATCAGCTTTTGTGTGGTATAAGTATATAAAATAAAGAATATTATATATATTTTTTGGCACGGTAGACATAACAGAACAGTACTTAAAAAAAAAAAAGAGATTTATACTTTGTTTAATTATTTTGCACAGTTTTCATTTCATGAAAACACTGAAAAAAATACAAAATATTTTTCAAAGTATCTCTTAATATACGCGATTGGTCCCATCTTTCTAGCTTTTATAGTTTTTCAGAAAAATACATTTAAAAAATAACGGCATGCGTATGAACTTTTTTGAATATCTTAAAGACAGGTCAAGATCAGGAGAAAAAGGCATTTTGTATGTCATTGTTATTGTTATAAAAAATAATTTTTAACAGACCTTTAAATTCCAGACAATTTGAAGATCCAAAATCAATGTGATCCTATTGATTCTGGATTTTGGAGGTTCATCAATAATAAACCAATAAGTAATTTAGCAACTTCAACTGTTTTGTAAAGATCAGTTTAGAGGCAGGCAAGTTTTATGAAAACTTATATTTTAAAATATAGTAAAAACTGTGACGGGTCTTGTTTTATGATGAAACTTTGTGAAGTGTCCTGTTTTCTGATTTAAGGAAATATGCAAGGTCCTTTAAAGAACCCAGGTTAAACATATGATCCAGGATTTTAAAAAAATGTCATACATTAGAAATTTAATACATTAAAGAAAAAATTAAGAATGTACTTTACTTTTATTTGCATATCTAAACTCATTTCACTAAAAAAAGTATCCCATTCAGCGTTCATTTGGATCCAGGAATTTCCAGAATAGGAAATTCTTCAACATCAGTATTATTCTTGTGGAAAACTCTCTTTAAATAAAGTGAATTCACATGTTTGAACTTGATTTATTTTTTTATACAAAGAATACTGGTATTTGATCTGGAAAACTAATGGTACCCATACAAACTCTGCCCATTCATGTAAAACATCATAAATAAAAGGGAAAAATTGTCAACTAAATGGTATACATATATACATATATATATTACTCATTATTAAATTCATAAAAATGCAAAATTTCATTATTAAAATTCTTTGTATTACATAAATAAACTCATATGTGCAAAAACATTCATTTCCAATTTAAATAATTATTTTTATACTATTTTTAGTTGGTGTTTGAAAATAATTTATCATTACTTTGATGAGAAGCAGCAGTTTTGTTGGGAGCTCTCACTTTAAAAAAAGTCAAATTCTAATGTTTAGTTTGCAACCAACCACGCAACAAAGTGAGCCAAAAAAATGACAATTTATTTGTTCATAAATTTAAGCATAATTGAAACACAAACTTGTTTTTTTAAGACCTCCTGGCCATTACAATTTTTAGCTTTCATCTATTTATTCACTGCATTCTACATATATACAAAGAGTTCTCCATTTCCTACCTTGAGGGCTTCTCTTGTTAATCAGTCAGAAAGAAAGTCTCAAGTATCAGTTGGATTTACCTGTTTAATTCCTTTTGAAAGCTTTGTTTTTGTTTTGTTTGTATCACTATCAAACAATTCATTAACATGCTTCTGAAGTGCCTGATACAGAAAATTTAACTTGTCACCTTTTGTCTTTCCAGGAACTTTATTGACTGCATCCTAAATTAAATTAAATATGAGGTCAGATTTTGAAAAATGCATAATATAAAAATGGAAACATATGTATGAATATATTCACCTTTTCATTATCATTAAGTTCCATATTCTTAACAAATTTTAACATATTACGAAGGATATGACAATCTTTCAATATTTCATTTAATATGACTGTCTGAGAATCAGCATATTTTCTTCCTTTCATAACATTTAACTGAAAAATCAAAAACAACATTATAATATTTAGCATAAAAATGTCATTTTAAATAAAAAATAAGTAAACATATATATATATATATATAATTCAAATTCACTATAATCCCTTAACATTTACGAAAGTTGTTGTTTTGTAACTATGCTTTTGGTGCAAGAGCACCATCTTCACATTGGTGCCAACTGACAACTCTTTTTGTAATCTGATCCTATTGTCGAGACTAATACAGCAGTTATGTAACTGATTTGGTGATAACAAACCACCCACTAATTCACATGTTCTTTAAAAACCTTCATTGTTACAGTATTTTTTATCAATTGTACCTCCATGCAGTTTGGTCCTAGTGCCCCAGAAGTCAGCACCAGTGTTAACTTATTTAAATTAACTTTCAATAAAACATAATGATGGACATCGAAATTACAGTCCTAAATCAAAGGAGGGAGAATATCAAAGCCCAAATTATGTATACATTGGACAAGACATTCCATGTCTCAGAATTTAAAGCTCATATGATAAAAAAGTAGAAGAATAGTATGAAAGTACTAAATAGGAATACTATAAGTTTATTGATGAAGACAATATCAAAGAAACTAAGCAATTATCACAACTGGATGAGGATATCTAAGAGTTAGAGGTAAGTTTAAAATCTCCTATAAATAAATTTTATGAAAAGTAAATAATAAATCAGACAGTTCTATTTTTCAATTGAAATCAAATAGCAAAAATCATGATCATTCAAGGATTAGCTTAGACTTCCCAAAAATGTCACCATGTCTTTAGTGACATATTTGAAGAGTGGATCATTTAACCTGTTTTAGGGGCAAAGCACTTCTCTTGCTAAAATATTGAAATGGATAAATGACACTGAAATTTATGCACAAATTTATTTGGAAATGAAAAAAAGCTATTTTTCACATATATAATAAATGAGGAAAACATTTATAAAAATTCTAGTACCACTGTGGCATTTGGAAATTAAAATTAAGTGGTTTCATAAACATACCACTATCCCTGAAAGGGTTAAAACCATCTTCAATGCATTGATTGCAGAACTTAAAAGTTTACAAAACTTCAGATGACACTTTTATTTCACTCTTTAATGCACAAGAACAAAGATATGAAAATATGAGAGTTGTAACAGAAAGTCAAATAAAAAGTAGTTTAAACATGTATGCAATGAAAATCTACCTTCAAGTAATTCAAAACAAAAGGGAAAAGCTACAAACAATGCTAGTCACAAAGGACTTACAGTAGCTTAATAAACTATCCGAGTACAATCTGGCTGATATGATTTCTAACACTTCATGTGAGAACCCTTGTAAACACTTGTGGCAAGCCCCCTTCCCCTCCCTGAGTTCAATGCTTAGTGTACCACCTACAGAAACTGTTGTCAATCCTTTTAATGTAACTGACAAACTATTTAAAGGCTGCAAGTTTGCTGCGACAACCATTTCCCACTGGGAATGACATTGTTAGTAATATGGCATTATTTAGAAGCCAGAATTCATCATTTATGTCAACAAAAATCCTAGTAAATTGAGAGCACATGCCAGGGAGCTGGATGTTGATAAGACTACCATCCAAAGTATAATTTGTGAGGACTTACATTACAGGTCATACATGATGTGTGAGTGAACAGTTCTAATACACAAGAGCAAGGGATATCTGCCTGACCAAAGCCAAAGGCCTCCTTAACATGATGAAACATGAAGAATAGCCACAAATCCTTTTGTCCTCCTCAGATGAGAAAAACATTATCCAGGTTCAGGAAGTGAAATGCAAAAAGGTTGGAGCCTGCACAAAATCTCTAAAGAGGTTATGACCATCATGCACAGAAAATTTCGGTTTTCATTGATTATTCTAAGGGGTCATGAGTAGCAAAAATAATCTGATGTCTCCATATGCTTTCCTTCAAGACACCAGAGCAATAAAGCTTTAGATTACTTTTATTACGCATGAGTGGCTGTATGTTTTTCTGCACCATCCCATGCTGTCCATAAAACTCAATAATTGGATGACCAAAAAATTTCTTGAACATGTCATCCTCAACTTATTGCCCCAAGCTCCAAAAGCATTGACACAACAAGCTATTAAGTATGTGGCGTGGTTGAGAAGAACTACAACAGTCATCCACACAACATAATTGTGGCTCTCAAGCAGCTGTTGTGTATGTAATATCAAACTTTCACAACTAATATCCAATTATTGTCTGCAGTTGTTTTCAACAGCATGTAGAAGCTGTATTGTGGCTGGTGGTGGTTTGAGTGCATGATTTTATCGATTATGTATGTGGACACCTGAACAGAATGTTAAAATGTAAAAAATGTTTCATCTCTAATGTCTATTTAGTTTCAAATGCAGGCGTTATTTTTTTTTTCAAATATCTGCTACATCCTGCATGTGGGCCATTTGAAATAAAATATACAGACCAGAAAAAGGCCACTCTCCAAAAAATCTACATTTTTAAAGATATTCTTTGCTAGTTATGGTAAAAGTTCTTCAACAGAACTGAAGCATTTATGCAAACTTATAAACTGCGAAGAAGTTGCAAGAACTTTAGCCTCAGAGGGCATCAACTGGGAATTTTTACCCCTAGGGCACTCAGCTTTTATGAGTTTTTTTTTTTTTGGGGGGGGGGGGGGCTGAGCAGGAGTTAAGGTGTTCAAATACCATTTAGTAGTATGTATGGAACCCTAGAAAAAAAAAATAGGTTTTTTGAAATTTTTGTTAAAATGCCACTATTATGTACATTAATAACAGATACATAAATAACAGTTGTAGAATACATACATGGAAGTTGCACACACTGTATGCATAAAATTAGTAAACAATGATTTAAAATATTTGTTACATTCTGGAAATGTTTTGGCATTCCTGGTGAGCATTTGTATAAAGGTATTCACAAAGCTGTTGATCATCAAAGCATCAACACTATGTAATTAATCATTCATACAGATTAAACTATGGAAATTAACAGCAAGTTCTACTTATCTCAAATTAACCTCCCCAGTCTTGATGTCACCTGCAGGAGATGCTAAAGAACACCCTTGAAAATAATATAATGCATATAAAAGTGTTAAAATTACTTCTAAACCTTTTAAATAAATGCTTGTATATCATTAGCATCAATATAAGGATTGACATAGCTTTGGGGATGTCTTATAGTAATTTTAAACTGGTTTTTGTGGTCTCTCATATTTGCCTCAGGATTGAGGAGGTTAATCACCATTTATGTTTGTGTGTGTCAATGTTGTTCCAGTGTGAATAAAATGTTAAAAAGAATTAGACATGACTCGCAGTCCATTAACAATATTGAATATTGTGGTTCTAACAGAACTGGAATTCTACTATGGATAAGCTTAATCATTTAAAAGGCATTGCAGAGGCTGCCATCAGCAGATTAGAACAATTTTTAAAGAATACTACTGACACAAAAAACAAATGTAAGCATATTAGAAGGAAAAAAAAAACAAAGTCTTCAAAATAAACTAGAAGAAATTCGAGAACAATATTTTGAAATTCCAGAAATAACTGCACAACAAATGAAAGAAATCAAACAGGATATAGACAATGCTAATGAGAGACTCGGACAAGTAGAGGTAAACTTAAAACCTTTATTAGCATCTTTTGGAAATAAATCTCATATTGCTAATGTCAATGATCAAATAAATGACCATTCATAAATATCATTTTGAAAAAAACTGAATATGAAAACTCAAAAACAGTTTGAATTAGCTCTAGAAACTGCAAAAATTTCAACATTTGATTATTTAATTTCTTTTTTGGAAAAACGATGCATTGTTTTAGAAAGCATAATGAGATCTTTGTCTGGCATCTCTCAGCAAAATCGTAATTCTCAAAGGCTAATTATGCAATAAATAAATCAAACTTATTTTTATCAATGATAATAAAAATAACATGAAGCCTTGTTTATATTATAAAACTAATAATCACCCTCTATTCAAACGTATTATTGCTTTTTTGAACAAGAATGTTCAGGATAGAAAAATTGTTGTAAACAAGAACAAATTAGATTCAAATTGTTTATGATTGCATCAAGCTCACTCTAATTCTAAATTTACCAGCAGATTTTGTTCATGCACACATAATTTACTATTATGTGAAATAAATTATCGGTGAGAAAGGATGGTACTAAATAAAAATAATGATGTAAATAAGTAAATTTGATCCTGAGAAAAAGAAACATCATTAATCGGCACTAGTTTGTTTACAAATAACAGAAAAAATTGTGCATTAAATAAGGATAGTAAGTTTTGTGTTTGAAAATAAATATAGATTACGAGCTATTTTCGATTCTGGACCAAGTAATAGCACATTGAGAAATTAAATTTAAAACCAAAACCATTCAAAGGAATTATTTCTGGTATCAATGAATTATAGAAAGACATGAGAAAAAATAATAATGTAGAAATATCTAATCAGCAGGGAACATTTTCTAAAGAAATAGAATTTGCTATTCTACCAAAAATAAGAAACAACATTCAGGTTTCAAAATTAGACATTTCAGATTTATGCATTCCAGAGCATATCAATTTAACAGATGACAATTTTCATATGCCTGGTCAGATGAGTGCATTAATTGGTAGCAGGTTTTCTTTTTCACATTTTAAAGAGCGAACAAATCCATTTAGCAGATGCTAATTGTATATTACAGAATACTGAATGTGGGTATTTAGTCACAGGTTCTCTTCCAACAAGTTAAAAATCCATCATACTGTTGTCTTTTAACTGAAAATAGCCAACACAAATAGATAAAGAGATTTTTGAAGTAGAATCTTTACCTAGGGATAATAGTGATTTTATCAGAAGTGATGAGGAAATATTTTGTGAGAAACATTTTAGAAACATGTATAAAAGCAATCATAGAAGTAGATTCACAGTACATTTACGAATGAAAGAAAATGCTGAATTAGTGTTATAATTTTCTAGGGAAATTGTAGCTAGGAGATTAAATAATTTATCAGCTAAATCAGATGAAAATAAAATAATGGCTAGTTTATATACAGCTTTTATGGACGAATATGAAGCTTTGGGTCATGTGACTCAAAATTGAAAGCGAAAAATAGGTGCTTTACTACTCCACACCATGTGGTGTATAAACCAGAGAAATTATCCATTACTTTGAGAGTGGTGCTTACCACAAGTTCAAATATATCTAGCAGTTATTCACTTAATTCCATTTTGTTAAATAGAAGAATGGTTCAGAGAGATTTTTTTCTATTGCAACTAGATTCCATACATACAAGTATGCATTATGGACAAACATTAAGAAAATGTACAGGCAGATAATGATCAACCCATTGCACAGAAAGTTGCAAAAGATTCTTTGGAAGGCCAGTAAGGATGCTTCAATAAAAGTGTTTGAAGTTAACACAATTATGTATGGTACAGTGAGCACTTCTTTTTTTAGGCATGTGCAGATATTGAAATTCTTGCTGATTAAGAAAGAAAAGATTTCCCCAAAAATGCAGAAGTGCTACATAATGATATGTATGTTGATGACTGTTTACCAGGTGCAAGTTCCTTACAAGATGAAAAGGAACTACAATTGCAGCTAATTCTAATCTTGAAAAGGGGAGGCATGGACCTACACAAGTGGGTCTTTAATCATCCGGAATCTTTGGAAAATGCAGTCATATCAGAATACACATTTGACGAATACTCGCAGCAAATTTTGGTAAAAACTTTGGGAATGTTTTGTCAGACAAGTCTAGATTTACACAGATTTGCAGATGTTTCTAGAAAGGCCTATGGAGCAGGTATCTATTTAAGATTTCTCTCCTCAACTGGACAGTTCAGATCTAATCTTCTGTGTAGCAAGTCCCTTATGGTCTCACTAAAGCCAATGACCACTCCAAAAATGGAGTTGTAGTAGCTTTACTTTTAATAAAGCTGGTTTAAAAAGTAATTTCTACCCTACAGTTACATATTGAAAAGGTATGGTTATGGAGGATCTTCATTTGTTCTATTTTGGGTTAATACACCATCCCACAAACTAAAAATGTTTGTTGCCAACAGAGTGACCACGATACAATCTCTTTCTGAAAATCATCATTGGAATCATAGTATCCTCCTAATTTATTCCGGAAGACATTATCTCCAGGTGTAACAGCAAAGGATCTCATTAACAATGATTTGCAGTAGTTTAGACCAGACTTTCTTCAAAAGGAAATTATAGACCCCAGCCACTTTCTTACTTTCACAGATATCGAATGCAAACAGGAACTCAATATAGACTTTACTTTATTGACTATAAATACAGACTCTGGTGAATTTTTTAATGAATTATATAAATTAACAATGATTGCCTGAAACTAATTAGAATATGTAGTTCTGTTTTTAGGTACATAAATAACTGCAGGTGAAAAAAAAATAAGTCTGAATTATCACTCTGGCATGAAGCTAAATCTTAGTACAAAGTGTTTGATAAAGAAAGTCGAGGAAGGTAAGTTCACTCTTGATTTAGTAACATTGAGGAAAAGGCAAACTGTTCCTTCTTCCAGTAAGTTGAAAAATTTAGACCCTTTCATTGATGAAGGTGATTCTTTCGTGCTGATGGTAGATTAACCAATTTTGAATTACATTTTAATGTAAGCACCAATTAATTCAACCCAGTGGTCACAATATCACTAAGTTAATTTTTGAGTACTTTCATTTAGGTGCTGAGGGATTAGTCCATCAAGTACACATGAAATATTGGTCCGTAAAAGATAAAAGCATTGCTTGGAAAAAAGTTCACACTTGTGTCACATGTTTGGCCAAGACAAGCTCCAAGACATAGATCAAATGATAAGAGACTTCCTTTTGGAATGGGCAAATCCTAATTCTACGTTTCTCAATTCAGGTGTAGACTTTTGTAGCTACTTCCAAATCAAATACGAAAATCAGCAAAAAAGAAATTATTCCAAAGTTATGTGGCTATATTTATATGCATGGCTACTAAGGTCATTCATCTAGAGATAGTAAGTGATTTATCTGCTGTTGCATTCATCACTGTGCTTAAAAGATTTTACACCAAGAGAGGCAAAGTAAATATGCCAACTTCTGACAATGTCACTAATTTTAAAGATGCATTAACAAAATTAAATACTTTTAAGAAATTACTGAAAAACCTAAGAAATTATCAAATTTACTTGCCAAAAAATTCATAATGTGGAAATTTATCCCACTGCGATCCCCTTATTTTGATGGAAGCTGCATTAAGTCCATCAAACATCATTTATTTAAGGCCATAGGTAATAATAAAATCACTAGAGGACATTGAAACTCTAGTGGTCAACATCAAAAGGATCCTAAATTCCTTGCCTTTATTTCCACTTTCTGATGACAAATGAGTTTGAAGTGTGCATACCAGGCCACTTTTTAATTATCAGGCCCATTAACAGTATTCCAAAGCTTAATGTTATTAATATTTTTGACAATAGATTAACCTATCAGCAGTTAATTATCAAGTATGTTCAAAGCATTTGGAAACGTTGTTCTGTTGACTACCTAAATCACTTGCAGCAGTGCAGTAAATGCCAAATTAAAAGAGAAAACAAAGTTAGGTTGTATTACTACTAATGTTTAAAAAAGAAAATCTATCATCACATAAGTGGGCACTTGCCCAGATAATTCTAGGAAAGGACAACAGGTTTCAAGAAGTTAAAGTAAAAACTGACATTGGTACATTTTTATGAGGCATTTCTGAAGTATACATGTTGCCTATTCAAGACAAACTAATGTTTATGCATCATTGTATTCTTAAATGCTATTTTTAATTAATTATACATATTGCAGGGATGAAAGTGCACTAAAGTCATTTTGTAGCAGCTTTGGAGCAGCAAAAATCGAATTTTGGAGCAGCAAAATCTATTTTTGTAGCAGCAAAAATCCGATTTTGTAGCAGTAAATATTGATTTTGTAGCAGCAAAAATATAATTTTGTAGCAATAAAAGCTGTTTCGGAAGTAGATTAAAATATTCTAATGCTAATAAACTTTTAACAATTACAATAATTGCTATCTTGAAAAATATTTTTACATTCGAAAGAATAAATAAATACTTAGATTCGTTTCAGACCTTTTGATGAAATTTGTGGTTTTACGCGACCTTTTAACATAATGCACGTTTTTTCACAGTCTTTTGACCCTGTTTGTTCATTTTTTAACTGGATTTGTGTTTTTTTACGACCTTTTGATGACATTTGTATGCTTTCTGAGACGACGCAATCTACGGATTTTACGATCCTTTTGATAAAATTTTCGTTTTTTTTTATTTTTTTAATACTAGATCTTTTAAAGAAATTAACGGGCTCTTTTTCACGATCTTTTGACCGCATTTTGTTTTTTTATGACACAGTTAAATATCCTTTGACAAAATTCGTATGTTTTTTGTGATTTTTTGACAAAATACGCTTGTTTTTCGGAATCCTTTAGAGAAATTTGCAGGGGGTTTTTTGCCATCTTTTACAGAAATGAGCGGTTTTTTTACGATCTTTTGACTGTGCTCTATTCTCTTTTTTTATGATATTAAGGATTCTTTAGCAAAACTCATGTTTTTCTCGCGATCCTTTGATGAAATTCGAGTGTTTTTCGTGATTTTTCAATAAAATGTGCATGTTTTTCTCGATCTATAGTCGAAACTTGCATTATTTATTGTCGAAATTCGCATCTTTTTTGCGATATATTGATGAAATTCGAGTGTTTTACGCTATATATTGACGAAATTCAAGTACTCTTCGCAATCTTTCGATACAAATTTGTGTGTTTATCGCGATTTTTTGACAAAATTTTCGCATTTTTGTAATTTTTTGACGAAATACGCTTTTTTCCGGGATCCTTTAAAGAAATTTGCATTTTTTTCGCGATCTTTTCCAGAAATTAATATTCTTTTCAAGATCTTTTTGCTGTATTTTGTTCATTCTTTTTTGATGATAATAACGATCCTTTAACAAAACTCACGTTTTTCTCGTGATCCTTTGATGAAATTCGAGTGTTTTTAGTGATTTTTCGATAAAATGTTCATGCTTCTCGCGATCTACAGACAAATTTTTCATGATCTATTAATGAAATTCGAGTATTTTTCCCGATCTATTGGTGAAATTCGAGTGACGAAATGAGCGATCTTTTGATAAAATTCACGTTTTATTTTTTCGAGATCCTTTGACAAAATGAGATGATTCGACAAAATTCGTATGTTTTCCGTGATTTTTTGACGGATTTCGAGCCTTTTTCCCTTTTTTTGCCGAGATTTACTGTTTTTTCCTTCAGTGATGAATTCAGGTGGTGGCCCGAGGGGGCATCCCCCAGAGAAATGAAATGTCCCCCCCCCCGAAATTTTGGGTTCCAATGGTCAAAATGTGCAATCCCCCCCCCCCCCTGGAACTCTATCATGTCCCCCCGCAGAGCTACAGAAATCCTTCCCGGAGAAAAGTGTCTGAATTTAACACTCTTTTCCTTTGACTGCGTTTCGTTCATTTTTTAACGAAATAGCAATTTTTTTGACAAATTTTTTTTTTTTTTTTGTAATTGTTTGACAAACATGTAGCGGATTTTCGTACGTGCTTTCATTCTGCTTTCGGTTTTGCCGTCTATTGGCAGGATTCGCCGAGGAGCGAAATATTTCACCACCGACACGAGAAAGACACACAACAGGAAGATAATTTACAGAAAATATGTACAATATATAAGATAGGGGGGATTCTGGGTGAAATTTTTTTTGGGGAAATTCACTTTGCATTTTCGGAAATCGGTGATGGGGGATTTCCACGGGTTGCCCCCCCCCCCGAGCGGGGGTATCCACGATCTTCAGACGAAATCAGCGATTTATCAGCTATATTTTAGCAAAATCGGCGATTTGTTGCGATCTTTTGTCGAAATCGTCGGTTTTTCCGCGACCTTTTGACGAAATCGGCGTTTTCCCGTGTTTTTTAAAAATAAAATCGGCGTTTTTTTGGCGATCTTTAGAAAAATTTGTATTGTTATGCGATCTTTTATCGAAGACGTCGTTTTATCACCGCGATCTTTTGCCGAAATCAGCGTTTTTTCCGTGATCTTTTGGTGAAATCGGAGTTTTTTTTTTTTAATAATCTTTTGGCAAAATATTTTTAAGCTATCTTTTATAGAAAACGGCGTTTTTTTCCCGCGATTTTTTACCGAAATCGGCATTATAGTCGCAATCTTTAGACGAAATCGATGTTTCCCCGCAGTAGTCAGACGATATCAGCGTTTTATCTGCAAAATTTAGTGAAATTGCCGTTTTTCGCGATCCGCAGAGTAAATTCGCGTTTTTCAGCGATCTTTTGACAAAGTTCGTTGCCAAAAACATTGACGAAATCGTCGTTTTCCCACGAAATATGGACAAAATGTATGCTTTTTCGGCGATCCTTTCATAAAATTTGCATTTCTCCGCGATTGTTTTTTCCGCGCGCAAAACCATACAAGTAGGCAACTATGTGGAACTGATAACCCAATTTCAAATTTTCGGAAGAGGATGCATTAAATTTTTGGACGAGAATCACCCCTGACGTAAGAGGCGAACTCCCACTAATTGGGATAAACATATTACGACAGCTCGGCAGCTCTCCTTCGTCTTCTCCAGCCCCCCAACGCGCGCAGTATACGTCACATGACGTCCCGCTCCGAACTCTGCGATCGGCTACGAAGAAAATGGACGTAGGAGACTCGAGGGATAAACAACTTGCGGTCGTTTGCGGAGCCACGATAAACCCCCACAAAACATCGTGTGTTTTTCGTGACCGAATGCGCATGTTTTTCGCAATTTTTCGAGATCTTTTGCAATGTTTCTTTGTTTTTTGACGAAATTAACAGCCTAAAAAAAGTTATTTGTTGTTGTTTCCTGGATCGACGAAATCGCGCTAAATTTCGTTTTGGCACTAAGTGCCTTTTGGCGCAGGTTTGGCGCAAAATTGAAAAAAATAGCTGTTTTGTAGCAGTTTGGCGCAAAAAAGCAGTTTCAGCACAGTCTGGCGCAGGTCTTACATCCCTGATATTGTTTTATATATTAAAGTATTTTGTATTTTAATGTAATTTGTATTGTTAATTATTTAAAGTTATCTATTGTACTATGTTTCTTAATTGCTGAAATATTTTATATTTCATCCCTGAATAGCATGTTCTATTCCGGAAGTATTTTAGCTCCACCTGGTGAGTGCTTGTAAAAAGGTAGTCATACAGCTGTTGATCATCAAAGCATCAACTCTATGCAATTAATTATGCATACAAATTAAGCTATGGAAATTAACAGCAAGTTCTGCTTATCTCAAATTGATCATCATTTATGCTTGTGTGTGTTAGTGTTGTTCAAACGTGAATAAAAAGATAAAAGGAATTAGACAAGACACACAGTCCATTGAGCCTATTGAAAAATATTGAACAATAATTTTTGAGAAATTTATTTTAAAAAGAAATGTAGCTCTTTGGCATGCAAGATCCTTGTCCTGGAAAATCCTGTGATAACGTGTACATGCATCAGGGTTATTATCAGAATTTTTAGAATACAGCCATACCTCAATATTTTATCTCAATTTATGAAAAAAACACTTAAGATTAAAGCATGTGCAATCATTACAAAAGCTACAGCAAGACAACTGACAACAATATGTTTCAATTCATTGCTTAGTAATTAATTTCATGCGAACAGTGTGTGCAGCTTCCATATATGTATTCTACAACTGTCGTTTATGTATATGTTATTAATATACATAATAGTGGCATTTTAATAAAAAATTACCAAAACCTGATATCTTTATAGGTTCCCATTCCCACTACTAAATGATATTTGAATGCCTTAACTCCTGCGGCTAAAGTTCCCGAAACTTCTTCATTATGTACAAGTTTTCATAAATGCTTCAGTTCTGCTGAAGAACTCTTACCATGACTAGCAAAGAATATCTTTAAAAATGTAAATTACTTAGAGGTAATTGTTACAACCAAACAATAAAAGATTGTTTTTTTGGTCAGTATTTAAAATGTATAAACTTTATGAAGTAAATAAAATTAAGTAAAATCTTTGTTATAGAATGCTGTAATGTGAGATACATACCCTTCTAAACTTTGACGGAGGAACCAAAATAAGATCCATGAAAAACATGTCTACAGATACTTCTGCTTCGTCATCTTTTTGCAATATTTTGAACAGATTTTGAAGAAAAATTTTATCATTTTCCCATAATAAATGCATATGTTCCTTGGCATCTTTAGGCAAAATCTCTTTATTTGAAAGTTCAGATGAAAGCATTTCAGACTCATTTCTATTCAAAAAATATAATAAAAATGCTTATTTTAAACAATGTTAAAAAACTTGTCTGTGTCATTTAAAGTAAGACTGCATTAATATTCATTGTTAAACAGGAAAGCACACAAAGTTTAAAAATGAGTGGCAATCTATTACACTCAGGGTTCATATTCTCTTTGCATGATAAAATTCAAGCACCACACCCAAAATTCAAGCACCTTTCCAGAAATAAAAATTTAAATGTTACGAAATACTATGCATAACTGTATCAAGAGAAAAAAATATAAATATTCATTTTTCACACGTTTTCAGGCGAATGCCATATATAATACATAGTAGCAGTTTTAAATGTGAAATAGTATGAGAAAGCCTTCGAAAAAGAAAATATTTAAGCAGTCTACTTCGAAAATTATTTGAGCTGACACTAAACAAAAGTAATCACCTTGTAATTCTGCGCTACTATGATATTAACATACAATTTTATTAATTTATTTTTTAAACTAAACAAATTTTTTCATACTTTACCTTAATTTGAAAACATCTACATAACCATTTTTCAAAAAAAAAAAAAATAAATAAATAAAATATATAAATAAATAAAATAAAAATACAGACACAAAGAAAAATTGCAGGTTTTCGCATGAATAATTTATTACATTCTATATACAAGGTTTTTTTCAGCCTTTAAGCTTTTTAACTGCCTCTTCTATTTTTTCCTCTAAAATTTTAACTTCAGCCTGTTTTTCTTTTACAGCTTTTCTCAGACTATTTGATTGTATGCAGAATGTCATTTTTTTGGTAGATTCTGCCTTTAAAGACAGTTCACCAGCTGAATCCAGAAGTTCTTTTATGTCAACTTCCATACATTTTTTCTTTTTCTTTAACTCATCTAACTCATTTTCAAGTTTTCTTTTATTGCTCTCTGTGACACGTTTTTCCTTCTCTTTCTGCTGATCTTTCAGGTATATCATGTACCTTTGTCTACCACTGGATGCAGATGCAAGTAGTTCCAGTGGCGTAGCTATGTTTTTTTATGTTTTTTGGCGCCCGGGGCCAGCAAGAAATTTTGCGCCCCCACCCCAATATAGATATATAACAATATCTCTCAATTTGGCGCCCCTAGGCCTCGGCGCCCGGGGCGGACGCCCCCCTTGCCCCCCCTTAGCTACGCCACTGAGTAGTTCTTTTGTTATAGGTACTTTAAGTACACCACCACAATATTCTATATAATCCTTTATAATCCTTAAAGAAATATATGAATGCTCTTTAAGGTTTTCGACTTCCATGTTTTTATTGATAGAGAATCCTCTCTCCACAGAAGCTTGTCCATGAGACAAAAGTAAAACAAGTTTTGTAACATGGAAAGCTTTGGAATGTCCTTTTACACACATATTGTCATAAAAAAAATCATCCAGTCGATCTTTTGATTCATCAAATGTTGTGAAAACTGATAAATTTGTATTTTCTAGAAACTCCTGATAGTCGAGAAGAGTGGCTTCACAGTCATTTTCTTGGATCCAACTATTTTCTTAAAGATTTTCCTAAAAATTGAAAATATAAATTCAATAACGGCCTGAGCAACATTGGGGGGGGGGGGGGGTGCACATAAGATACAAGTAACAGAGGTGCCAAGTTTCATTATAAGTTACCAGTAGCCAGAGTTAATATTGGGGGGGGGGGGTAATTTTCAAAAGTTAGTTGTTTCACTTTTTGAGCGATGTTTTGACAAAATACACATTTTTCTGGGATCACTTGATGAAATTTGCGCGTTTTTCGCGATTACTTAACAAAATTTGGGCGTTTTACACGATCTTTAAACAATATTTATCCGTTTTTCACGATTTTTTTGTCGAAATTTGCGCTTTTTCGCGATTTTTTTTTTGTCTAAGTTTGAACGTTTTTCGCGATGTTTTGACTAAATTTGTACGTTTTTTGCTATCTTTTGACTAAAGTTGCAAGCTTTTTGAAATCTGTTGATTAGATTCTCCCTTCTTTCGCAATAGTTTGACAAAATTACCATGCTTTTTGCGATCTTTTGATTAAATTAATCCTTTTTCTTTTTCTTTTTTTTTTTTTGCCGACACGTGCGATTCATCTACTTTGATGAAATGCACGTTTGTTTACACGATCGTTTGAGAAATTTCACGTTTTTTGTGCGATCCCATGTCGAAATTTGTGTTTTTTCAAGCGATCCTTTGACAAAATTCTCGATTTTTTTATTCGTATTTTTATCCGATGACCGTAACTTTTGTTGCGTTCCGCACTAATAACGATAAACCGTAATACTTGGCACGCCTGAAGTGAGTATCGCCTTGCAGTCGTACCCGTACAATTCCGAATAATATAGTCTAACATAAATTTGATTAAGGCCCCAGAGCATCGGACTAAACACATGGGAATAAGCAGCTAAATTAAGAGAGGGCATTCGTTTTAAAGATTTTTGTATTAAAATATAAAATCTTACAAATTCGATCGGGGCCCAGGCAACTCCGGCTGGATTGGCTATTATGGAAAAACACAATACTAATTAATAAATCAGTTTCATTATGCTTGCATCACCAGAACTAAATTTAAGAACGGGTGAATTTTTTCCCCTTTTTGGTAGGAGTTTAATCACTGCATTATTACAAATAAATATTTAATTAAACAAAACAAAGTCACGCAACAAAGATAAATTTCCTTGCGTTTTAAACAAAATTAAAGTAAATCCAAAATATATTATCAAATTAAGTAGTGTTGAATTCAGAGGTTGCCCTCCCCCCCCCCCCCGGAAAATTTGATATTTTCTGTTTCCAATAGTCAAAAAGTGCAATCCCCTCCCCGCCCCCGGAGAAAAGTGCCTGAATTCAACACTCAAAAATTAAGAGATTTTCAGGTGTTAGTGTTTTCTGGTACCAATATCACGTTGACTCCAATCTTCCCCAGCGCCTTGCAAAAAGTGAGGGGGGGGGGGCGGACAGTGCCTTGGCAGAGGAAATTTAGAGGGCCCCAAATTTATACTACCAACGTCATTTTTGGCCTGTTGAAACCTTGCTCCGGGCCCAGTTTTCTTTTCACACGCCCCTGATTTTCCCACACATTTTACAATAAGTATCAGAATAATATATTTATTGTTATGAAAAAAACTTACCTTTCATATGACTTCCTAATGCCGATTCTCCCATATTCTTTAATTTCCGGGTACAACAGCATAGTTTGCATCGGAACTTGTACGCATCGTTCGGTACTGCTTCTATCCAACACTTATATGCTTTTTCCTCTAGCCACAATTCGTTGAAACTACACTTTCCAGGCATCTTTACAGCACGTATCTCACAGACAGAATGATTATTACTGCAGATCTACAGAATGGACATATGAAATCTGTTGCAAAACCTAGCGTATTTGCATGTGCGCATGCGTTAACTGACAGATTTCAGCCAGGAATGCTGGGGTAACAGAACGCACAAAGGAAGAAAGATAAGAAAAAGGGACTGTCACTCACATCGCGATTTATCCATTGTGCTTGGATAGGAATTTCCAATCTTGCAGTCAGCAGTAGCAACAAGTTACCCCCTTTTTTATTTATCTTTTGTTAACTTAATCCTATAGAGGGAAGGGAGAAGGGAACAAAAATAAGTACTCTGGACTTCCTGAAAAGAAAATGAATGATCGAGTTTCGCAGAACAAATATTTTTGCCGATCATCATTATTTTTTTAACACTTGCAATTTCATTTTTTTTTAATATCTTAATAAGGAAAATCAAGCACCTATAGAAGAAAATAACGAAAATTAAGCACCTTCATTAAAATATAAACAAATTCAAGCACTTTCAAGGACCATTTTTCTCTCTTAAAAATTCAAGGACTTTCAAGCACCGTATGAACCCTGTACACTTGTTTATAAAATACTGATCTCATATTTAATATAGGAAAGGCATTTGCCATTATTTTGCTTTTAAAATCTACTAAATTAAAAGATATTGTAAAATAATAATAATAATAATTTTATTTTTTTCATATGAATATTTTGAAAGTATCCTTCTTATAAGTTTATAATAAACATTATAATTTATGTGAAATAAAACAAATCTTTAGGTCTGGATGACTTTTCGTTAAATACTTAAGCAAACAAATACAAAAAGATTTTTTTTTAGTTAAAATTTATATCCATTTCTGCATATTCAAGTACATGTTTTTCTGAACAAGAATATTGAAAATATATAGCTTTAATTTACAAAATATTTTCTTTCTCACATTTGAAGAAAAATATAATACACAATATTCATTTAGATAAAAGGTATTATGATCACTCTTTTACATCTTTGATTTTGTTTAATATGAAATCTTTGAGTAATCTGAACATGGGATAATTCAAACACTACTTTGTGTTTGCTTGGAGTAAAGAATCAGCTACACTTGCTAGAAAAAGTTTTCACTCCAGTCTTACACAAGGATCATACTCATTTTCAAAGAAGAGACTCCCTGAATTATTTGCAACTTTTTTTGTAGTTAACAACAATAAACAATGAATTGCAACCTAACAAATATTGCTAACTTAACTAATGTTAATTTTAAATAAAAATAAACAAGATTTTTTCCCCCCTCCAGAATTAGAAGAAATTGATTCTTTTCCTGATATTTTCCAATCAAAATATTTTTATAGAGTATTTCCTGATTTCCAATTTCTTCTTGTTACACTTAGAAAAACACACTGTTTTTTTAAATTTAATATAAGAAAAAATAATCTTATTATAAATCTACTGCTAACAAAAAGTAATAGTTATAAAAAATATTATACTCACTCAGAAACTGCTGTTGTTGCATGTGCACTTTTATTTTCTACATAGACAATCCTCATATTATACCGTGTTAATTTTTTACGGGGCATTTTACAGTGAGGGCATTTTCCAGTAATACCCATCATATTTTTCTTGATAAAGTTTTTCAAAACTTTTCTGCGGCATTCAACAACACTTTTGACAATCTGTTTCATATCCTCTACATTTAGTCCTAAAAGTATGAATTAAGCATAATTATTTGCACTTCCTTCAGATAGCACTTAAATATTTGTTATAAGCTTATATTAGAAATTTACATTTGACGACATTTTAACTGCAGATTATAATTTATCACACCATCTATAATACGCTACAGCTACAGACCACTTCAGGCATTTTACTTTAAAGGCTACAGGGTGATTACAAATATTCTCATAATAAAGCCTTCACTGAAAATTATTATATCAACACATTCTTTATATTTGTAAAGCTTCAGAGGAATTTGTCAACACATTGTCAACATTTGTATTTCTCCAGATTTTTGACAAAATGTTAAAAATTGAAAGTGTCCCATGACTTTTGGCCATATAGTGTATTTCAAAGTATGCACTGAAGAATGCGGTGTAGAATAACAATCAAGCTTTCACAATTATGCAACAAAAACTGTATAAAGTTCAAATGGCATCACCCATTTTCTAGCATCACAAAATGATATAGAAGCAAAAAAAAACTTAAGATAGCATTGAAAAAATACAAAACATATCAGCTAGAGGCAAAGAAGTATAGTCAGTGTTTGTGCAATGTAAGAGCACTTTGTTGGCATTGCCATCTACTGCCATTCTTCACTTCTGTGACCCTCATGGCTAGTGAGTTTCTATCTCTGGGCATATTTAATATCCAAGATATACATTTTACCCCCTAAGTGTATATCACTTGAAAACAGTATTAAGCATGAGATTCTATACATTCTTCGCGGCATGATTTATTGTTGTCCATAATCTCTTCTAGCAATGTATCCCATCTATGAAGTTGGTCACTTGGAAATTTAGTAATTTGATTAAAATGTTTTATTCTTCATTGCCTATCTGTTTTTATTTGTTGTTCTTGTTGTTCTTCTTTTTAAGCACTGTTTTAATGCTAAAGGTACTGCTTCAATGTCATTTACAGTTTTCATTGTGCAAATTATTTTATAATGAAAGAAAAAGGTGGATGTTCCTAATTGAATTTGTCTAAACTTAGTTGCTGTACTTGTAAGCATGAAAGCTTGATTGTTGTTTGTCACCTCATTTTCAGGTGCATATACAGCTCATATTCAAAATATTAGAATAATTACCTTTTTTTTAGAAATTGAAAATATCGTTTGGTAATTTAATGTCTTTTAATGAAAATATGCAAACGATATTTTTATTAAGAACTTATTGTTGATTAAACTTACTTGTTATCTTAAATTTAATATCATTTTTGAAAAGATTAATTGCAAAAAAAATTATTTTGAAAAGTCAAAATATTAGAATATTTATTCAAGTGGTTCAAAATATTAGAGTATTTCACATTAATTCTCCTTTAATTATTACCAATTCTTAACTGGTGGCATCATTGATTAAATTCAGACTATTTTATTTAAAATCAGTATTCTTTTTTGCAGTTTGTTTCTTTTTCGTCTTAAAATGGGCCGTGTGAGTGATATTCCTGAATCTACTAAACTTCGTATGGTTGATTTGTATCGGCACGGTAAAAATCAATGTTTTATAGCAAATTATTTACATTGTTCGCAATCGAGCGTTAGTAAAATACTAACACAATATTCAAAAATTGGAAAATTTCAAAATAATCACCAAAATGGTGGCCGAAAACCAAAAACATCTGCTAGAGATGACAGAAAACTGAAGCGTATAGTTAAGAAAAACCGTTTTAAAAGTGTGCGATTCTTGCACCGAAAATGGAAAGAAGAAGGAGTTGAAGTTTCTACATCGACAACATTAAGACATCTCCATAAATTTAAATTTGAATCTCGTGTACCGAAAACAAAACCTCTCATGACTGCAAGACAAAAGCGTATAAGATTGAATTGGTGTAAATCAAGACGTTTATGGAGCAATGAAGATTGGAAAAATATATTATTTAGTGATGGAAGTATGTTTTGTGTTTCATATGGTAATCAAGGTATTCGAGTTTGGAGAATGAAGCATGAAGCATTTGATAAAGAATGCCTTAAACGTTCCGTAAAATTTGCTGCTAGTGTCATGGTTTGGGGTTGTATGAGTGCAGAAGGACCTGGAAAGTTATGCATCATCTACGAAAAGGTTAACTCTCTGATATATCAAGAAATTTCAGAATATTACATGATTCCATCATCAGAAGATTTATTTGAAGATGATTTCATCTTTCAACAAGATTTAGCATCCCCGCATACCTCGGTGTCAACTAAGAATTGGTTCCGCCAACGCAACATTAAGGTACTTCCTTGGCCACCAAATTCACCAGATCTTAATCCCATCGAAAACTTATGGTGTATAATGAAGAAAAAACTTCAAGAAAATCCTCCTTCAAGTAAAACTGAGTTAGTGGCACGTATAAAGTCTATTTGGGCTAATATTGATAGAAATGTTTGTAAACACCTTGTATATAGTATGCAAGATCGATTGTACGCTGTTATGAAAGCTAAAGGGGATGCTACAAAATATTAACTACCATTTACTTCATATTCATAAGGTAATATTGTTGCGTAAAATAAAATATTCTAATATTTTGAACCAATCTAAATTTTATTCTAATATTCTGGTGTGTTTAAGGAAGCTGTATACCTAATTTATTGTGCTGTATTTTATATTTTATAAATGTTAAAATCTTATCTAAACATTCCAGATTTAATTTATAAGAAATTTAATTGCATTTACTTAGTATAAAAAATAAATAAATGACAAAAAATTTTTCTTATTACTTTTTCTCAATTATTCTAATATTTTGAATATGAGCTGTATTGAAATTCTTACATTTCAACTCCTAAAACACTCTGATCACAAAGACCTCATATATCACCAGAACTTTTTATGGCCATCCTCTATTATAAATATATTGCATTTGTAGAAATAAAATAAAACTAACCTTTTATAGCTTCTTCAAATTTGTTTCTTAACTTTGTTTTTATTGAAGATAGATAATCAGAGCCTTTAATAATTTCTTCAGAAGCATCACTTATTACTTCTGCAAGTTCGTCGACTGTACTTACTAAGCCGTAATCCAAAGCCTGAAACTGATAACGTGCTAAACATAATTGACTTTCAGGAGCTAGCAGTCTATGACAGTTCAGACATGATCCACGAAGAATCTAAAATAACATACATTTTTTTTAATTCTACATTTAAAACAACATTAAAATAACAGTAACTAAATATTTTTGCAATCAAGAAAAACTTAAAACTAATAAATAAGGCACCAACTAGTATTACTTGAAAAATTTTTAATACCTCTGAATTTTTTAAAAAGTAGCAAAAGAGTCATCTCTGTGTACAATGTATAAGTGAAATCAATAATGCTTGATTTTGCAATAGTACAGAAAAAAATGTCTAGGCTTGTAGACAAATCCAGAACCTTTGAATTGCATTTCCAAAGCTTTACCACTTCTGCTACCTGGAACTCAGCAGACACAATTCAATTAGACAACTAGCTGCATTGTCATTTAGGTAGCTCAAGTCATAGAGCATTCTTAATGTAAGCCATAGACAAGCCTTAACATTTTTTTTGTTCAATTGAAAAAAAAAAAAAAAAAAAAAATACAACTTGTGAGATTTATTTGTATTCTGTTAAAAGTAAAAAATAAATAAAAATGAATTCTTAAAATACAGTTCTGAATTTTACATGCCACTATATTATTATTGCAGAAGAGATTATATACAAGTCAAATATATGAGGAGACTGAGATCAATATCAAAATAGAGACTACCCCTCACATCCTTTTTCAGACCACTAACTTATACTTATAGACTATACTAGCTGACCCGCCCGGCGTTGCCCGGGTCCGTTATAATAATGTTAAACGAACTTGAAATTTTTATGATTTTATCTTCAACTCAAAATATGTGTTAATACACTGTTAAGAATTTGACCCTTTTGCTGCATCGTCACTCCACCGCTTTTATAGAAAATGATTACTTCAGCCTATTTTGGAGCATTGTCATAGGTCAAAAGAGATATATTCTATAAAAGCGGGGGAGTGATGATACAGCAAAAGGGTCAAATTTTTTACAGTGTACATTATATTAAATACGTGCCCCCTGACTGTGTCAAAAATTGGTTTTTTAAAAAACTAATATTTAGCTGCAAAAATACCTAAAATGACTGCAATGGGAAACGCAGGAGGGAATATGTGTCCAACGATTTCGTTTTGATATTTATCCTTAAAATTACTGTTAAGTGACTTAACTAAATACTTTTTTCACATAGATATCCCAAGTGAAATATTTTTATGTAATTTGAATTTCAAACTAATTATATATCACTCTTAAATCTGACTATACCGTGAATGAAATCGATTCTCGATGATTCGCTAAAAGGTTAGTATATAATATTATAAATTCAGAGTCGTTTTACAAAAATAGGTGTATATTTTTTTTCAAACATGCGTAATGTTCATTCTATGAACAAAATCCTAACCGTAACCTAATTGTATCGGAATCATAACTTGTCTGTAACTTAGCTGTATCTTAACAGTAACCTAACTGCAAGTTAAATATACCATAAATGTAACTTGGCCGTCACCTAATCATAACCTACCCATAATCTAACCACAACCTAACCGCAAATTAACCTTAACCTAACTGTAACTTAACCATGACCTGACTGTAACCTAACCGGAAAATAAAATAACAAAAGGGTCACCGGAACGTAATTGCAACCTAACTGTTATCTAACCGTAACCTAGTTCTAATTTAACATTAACTATAAACAAAATATTTTAACCATCTCGCGCTAAGTACTTAGTTTCACTTTCCACCGCTATGGAGCGCATTATGTTTTGTAGAACATCTGAATTTTAGGTTTGGATTGGATTCATGTTCATGGAAATTATTTTGTCTTCTTCGGATACGGTTATGATTGTGTGGAATATTTGTGTTCAGTTTAGATTCGGTTTAATTCAGATTTCGTGGGGTTTTTTTTTTTTCCCTTCAAATGGGATTTTTAAGTTCGGGTCGGGTTGTACTTATATGGAAATTATTTTACCTAGTTCCAATGAGGTTATACTTCACTGAAATATTTTTGTTAGGTTCAGATTAAGTTTGGTTCAAATTTCGGGATTTTTTTTTTCTTTTTTTTTTACAAATTTTTTGGTTTGGAATGGGGATTATGTCCATGGAAATTATATTGTCTTGTTCGTATCTGGTTATAGTTATTTGGACTATTTTCGTCGGATTCAGATTTGGTTCGATTCAGATTTCAGGTATTTTTTTTTAAATTGATTTTTAAGGTTCTGGTTGGATTCATGTCCAGGGAAATTATTTTGTCTTGCTCGGATCGGGTTTTGGTTCTTTGGAATATTTTTTCGGGTTCAGATGTCGTTCAATTCAGATTTCGGCTTTTTAATGGAATTTTTAGGTTCAGGTTGGGTTGCGCATCAACGGAAATTATTCTGCATTGTTCGAATAAGGATATGCTTCTCTGGAATATTTTTGTCAGATTCAGATTTAGTTCATTTTTTAGGTTCGGATTGGGTTCATGTTCATGGAAATTTTTTTGTCTTGTTCAGGTCCGGGTATGGTTCTGTGGAATATTTTTGTTGATTCAAATTTCAGGTATTTTTTTCAAATGGAATTTTAGGTTCCGATCGGTTTCATGTCCACGAAAATTATTTTCTCTTATTCGAATCCGGTTATGGTTCTTTCGAATATTTTGATCGGATTCAGATGTAGTTTGCATAAAACTTCAGGCTTTTTTTTCAAATGGAATTTTTTAGGTTCGAGTCAGGTTTATGTTCATGGAAGTTTTTTTGTCTTGCTCTTATCAGGTTATAGTTCTTTGGAATATTTTTATCGATTTCAGGTTTCGTTCTGGTCATTTTTGGGGTTTTTTCAGAGAAAAATTTTAGGTTCGGGTCGGGTTGCATATACACGAACATTATTTTTCTTTGATCGAATTGGGGTATGCTTCATTTGAATATTTTTGTGGGATTCAGATTTGATTCGGGTCAAATATCAAATCCATAGTTTTTTTTGGTTCGGGTTGCGTTTATGCTCATGAAATTTTTGTCTTGCTTGGATCGGAGTATAGTCTGTTTTTTTCTGGTTGGGATCGGGTTATGTGTTAATACGCCTAAACATTATGTTTTGCTACTATTCTTTTAGTGACTATTTTTTATATATAATTTATTTTGCTATTTGATAATTTATTACTGTGTATGAATTGTCTGCCTATTCGAAAAATTGTACGTCAAAGAGCCATTTCATTTTTGTTTTAAAAACAAATTAAAGTCTTAATAAAATTTTAACTTAAATAAATGCATTCAAATTTAATCAATGATTTAAAAAAACTGCTAAAAAAGCCTCATATATACATATACATATATTAACTGCAACATAGCCAACCACAAATACATTCTAATGTACGAAGTACCAACGATCTGACGTAATAGCTATGTTCAAAAATCCTAAGTTAAACTGACATTTTGCCAGTCTATGAATTTTAAAGGTCTTTGGGAAAAAAACAGTCACTTTTGAAATGTCAAAACCTCAAATTGGTTTCTTTCATAGAGTAAAAAGAAATTAATAGAGTGGAGGTATTATCTCTGGAGATGATGCTTAAGATGTAACCCTACATTAAGTCCAATTAAGTACCAACAAAAGCACGTGCTTTGACACGCCTATCAATTGGCGAAATTTTAAAATGAAGGGCCAAAATCACAGTCAAGTGAAATCCAGCCACCCCATTGGTCGAGTGGTAAGGGTGAAAATCACGAACTTGTTTCTCCATTTGAAAAAGGTGAGGGGGAAAGTATTTTTTAAGCGATTGTTACCGTCTGTTCTTATTTAAGATAAACCATCGAAATTAACTCAATTAAGATATTTTGATGCCATTTTATAAAATGAGAGTGAAAAATTTAGATTATAAATGAAAAGAGATAAGATTTACTTCAAAACTGCCGCTACGATTTTTTCTCGGAAAAAGGAGTATGACAACATTTACCCAACTGCTAAGAGATTGTTCCCTGAAAAGGACGCGGCTCAATGACCAATGAGGTGTTTGGATTTCACCGGACTGTGATTTTGGCCCTCCATTTTAAAATTTCGCTATCAATTGAAACAGGTTTAAACCTGTATTTTTTTTTCTCTCGTTTTTAAAAAAAGAACTAATTTATCGCTTCACCGGTAAAAATTTATTAATTATTTTATCATATGTGTTTTAAATATCAATATAGAAAATTATTTTAACGTTTTGCTTGAAAATATAACATTATTTTGTTAGTACATTAAAATCGTCTGCAGTCAGAAATTTATATTTTAGATTAATATTTATTACTTAAGTTTTCATACATGATTTTAAAAGAATGTTTTCATCATTATATTTTAAATATTTATTTACATGCAATTATTAAGTCATAAACATTTTTCATCTACGTTATAAAGTATTGAAAATTACATTAATGAAGAAAACTTTTAGTTATACAATTTTTAATTCGTATTAAATGTTTTCAATATCTTATTTAATTTTAATTTGATATTTAATTATTGCTAATTTTCCAATTTCCTTCATTTTAAAAGCGAATATTTATTCTAATAAATAATAATAGAACGAAGACCATTTTAAAAATTTGCTATTTCCTCTTGAAATATGCTTCAACTGTAATTCATTTCTTTCAATTCGTCTTATAATACAAAATCTCTTCCACGTCCTTTTGTTTGCCACATTAAATTTGAGCGATAAATGGTTTCATATCGCAAACCTTTTTTGAGCTTACTTCACCTCCACTTATCTTATTCCTCCATGGGTTTCTTTAATTCTGTCTCAGCTTTCTTATTACTTCTGCGAAAATTTTTACACAACCAACCAACCGTAAACAAATGAAAGAGAAAAAAATTGGGAAAAAGATGATTTTTTATGAGAGTGACCTCTTGATTTTAATTAATTACTCAGTTAATAATTGGAATTTTGAAATTCTGAAGCTCAGGTGCATCAGGAGAGATATTGGGCTACTCTCAAAAAAATTTTGAGCTTTGTACGTGCTGTAGATTTTGCTAGCCATCGCAGACACACACACAGACACACACACAGACAGAGCGTTTTGTTCTTTTATTAGTATAGATATTCACAGTTACAATTTGGGCAATGCGTTGTGGAAATAAGATGTTATGTATTTGTATGATATATTTCATTACTAAATCATATTTTTGGGATGTTTAAAAAACTAACATCTAAATAAAGGTATTGATAAATATTTACTTTGTATTTTTTTAATGAATGGATGCAAATATTTTTCATGGCAGACCAAGGGGCATATGGCAAGTGCAATACTCTTGGCATACTTAAAAATCTCACTTATAAGATATCCTGACAAATCTAAAAAATAATTTTTAAATCTTTTTAAAGAAAAATTATTGTCCAAAAGATTTTTGGACATGGTCTGAAACTTGTGACCACAATAAGACTAAAAGACATTCTGTGTTATCTTTGAAAGCAACTTAAATTTCGTTTTTTTTTTTGGGGGGGGGGGGGCGCCTGCATTCTTAAAAATCCTAAAAAAGTTGGCACTAATGTTTTTAAATATGCATAAGTACCCTTAACACTAATCGAGTTATTCCCTACCATTTTGTCTATCTACTAGAAATTAGATAGTTTGAAGCCTTCAATTAATGTGGAATGGTTACGTCCTCTTCCTTCTTCCTCACACAGTTTGTTCATTTATAAATGACAATACAGGTAAATGATGGGCTTGAAAATTTACTTCAAGTTTATTTTTTCTATATTAGTTATTTAAAAAAAATTGTAAAAGCAATTTGGTTTTTTATTCTACTCCTAACATTATCATGAATGTTTAGCTTCTTTAAATATAGGCAGCCTGTATAGATAATAGTCTATAAGGAAAGAATGATGCTCTATTCTACTCTCAAAAAGTAACATACACTAAGCTCATATAATCTTTGAATTTTGGGGATTTAAAGAGTGTTTGACTTCATATTTAGTCAAATTCTTACAGCAATGATTCACAGGAAACTCCTTTTTTTATAGAAGCTATATTGTTAATATCTTTCTGAATTTTCATGATATTCAACTTGTCCTATACAATAGTCACCCGTAAATTTATGACCCTAAAATTCACATATTTTTTCAGATTTTAACAGAGAAACTTGCGATTAAATTGCAGGGACAAAATCAGAAGTGCCAAGTTTCAATAACAGTTACCAGAATTCAGGGGGTAGAGAAAACCCAAATTTTAAAAAGTTAGTTCTTCACTTTTTCCATGATCTTTTGACAAAATTTGCACTTATTAGTTATCTTTTGACAAAATTTTTACATTTTCTGTGATCTTATGATGAAATTTGCACTTCATGATATCTTGACAATATTTGCACGTTTTTCTCGATCACTTGATGATATTTGCACGTTTTTCATGATTTTTTGACAAAATTTGTACGTTTTTCACGATTTTTTGACAAAATTTGCATGTTTATCACGATCTTTAGACAAAATTTGAACATTTTTTGCAATTTTTTTCCTTAATTCTAGCTTTTATGCAAAATTTTGACAAAATTTGCATTTTTTGTACAAGCCTAGGATGAAATTCACATTTTTTAAAAACAGATTTTTGGACTAACTTTGTGCTTTTCTGCAATCTTTTGACTAAATTTGTGCTTTCTTGCGATTCTTTGACAAAATGCATGTTTTTTTACACAATCTTAAGACGAAATTTCATGTTATTTCCATGATTCTATGTCAAAATTTGCATTTTATTATGCGTTCTTTTGATGAAAATCGTGACTTTTTTTACCTGAAATTTTTTTCTAATACCCATAATGCCGTAACTTTTGTTGAATATCCGTAATATTTATGAATAAATCGTAAATACTTGCCACCTCTGCAAAATTCATGACAATGCTAAAATTAGAAGCAATTGCATTTTTTTTTTAAAATCAAGATCTCTTGACTAATACAGCTGATTAATTACTGAATAAAATTGTGTTATTTTTGATTCTGATGCACTTTAACAAAGCTAATATTCACAAATATAAACTGTAACTGAAATGTTTATCTTTCTCGCATCCATCCCTGTGTTTCAATTTTTATTTTTATTTCATCTGTATTGCATATACATTTTAATATTAATTTTGTTTAATGTGACTGAATTCAAGCATTTTTTATGAAAAAGATAGCAAGATCATTATTCCCAATACATTTTTAACAAATCAAGTTTTCTTGTTTATAAAATCTGGATACATATGATATAAAATTTCATTATTTTATGATTATGGTATAAATTGTATTTGGATTTATGCATTCATTCTGATTTTAATCTGTATTGATTTTTATTTTTTTACAACTTCATATGTAATTCTGCCTAATAAGGCTGATCCCAATTTTCTAATGAAAAAAGACAGGAAAACAAAACGCATCAGTTAGACAATAACCTGAAAAGAAGAGATAATAAAAATACTTTATTCTACTTTTAGAGCTAAATTTTTATTATTTTACCTAATTATTAATTAAATTATTTTAGTAAAATGTTATTTAATTATTTTAATAATTTATTGTAAGCATTCAATATAATTTTCAACACTTAATTACATTCAAATTTAAATTTAAAAAAAAATTTAAAAACAGTGGCCAGAAATCTGCACAACTCTTGTTTCTAAGATGTATAGATTTGAGGGAGTCTATATACAACATCTATTTACCATATTATGAAAAAAAAATTTTGATATCATTTGTACATGCACAGATAAAACTTTTTCATACACAGGCTCAGATCTCTTAAAATATTCAATACCTTATATACTAATGACATGGATAAAAGAGAGTGTGTGTGTATATGACATCAGAAAATCTTTTCTCAGAGACCAAGTAAAGTGCATGTAAAGTGTAAAAAAATTCAGAAAAAATTAAAAAATTTTTTGTTTGGCTGGACTTAATTGAGATATTAAGGCTGCTGGTCACTCATTTTCCAAATTCCCCACAGTAATGTTAAGTCTATGGGCATTTGATGCATTGTTATATTCAAAATATCTCTTCAGAAAATTAATATTTTTAACTTCTTTTTTCAGCGTTCTCTTCTTAAAGGATGTCCTTTTTTTCCCCTTAATTCTCAAAATATTTCTAAATCTTTGCTTAATTTAATATTTTATGTTTTAAAAACTGACAAAGTGGGAGTAAAAATTTAACACTTCATATAAAATTAAGTGCAGCTTTTAGAGATATTTTGAAAACTATGAAAAAAATAGACATGGTTAAAGGAGAGAGCACTGAAAAAAAGAGGTTAAAAATATTAATTTCCTGAGGAAATATTTTGAACATAAAAATGCTCAAATGCTGATAGATTTAACATTACAGAGGAGAATTTGGAAAATGAGTGACCAACAGCCTTAAGTAAAAACTCACCAAATATCCCAATTAAAAAAACATCTTTTTCAGAAATAATAAAAAGAATGAAAACTATTGAATAAAACAGATTTGGACACTGAGTAAGAATATAGCTCTTTACAGAATGATAAAAGGTAATGGCAATTTTCACTAATTGGCTAAAATAAACAGATTTGAAAATTTCATAGCAAACACAGAATTTTTTTTTAAATATCCAATTTTTAAAAAAAAAAAATTGTCAATTTTTCTTAATTTTTACAAAAAACTGATCTCAATAGTTAAAAAATTTAGAGAAAGAACTAGACAGGGATGGGCATTCATTAAAAACTGAACTAAAAAGAGTTTCATTTCAGCAGATAAGCTGACCCACTCTGCAATTTGGGACATGAAAAAATCATTTAACATTTCGTTCATTCAACTCTACCTTTAGGGGTATGGGCATCTCTAGGAATTCTTAAATCAACCCAGCTATTATCATGATAGAATTTTTGTAAAAGTTATAACCATCTTTTTGTGATACAATGTATATAGATGTACCTAATACAAAATTATGCATACTTATAATATGTACAAAGTTTAGCACTAGCTAGCCACTTTCATCTTATTTGTAAAAGATTTCTATAGAAAGATAAAAGGGGGGGTTCTCCCAGAATGATGCTATCCCTGGGACCTTAGATAGCTTAAGTCGGGAACTGGGTGCTAGAGGTCTGCATGGGCCGAAATTTCCAGGCCCGGGCCCGGCCCAGCCTGAAAGAAAAAAGTATCGGCCCAACCCGAAAGTTAAAATTTCGTCCCAAGCTCGGCCCGGCCCGGAAAAAAGTTAAAAATTCGGCCCGAACCCGCCCGGCGAATTTCTACAAAACATTGATCTTTACTCTAACGGAACAGTTCAGACCAAAAAAACTTATCTTAGTCTTTTCTTTTTCTTTCATGTTTATAATCTCTATTTATGCAGAAGTGCCATAGGCTGCGATATTTACGCTTTTAATGAACCTTTGTTTGTTGTATATAAATGTTTCAGTTATCTTTAGTATTATTAATACATTTTAAAAAAATCTAAAAAATGGTGTATGGTAAAAGTAAAATCTTCTAAGACATTGGAAAGAAAAAAATACGTTCCCTTCTATAGCAGATGTAAATGCTTAATATTTTTTTTTTCTCGCATATTGTTGTATTCATTTTGCATGAATGAACAGTTTAAAAGAAATTTGCAGTTTTCAGTTTAAACGAAAATTCCGTCATAATCATGTTTTTTTTTTTTAATGTGTTTAATTCTATTTTAAGATGCCTAGTGATCTACGATTCTTTAAAAAGAATAAATTCTAATGTTTAATTGTAGAATAATGATGACTTAAAAGTATATGCCTATTTTGCAAAAAATTTTGGACCAAGTCAAACTTTACTGATTTATGAACAGACTTTTCCATGTCGAGAAAAGGATTTTTATACAGGAAGTTTCAACAGCAACTGATTTTTTTGGTGCGTGAAGACTAGGAAGAACAAAATCAGTCTCGGCTTTCGTTCTCGTTCTTTTTTCGTTCGTACGGAAAAAATAAGTTAGGCCCGGCCCGAAAAGATTAGTGACTAGGCCCGTCCAGCTCGGCCCGAGTCTTCAGAAGCAAGGCCCGGCCCGAATGCCGTTAATGGAAATCGGCCCGTGCAGATCTCTACTGGGTGCAGTTACTGATGAACTTCCATATTCAGACTAATAACTGCATTGTCTAGGATATGTGTGTCCCAGAGACTCTGTCTCTGAGATGACCAGCAGAACACAGGTCTTGTGCTTACAAGTAGCCTTGGCATACACATTGCATACACTACGGGACAGGGGGTACTTTGCCATGTTGGGAATGCCCTCCCTTCTTTCCAACCAGACATTCAAAAATTTAATACTGGGTGTAATTCCTCATCTCTGAACTAAACTACTGTACCATATTAGATTAATTTTAGAAACACGATTATTCAATCGGTAAATTAATTATAGATGTAAATTTTACTATTATAGATGTTTATTAATTATAGTTATATTATAATATTATTAATTATGTATTTTAATTATAGATATAAATTTATTTTTAAAAAAATGTACATCTACTGTACCATACTTTTTTTTAAAATATGCAAAGTAAAAAATATAACGATCTGTGAAAGTGGAATATTTTCAAATTATTTCGAACATATTAGTTAAAAGCCTCTAATGTTCTTTGCATCAAAAGTTATATCAATGAACAAGATTGCAATACAGCAACAAGATTGAAATAGAAATATATTCTAGATGTCAACATTAGAAACTAACCTGATACAATTGTGGGAAGAAAACAGGATTGTAAACAGGCACAGGGAAAGTTATGTGACCTGGATGTCCAGGGCATTTGAAAAAATTGAGGCCACAACTTTCACAAAAATCATCTTTCTCATTTGGACCTTGGGAAGAAAAAAAATGTTTAATCAGTTTAAATATATATAACAAAATATTTAATTCTGAAAATCACTTTCAAGCATAGTAATAAAAATGTTGCTAACAATTTAAATCCTATTATCTGAAATGACTGAAAAAAGAAGGACAAGTTTAAAAATTAACAGTGGTTAGTTGAATTTTGAACCAATAAATCTGAATCTAATGATTTTGATTTTGCATTCAACTTGACAGTCATCTTTGATGCCTAACTTTTTTAGTTTTTTTTTTTTTTTTTTTTTTTTTTTTTTTTGCGCTTGTAACATGCAAATTTACTTTTTTCAATAAAAGAGTTAGCCCATTTCCCAATAATGTAATAAGCAAACATTGTTTTTCTCATTACACTATTTAATTAAAATATTTCATTTCATAGTTAATTTTTCTTTAAGTAAAGCTGAATGTGAGAGAGGAATTAATTATCAAAATTTAATCAAAATATAAATAAAATTTTGAAACTTTGTTCAGTTATTGGTTTGTTATTTGTTAAGATGTATGGATCCGGCTACATTGATTACAATACAAGGCCTGCAACAGATTTAAAGTGGAAAATGTGGAATACAATAGAACAATGTACACTTTTATAATACAAACCAAATTATATATATATATGTGTGTGTGTGTGTGTATACATAGAAATATAAGATGTCTATGTTATTACTTATTTTATTCACTACAATTTTTCTTTATATACATACAATAGAAACAGATAATTTCAAAATGGCTCATAAGCAGAGTATTTTGAGAACTAATAAATTTAACTTTTTCAAAAAAATGTATAACCGACTCCAAAAGAAAAGCGCTAAAAAGAATTAAATAATTCTATAAAAGTCTCTAATGACAAATTGTTATCCAATAACCACACATTGACTATCATGTACCGGTATAAAACGGTTAAATTTAATATATAGAATTTAATATCCACCAAACATAGGTTTTCCAGAGAATATTTTTTACAAGAGATTAATTTACATATTTTTGATTTAATTTTTGAATATATACATATAAAAAGTAAGGAATTACTTTTTGAAGTTGGTGCCAAACAATCATAATTGATAATGATTTTCCCATTTTATTTATGGTACTAGACATAATATATCCACAATTCTTACTATACTTAAGATAGTTTGGCACCAACTTCAAAAAGTAATTCCTTACTTTTTATATGTATATATTCAAAAATTAAATCAAAAATATGTAAATTAATCTCTTGTAAAAAATATTCTCTGGAAAACCTATGTTTGGTGGATATTAAATTCTATATATTAAATTTAACCGTTTTATACCGGTACATGATAGTCAATGTGTGGTTATTGGATAACAATTTGTCATTAGAGACTTTTATAGAATTATTTAATTCTTTTTAGCGCTTTTCTTTTGGAGTCGGTTATACATTTTTTTGAAAAAGTTAAATTTATTTCCTACTTTTTAGTTATTTATACCGTAATACATAATTATGTGTACTGACATATGATGGCTCTTTGCATCGCATTACTAATGAACGCACTTTGCTGAGTTCTGATGTATTCGCTTTACTTGTAGCTGTTTGATTGTCAACTTTTCAAAAGACACTTACAATATCGGTTAGTATCGTTGTGAATCCTTGGGTTTTCTAGATGTGGTAACTTCTTCAGATCTGGCACGATGAAAAGCTACCACATTCATGAAATCTTAAAGTCAACATCTAATCGTACGGACATCGGAAGTGGTTATCAAAAGGGGGCAATGCCTTAAGTAAAGTGTCCTTACACATAAGCGCGTGGCAAAGCGCTTCCATATATGAGTAAAGAGCAAAATGACTCCATGTATCAATGAATAGTAAAATGCTTTTCTAGTGTAATCAAAAGTACTCCCCCTTCAGTCAAAAAAAGCAAAAAGAAAGATTAAAAAAAAATCGCTCTATGATTCAATAGATAAACAACAACAATCTAATTCCTATAAATGCAGTAAAGGCATCGGAAATGATTCGACGAGGAATCCGAAAATCATAACCTGTACTTGGCTGCATCTATAAGAGAGTAACAGCATTTGATGCCCAAATACTTTTTTCACTTTTGGACCAACTAAAAATTTGAAACTAAATCCACCGCTTTTATGGAAAACGATTATTTCAGCCTATCATGGAGCATTCTCATGGGTCAAAAGACAAATATTTCATAAAAGCGGGGGAGTGACGATGCAGCAAAAGGGCAAAATTTTTTACAGTGTATGTATGAGATATTCCATAAAAGGGATGGAGTGACGATGCAGCAAAAGTTAAATTTTTAACAATGTATCGCAATGCTAGGCATTTTTTATTATAAAATTTGATGATGATTTCCTGGTAGAATTCGATTGTACGCCGAATGATCCTTTATTTCTACACAGACATAAATACATAATCCATATTATTTTACAAATTCGTGGACATACAGGGACAAGATAACACAAGGAAATATTACGACACAAGAAAAATACAACCGGGAGCTACACATAAAGAGTGTGTGGAACGGAGCCAGTGGTATTCGAACCCACAATCTCCTACGCTCTCAAGAGATTAGCAGCGTGGTGTCTTAACCATTCGACCACAAGGACCACCTTGATGACTCATTTTTGTCCAGAATCTTTTCAATCATTCGTATACTGTCACTGCCCCCTCTACAATGCCTATTCACTGAGCAGACGACAAGTTTGAAACGTCATGAAGTGGAGGCGAAATCACTAACCCTACTGGTTCCACAATCGCCACGAAGCTTGTTGAAAAACAGTTGTCAGGGAAACCGCCTCCACTACGTCACAAGCGAGAAGGCATTGTAGAGGAGGCAGTGATACTGTGCTCCATGTGTCGCCATATTCACGTCGAGGAATCCTACATGAGCAAAATCTGAAATCATTCTGGTGTCTAATCCGGTAACCAAATCTGAATCTAAAGATAATTTTGCTACACATATCTATGCACTTTATTTTGCATTGATATGTAGAGATAATATTTTCTTCCGGAGCAAAATATATACTAAAGGATTTTCATCTTTTCAACAACTTTAGGATGTCGATTGGTATCGATGTCTATTTCCGCTTTAGTGGATGCGAGAATTTTCCCATTTAAGCTTTAACATTTCGGAAATTTATCGCATCCAGCAAACTTTAAGGCCGCACACTAGGCACAGAAAAAGACCCGGATGATAATGTGAAGTCTATGGGGGCGTTCTTTTCAAATATCTCGCTCAAATTTAAAAATTTTTAAGTGTTTTTTTGCATAGGATAGCTGAGGATATTCCGCAACCGACCTAGGTTTTACTTTTTCAATTTTGGTTACAGATTTAAAAAAAAAACTATTTTAAATTTCAAAACCGGTTTAAACGGCTCTGAAATTGAAACTATCATTATATAAAACATACATAAGCAAAATCGAAGAAGTAAAAACTAGGCCGTTGTAGATCATCCTCGGCTATCCTATGCAAAAAAAAATCATGTAAATATATTAAAATTTGAGCGAGATATTTGAAAAGAACACACCCATAGTCTTTACACTAACATCCGGGTCTTTTTCTGAGACTAGTGTAGTGCCTTAAGGTCCACATTGAAATCTACAGACTTCGTAAATGGGCATTGAAAAGCTGACAATCCATCAGTACACGTTAAAATTATTGTGAAAAATTACCTTTGTTTTTAAAGACTATCTATTTTCTGACTAATGAGAGCGATCTAAAAACGTCTATGGAGCGTTTTCATTGGTCAAAAAATAGATAGTCTTTAAAAACAGAGGTAATTTTTCAAGATATTTTAAACAGCTAATATAGAAATATGTATTCCACCGCTAATATACAAAACGATTACTTCAGCCTATTATGGAGCATTCTCATGGATCAAAAGTGAGATATTCTATAAAAGCGGGGTAGTGACAATGCAGCAAAAGGGTCAGATTTTTTACAGTTTAAAGTACGAGTACACAATCAGAGCGCGTCAAGTTGCTTCTATGATTCAATGCATAGCAAAGCGATTCTAAATGTTCGTATGTATTAAAATACAACTTTCAGTCATAAAAACTAAAAAGGAAGATATTATCAAAATCACACCATGATTCAACATGCGTCTATATGAAAGTAGCAATATTTGAAGTTAATGTTCTTTGATAAACGCGGTTTTCCAAAGTACAGAAAATTTAAAAATTTTTATTCCTGAACTTGGCGGTAGTCGCCTGAACGAGTTTGTTTTATAGGTGAAAGAAGTTAACTAGCTTAACTTTAATGGTAAGCTTATCAAAATTTTTCGACATTTATATTTGTCCAAATCAAATGTAAATCTAGCACATAGCAATGTATTTTAATCACTTTGTGAATCCGGCATAACAAGCACCCTGATACACAGACACTCTTGCTTTAACGTGTAAGGCTCTTTAGAGATGAATTTTCAGCTGTTCGATATTAATTCTCATGTCTGGATCGATGTGGATCTTTCAGTTTGGAGGATATGAGAATACCTCCAGCTAAGATTTCGTACTTTGAAAAAAAAAAACTAGCATCTCTGCAACAGTGGTTACGATCCAGAAGGATTATTTGCTGCTACGCAAAACAAGATTGACCAATCATAAGCCTTCATTTTTGAGAACATTTCATTGTTCGAAGGAGAGAGTCTGGAATATATGGAGTGAAAATCTGCTATCGACACTGTAAAAAAATTGACCCTTTTGCTGCATCGTTACTCCATCGCTTTTATAGAATTTCTTTGTTTTGACCAATGAGAATGCTCCATAATAGAGCAAAGTAATCCTTTCCAATAAAAACGATGGAGTGACGATGCAGCAAAAGGGTTCAATTTTTTACAATGCAAGCAGTGCTAAAAATTTGTATCCTTTAAATCTGCTACGATGCTACTGAATTCCAAAGTGCCGATCACAGCGACATCTGCGGCATTTTCGTGATACATTATCTAGACTAGCAATAATTATTGCATTTTTAGAAAATGTCTTGCAGATGCCGCTTCTATCTTTAAATTCCATTAACATTGTTGCACATTTAAAGAATAGAACATTATAGCGCTTTTTTTAAGTGTTACAGAGGGCGTGTTCAGCACAACTTACCGGTTACTTACCGACTACTTACCGATTGTGGACAAGTACGAAATGAAAATCAAAGCGAAGTGTGACGTCAGATACAGTTCAACAGAATAGTTTTCATTGATGCCACAATTTGCTTTCGTACTGCCCTACAATCGGTCGGTAAAATTGGTTACTTTTGTAAGTTGCTCTGAACACGCCCTGAGATAGCCGATTTCCACACTATATCCCCTAAATGCTATATTTCCAGTTTCTTGCATAAGAGAACTTCTCCGGAATCCAGGTAGAATTTGCGCTGTTAGCGAAACCAGATTAACAAATCAGAAGCCTGAATTTTAGTAAATTTTTCAATGTTTAAAATAAATTTTCTTGTTAATAAATCTCGTTTCGTAAACAGCGCAAAATTTATGTGAATCCTGGCCCTCGTCCAGTTAGGATTTTGCACTTTGAACACTGTTAAAATTTTGAAACTTTTACTTTATCGTCTATCCATCGCTTTTATAGAAAATGATTACTTCATTGTATTATGGTGAATTCTCATTGGTCAAAATAGAGATATTCCATAAAAGCGGAGGAGTGACGATGCAGCAAAAACTTCAAACTTTTAACAGTGAAAAGATCGTATGTCTATGTAAGTGTAACATAAAAGCATGCAAAAAGAGCACTTCTAATTGGTCGATTGCTTCAAAATGAATTTGAAATTTAAAGATTTTATTTTTAAAAAAGTTCTAATCATCAGATTTTTATGAAATTCGAATGGGACCACATGGGCCTCATACGCTTTCAAACAAAAAAAGAATTATCAAAATCGGTTCATATTTGCAAAAGTTATGCGTGAACAACAAATACATACAGGTCGAAATCATAACCTCCTCTTTGAAGTCGGTTAAAAATAATCATTAGTATTTGATATATGATTATTTTCTCTTAACTTTTAATGCTGTAGAAGCATACTGATAATGATTTTAATGTTGTAATAATTTTGTAAAACTTTAGCAATGCTTAAAATAAATTAATATCAAGAGAAATAAATTTATAGCTTTCATAAGCCAAGTATGCATAAAATCACAAAGTGTAGTTTGACACATGATGTGTGTATTGCAGACCCACACAAGATTACTACAATAAACTACCTGAAATATGCAACCCTGAAATTTGCAAACGCCTAAAATCTGCACATCAACGCAGATGTAAATAATGAAAATTTCATTTCACTCATAAAGAAAAAATTACGGACTTTTTAAATTTTATATCATTCTATAGGTATTTTAATATGTAATTCTAGCTAATATGACTAAACTCCATGCTTTTTCATTAAGAAAATATGAATTTCCAATTAAAGAAAAAAAAAATCAAGATATTGCTGATATCACTATGCTGTAATCACAATCTTTTTACAAAAAACTTATGTATTAATCAAGCTTTTTTGATTATTAAGTCTGGCTAAATCTGGAATAAATTTTTCTTATTATGACTTTGATGGGAATTAGTAGGGAACTTTTATGAAACAAGTTTAATTCAATAATTAAGATGAATGTATCTCATATTTATTATGCTTACTTAATTGACATTAATTTTTTTACTTGACCTTTACTTTTAATAATTTCATTATTTTTAAAATTATTTTAATTTTAATTATTTAAAGTTTACTACTACAGTAAAACCTCTAAATAACGGACACCTTGGGAGCGCAGAAACTGTCCGCTATTCGGAGGTGTCTGCTGTTGGGAAAATCTCAGAGATAGAGAAATTGCTAATGAATGCTTAATGCTTCATTAGTCGATTTTATTTTGTCCTAAAACCTCTATTATATGATTAACCAGAAATTAAAATAATTTTTAAAACAATAAAACTGGAATAAAATTGTGCATACCTTTATCCTTTGTTTATTACATTCCTACATTTTTTTTTTTTTTTTTTTTTTTTTTTTTTTTTTTTTAAACAAAATTTTTCTTTTATTTGCGATTTACATGTAATTTGTTTTTCAATGTGAAGTTTTAACTTTGTCAATAGTTTTAACCCTTTTGAATCATCTTTTCTAATATAAATATATATATATAACTGTTTTCTGTATTTTTCTGCTTCTTAAAAGCATACAATCGCAAATCATCCGAGGGAGGGGGGGGGGGGGTGATCACAGATAAATGTAGGGGGAGAGGGGATTTTCTCCAGCTCATCCCCACATTTATCTGTGATCACAAAATTTGTGACACATTGCTGTGATAAGTTTATATGATTTTTATTTTTTTTTTCCTCGTTAAAAAAATATTTTTTTTTTTGGCCAAAATTACTGTCTGCTATTCGGAATGTCCGTTATTCAGAGGTTAAACCTACAAAAATTAAAGTTTCGGGAGTGGAGATTTGAAAACTGTCCATTAAATAGAGGTGTCCGCTATTCGGGAGTGTCCGTTATGGAGGTTTTACTGTATACTTATTTCAATATCTTACTATATTGTAAGCATTCATTATAATGTTAATTGCATTATTACAGGGTCAATCCATGTGAAATCATCCAGACCATGTTGCTCAATATTTTTGATTTTTTAAATTTTTTTACCAGTTAATTTATTGTACTTTAAGGAGTCTAAAACAAGGATTAAAAATTTTTTAAACCTTTTGAATTTTTTTTGGCATTTATTTTTTTGTCATGTCACAAGCGGTTTTTCATGAAAATAGTACTTTACAGAATCCTTCATAACTTTTTTTATTTCTAAACGTATCAAAATGATTTAAAAACCATTATATTTAGTAATGAATGAACTAAATTTTCATAATAGGTATTTTTATGATAATGATTAAAAAAATTGTATAAAATAAGATTAAATGTATCATTTTTACAGTGAAAAATTATCTTTTTTGAATAAAAATTTTAATAGAAGAAAGTAAAATTCACCTTTACATTTATTTTTCTGAATATATACCCTAATGAACTATTCTCAGAAGAAATATGAAATATTTAGAGATGCTCCTTCTTTTTCTATAGTTAGTCAAAGTTGGCATCTCAGCATCAAAACACTAAATTTGAAGTTCAATATCTAAAAAAGGACTGGCTAAAAAAATATGAAAATTTAGCAGGATAACTAGAGGGTAAAATTCGCGGTCGCCACCGGCCACAGGGCGACTAAATGTAAAAAATTGGCGACTTTATGTTATGCACCTGATTGCCATTTTGGCGGAAAATTAAGAAAAAAGTCGGTCATAAATCCGAAAATTAGGATATAAAATATATCGCAAATTTTGACAAAAGGTCGCCGAAAATAAACAATTTTGCCAATCGTTCGAAGAACAATCGCTAATTTCGTCAAAGGATCGCGGAAAAAAAGCGAATTTAATCAAAAAATTTCAACAAATATGGCTAAAAAATCGCGGAATAAAAGTAAATTTCATCGAGAAATGATGAAAATACGACAAATTTCATCAAAATATCACGAAGAAAAAGGTAGATTTCGTCAAAATATTGCGAAAAAACGGCAGATTTCGTCATAAAATCGCGTAAAAACGTCAAATTTCGTCAAAAGATCGCGAAAAAACGGCAGATTTCGTCAAAAAAATCGCGAAAATCGGCCAATTTCGTCAAAAAATCACGAAAAATCGGCTTATTTCGCCAAAAGATCGCGAAAAAACGGCAGTTTTCTTCAAAAGATCACGAAAAATCGGTATATTTCGCCATAAGATCGCGAAAAACGGCAGAATTCGTTAAAAAATCGCGAAAAAACGCAGATTTGGTAAAGAAAACAATCACGAACAAACAGAATATTTCGTCAAAGAATCGCGAAAAACGGCAGATTTCGTCAAAAAATCTCGAAAAAACGGTAATCTTTATCAATAATTGCAAGAAAAAAAAGCTAATTTCATCAAAAGATCGCGGAAAAACGGCAAATCTCGTCAAAAGATTACGGAAAAACGGCAAATCTCGTCAAAAGATCGCAAAAAACGGCTGATTTCGTCAAAAAATCGCGAAAAAACGGTAAATTTGGTTTTAAAAAAATCACGAAAAAACGAAATATTTCATCAAAAAAATCGCGAAAAAATGGCAGATTTCGTCAAAAAATCTCGAAAAAACGGTGTAATCCTTGTCAGTAATTGCAATGAAAAAGCTAATTTCATCAAAAGATCGCGGAAAAACGGCAGATCTCGTCAAAAAATCGCGAAAAAACGGTAAATTTGGTAAAAAAAAAAAAAAAAAAAAAAAAAAAAAAAAAAAAAAAAAAAAAAAAAAACACGAAATATTTCGTCAAAAAATCTCGAAAAAACGGCAGATTTCATCAAAAAATCTCGAAAAAACGGCAGATTTCATCAAAAAATCTCGAAAAAACGGTGTAATCCTTGTCAATAATTGCAAAAAGAGAAGAGCTAATTTCATCAAAATATCACGAAAAAACGGCAGATTTCGTCAAAAGATCGCAGGAAAAAGGTAGATCTCTTCAAAAAAAATTGCGAAAAAACTGCAAATTCCTTCAAATAAAAAGAAATTTAGATTCAAAATGCAGAAAAACAATAAATTTTGTCCAAAAATCGTAAGGATACGATAAATTTCGTCAAAAAATTGCGAAAAAACAGCAAATTTCTTCAAAAGACTGCGAAATCCATTGCCCAATAGTGGAAAATATTACTAAATTCATCAAGTGGTCGAAAAAAAATCCCCATTTTCATTATCTGTATCTGTAATGGGGAAAAAAATCTAAGTTTGAATGAAGTTATGGTTTTCTTTACATATAAAATAATTATTAACTATTTAATATTCTGATTAGAATTTATACAATGTTTTCTTCTTGGTGGCATCTATGATAGTAATTAGTGGCCACTAACTTGACAATAGTGGCTACTAAACATTCAGCCTCTACTGGCCACTGGCTACTAATACAAATATTGAATTTTAACCTTTAAGGATAACCTTCTTATAGATGTAAACACAGTGCTGTAATTGGAAAAAAATATTTATGGGAACTCAATTTTTCATAGATTATGATGCTACCGAATTTTTGCTAAAAGACGATTTGAAACATTTAACCAAAAGCCGTTTTTTTTTTAATTATTATTTTTAACAGTTATGATTATTGTATTGAAGTTTTTATAGTAATGTAATTTGCTTTTATTCAATAAGAATAAGGCAACTAACGTCAGTTCAGAACCTTCGCCACCTGAATACTAAACCTCAGCACTGACAAAAAAAAAAAGAAAAAAAAATGGCGGTTGCTATAGCGAATTTTTTTTTCCCAACTTTGGCACCAATATTTTTTTTAAAAGTTTTTTCGCTTTTTTATCGGAGATTAAAGAAGTCTAAGAAATCGTTCATAAAATTACTTGGGTCAAAACTTAGGGAACCGTACACACATTTAAAACATCCGTTTTCGGCCGCCGCCATTTTTGTGTTAGTGTTCAGGCCTAATATTCAAGGAACGGTGGCAGCACGACGACTTCAAAGTTTGGTCGAACTATCTGCTTTCTTGTTAACTAGAAACAGATCTTCTTAAAACTTGCAGAAATTAATGTTTTACTTGAAGAAAAAAAAATAGATTGCGCTCGCACGCGATTTTAAAACTAGCAAAAATTAACGTTTTGTTTCAAGAAAAAAAAATTGCTCTCGCCAGCGATTTTTTTTTTTTTTTTTTTTTTTTTTACAGTGACAAATCCAATATTTCTGGGAACGGCGTTCCCACGCGTTCCCGCCCAATTACAGCACTGTGTAAACATGAACCAAAAATATTATGAGTGATATATACGTTGTTTTAAAACTATTGAACTTTGAAATTAGCTTGAAAATCACATTTGTTTACACATTTTTTAAAAGAAAAACTACTCCTAAATGCATAATTTATTATTATTATTATTATTATTTCAAATGCTACTGTTAAAGGTATAATACATATTTTTTCTTACATAGAATACATAATAATTAAATCTACTTTACATTCATAGAAATAATTATCAGGATATTTCATTGCAAAGTGTCTCAGTAATATTGTAGCTGTGTACAATGACTGTAATTAGTTTCGATGGTGTTAGTTTCTGAAGCATGTTACTTACAGGAACTGAATCATTTTTAGACAATTGAAAAGAAGTTGTTGGTCTATTGAGTACAGGTGAAAAAAAAGTGAATAGACAGGTCATTGTTTTCTTCACTTAGCTCAAGAATTTTTCCAATCCACCACTTTTTATCATTAAATGGACAAAATATAATCATTTACTTTGAATTATAGCAAGTTTTTCCAAATTTTTGAGATATTGTGATCATTATACTGTTCACATATAGATGTTACAAAGCACCTGATAACACATTCACTTAATGGTATAAATTGGCGATATGCTCATGTACCAGGAATTTGTTGGCAGAACAACCTTTAAGACAGAACACAACTGAGTTCTCCTAATGAGAAGCTAAATAAATTCTTGAAATGAACAAGTTAAAACATGATACATTTATTCACTATTCACTGAGTGATCATAACTAAATAGGATAGAACAAGAAAAATTGTTTTCATGTTTTCAATCACAAAATCAAGCATGCAACAGTTTAAGTTACAGTTTAAGACATGGTATATTTTACACTGAATAAATAAAAAGCAAAAATGCAAATTTGTTCTAAATTATAAAATGAAGTATGCAGTATTTACAGTTTAAACCACAATATATTTATGCACTGGCATATTAAAAATAAACAGGACAGGACAAGAAAACTTGTTCTCAGTCATAGAATTTAACAAAAGAGAATTTGTAAATTTTTTCTTAGTCATAAAATTAATACTCACATTCGCTTAATCCTGGCTTAAAAATAAATGAAATAAAGTTTGTGGGCATAAATTAGGTTTTAATATACAGTAGACTCCCTCAAATCCATGACTCTCTAAAATCTGCACATAATTTACAAATGTAAACAATGAGACATTCAGTTCAGGTATAGGGACAGAATTTGACTTTTTTAGTTTTGCATCAATTCCATACATTAATTTGTAATTTTTGTTATTATTACTGAATTCATGTTTTTTCTTCAAGGAAGAATAAATTTATTTCTGAAAGAATTCAAGATACTGCTGATATCACAGATAATCCATAATCTTCTTATCAAATATATTTATGTATTAATCAAACTTTTTCGTTATTAAGTCTGGCTGAACCTGGAATAAAACTTCCTTATTTTATTATTTTGATGTGATTTAATATTCTACATTATTTATGAGGGAAGTTTCATTGAATAATTTAGGAAAAATACATTTCATCTTTATAATGAATAGTTAATCATATATTATTCATTTGATCTTTGCTTTTAATATTTTAAAAATTATCAACATTTTTATTATTTTAGCTTATTACTTACTGTAATGTTTTAATATATTGAAAGCATTCATTATAATTTTTATTGCAATATTTATTGCATTCAAATTACTGTTTTAAAAATGTAAACAAAAAAATGACCAGATATCCGCAAAATTCTAAAATCCATACAACCTCTGGTCCCAAGCTTTGCAGATTTGAGGAAGTCTACTGTAATTATATTTATGTAGAAAAGTTATTTATACTTAAAAAAAGGGCATCTGAAGAAATAAGCAGAATATATTATGCATTATGAGTTCTTCATGGTGTAAAAATATATGTAAACAAATGTGATTTTCAAGCCAATTTCAAAGTTCCATATTTTTAAAACCACGTATATATCACTCATAATATTTTTGGTACATGTTTACATCTATAAGAAGGTTATCCTGCTAAATTTTCATATTTTTTTAGCCAGTCCTTTTTTAGATATTGAACTTCAAATTTAGCGTTTTGATGCTGAGATGCCAATTTTGACTAACTATAGAAAAAGAAGGAGCATCTCTAAATGTTTCATATTTCTTCTGAGAATAGTTCATTAGGGTATATATTCAGAAAAAGAAATGTAAAGGTGAATTTTACTTTCTTCTATTAAAATGTTTATGTCAAAAAGACAATTTTTCACTGTAAAAATGATACATTTAATCTTATTTTATACAATTTTTTTAATCATTATCATAAAAATACCTATTATGAAAATTTAGTTCATTCATTACTAAATATAATTGTTTTTAAATCATTTTGATGTGTTTAGAAATAAAAAAGTTATAAAGGATTCTGTAAAGTACTATTTTCATGAAAAACCGCTTGTGACATGACAAAAACATAGATGCCAAAAAAAAATTCAAAAGGTTTAAAATTTTTTAAATCCTTGTTTTAGACTCCTAAAAGTACAATAAATTAACTGGTAAAGAATTTAAAAAATCAAAAATATTGAGCAACATTTTTTTTCTTTTTCTGGATGATTTCACATGGATTGACCCTACATTGAAATTACTGTTTAAAAATGTAGCAAAAGCAATAACCAGAAATTTGCAAAATTCTAAAATCTGCACAACCTCTGGTCTCAAGCTTTGCGGATTTGAAGGAGTCTACTGCATTAATAAGTAACGATGTATAATATTTTCATACATTTGAAAATCACTATCAAATAAAAGTAACACATACCTAAACGAAGATCATGCAAGCCTCCTGGAGCTGGATGTCCTAATGTGTCCAAAATTTCTGTATTTGTTATTTCTAAAACACTTAGACTTCTAATTTCATCATTTGTAAAAATACCAAACGATATGCTCTTTATAGCTTCAAGTGATGAATAATCCATCTTACCTAATTCAAAGAAATGCAGAAGGCCGATTTACTTAAAAATTATACATAAAGCTACTGAGATTTTACAAAAATAAAAAAGATCAGCATTTCATATCTTAAAAACGCTAAAAAATAAAATATTCTAATAATATTGCAGATTCTGGTTTAAATGATTTATCTTTTCAACTTACCTGTATTTATTTACAAGAAGTGCATGTAATCATTCAATTTAAGCAAATTAAACTTCAGTCTTCTTTATTATCTCCTACATTATCATTTTAATACCCAAACTATTTTTATTACTTTAAAAAATTTTTGTACTGTACTTTGTTTGAGACTTTCCTTTTATCTTGACGAAGATTCTTTTAAATTTTATAAACAGCTATTATTTCCTATTAATTTATACAATGCTGTTGCTCCAAGAACTTAAAATAAAATTCACCAAAAACCAAATCTTCTTCAATCTTTTTGTTTCTCTCACAATCACTGTCACACTCAGTGTCATTGTCTTTAGCTGGGTCCAATATTGAAGAAATAATTTCTTCACCCAGCAATAGTGTTCATTCTAGGCCATTTTTGAAGGGTGCAGCACCCTGCCCTTTTTTAAATTTGCAAAATGCACCACTGGTTTTACCCAGAGATTTTTAATAAATATTTATCTTATTCTGTAGTATTTCTAAATTTGTGTGTCCAATAATGATAGAATTTTTTTTATTTCTTTAAGGAAAAGAACACCAAACTATTCAATCATGGTTTAATTTAATTGTATTTTTAATTTTTATATCATAAAATCATTCAAAATTAATATTATTTGATTTATCTTATTTAAAAATTATGTATTTTCCCGCTTTCTTTTTTTGCCTTCTAAAGGTAATAATAAATTTTTTCTTACAAAAGTGCCCTTTTCTGCTTCAGTAGTGCCCTTTTTAGGGAATAGCACCATGCCCTTTTTATTTCTAGAGTGAACACTACCCAGCAACATGAGTTTTTTGCAACATGAGTTACCAAAATTTCATCTTTATTGTTTACCGATTCAACAATTTCTTCTTTTTTTGAAAAGCTTTTGACAATTATACTACAAAATATTGTAAATTTTGTTAGTAGTTTTAGCACAATTACCCATACAAATAAAAACTTTAAACTGATTTTCCACTGTGTTTATATTTTTATAACTTGCTTGCTCAATAAACACTAAGGCTTTTTTGATAATTTAAATAGAGGTTTGATTTTTTTTTTTTTTTTTACTTATTCTCCATGGCATATTTGTGTGTATGGATTTAACATTCAAGTTTAATAGTTATTTAAAAAAAATATTTAAATTGAGAGTTTGTTGAATTTTCTTTATTTTTTGATATAGGATAAAGTGGAGGTGAAGTGGGACATTGAGAGGAATGGAACAGTAGGTTTTTCACTTTATACATCTTTCTAAATATTTCATCAACCACACACAAGATGTGGCAATGGTACCCCAATCTTCAGTTGAAAATTTCTTTTGATCTATATAAGCTTGCAATTGTATGAAGGAAAAGTTTAAGAATCAAAAGTAAATTTGCTTCATATGCTTTCTATAAATTAATGACTTGTTTATGCATAGATGTAATACTTTCCCTATTTATGGAACATTATACTGTGTATTATTCATCATTTAAACAAAGCCTAAAAGCAGCATTTTTGTTAATACAAGAAGTTTAACACAAAACAAGGAAGTAGGAAGAAACGGGACATGTCCAATTTCTTTAACTAAGATGAATGTAAATTGCTAACATGCAAACATTTTTGAAGGATGTATATTATTTATAATGTTGATAATGTATTCATTTACTTCAAAATGTAAATAAATTGAATAGGTGATTTTTTTTAATGTCATCTTTGAATATGACTGACAATCCTGAATTTTCATGTCAGTCATGAAGATACAGTAAAACCTCCATAACGGACACTCCCGAATAGACACCTTTATTTAACGGACAGTTTTCCAATCCCCATTCCCAAAACCTAAATTTTCGTATGTTTAACCTCTGAATTACGGACATTCCAAATAGCGGACACTATTTTCAATGATAAAGGATGAAAAAGTATATTTAACAAGGAAAAAAAAAATGAAAAAAAAAAAAGTAAAAAAAGTCTGTGTCACAAATTTTGTGATCACAGATAAATGTAGAGGGTGGGCTGCGTAAATTTCTCCTTCACGTTCACTTTTAAATTCAGGGAGTAGTCTGGGAGGAACAGCTCCCAGAGCAAATGTCTATGTCCCCCTGGAAGATTTTATGTTTTTAATGATCAAAAAGTGTAATCCCTATCCCCGCTCGAAACTCTATAATGACCAATAACATCATATTGAAAAACAAATTACACGTAATCGCAAGCAAAAATAAACTTTTGTAACAGTTTTTTTTTTTTTTTTTTGTATGTAAGAATGTAATAAACAGTAGTTAAAAGTGTGCACAATTTTATTTAAATTTTTTTGCTTAAAAATGATTTTAATTTCTTATTAATCTAATAATAGAGGTTTCAGAACATATAAATATCAATTAATGAAATATTAAGCATTTCTTAGCGATTTTTGTATCTCTGAGGTTTTTCCAATAGCAGACAATTTCTGCGTTCCCGAGGTGTCCGTTATTTAGAAGTGTTACTGTATTGGAATTTTGTATTGTGAGTTACACAAACATTATTAATATACAATCTTTATTTGATTGTTTATCTAGCTGACACTAGACTATTTACCCATTATAGCTTTTTTTTTATAATTGTCCCATACCTCCCTATTAGTGGGGAGGTATGGGACGCATTTTGCAAGTTACTATTTCTTAAATTATAAAATAGATTTTACATTTTATGTTTCTATATTGTTCAGATAGATTAAAAACTGTTTCACCTTGCACTCTATAAATTGAAATTTTTCTTTTTGTGTCAAACAATTTTTTTTCTTTTCTACTTTTGTAAAAGGTGTTCCACCTTACTCCACTCTCTCCTATACGAGAGAAAAAAAAATTCATATAAAATGTAAATTCCCATACATCTAAAAATGTATACAGTTTTATGTAATGTATTCTAATAAATATGAGAAAAAAAAATCGAAGCCAAAGTATTCATATTTATAAAAATAGTAGGTATTTTAAAAAAGTTGCTTAAAAATAATAAATTTTAATAAAACAGTCTGTTTTACAATTTTTAAAAACCTTTAGTAAAGTATTGTTCCACCTATTCAAAATTAATATTTTATGAGATAGTGATTACTTATACTTTTATAAGGTTTACAGGAAATTCAAAATTTGGAAATTTCATACCAGTAAAAATTACCAAGAAATACCCGCATCGAATGTGAACGTAGGTATTATGAACATGAACATGCCCGCAGCGCTTCTTCTTGAAATTACGATAAACAAATTAGTTTTAAAACAAATTAGTAAAACTAATACATAACCACAAATTTACCTTTGTAAAAGGCTACACTCAGATTTTAAGGGAGAAAAATCATCAATGTTAAATTATAAAAACTGTTACATGTATCAACACGAACACATCCGCCGAGACATCTTCAAAGCACATGTGCGATTGCAGAATGTAAACAAATCCAAACATGACATGGGCGGGTTTCCAGATAGATGTTGTGCTTTAGCGAAAACGAAATTGACGAATCAAAAAATTCGTTCACTTAAAATAGGGAAAAGCCCCTAAGAATGTAAGCTTCTGATTTGTCAATTTCGTTTCGCTAACAGTGCAAAAAATCTACTGAATCTTGACTTTGTAGTTGCCATTGTCGCACTTGAAATGAACAACAAGGCTCAGGAATTGCTAGGGTGCCTAGGGTGTGACTCAGTGGAAACTCATTTATTTATTATTTATCTTTTCAAAATTTCTTATGTTTTCTTCAAGTAAATAATCAACGGCAGTGAAATTATCCGAAAAATAGCAGACCTTTTTGAAAATTTCGTCTGGTTTTCTAATCTTTCACTACAGTCAACCATTAAACCAACTAATCAAAACAAATTTCCAGTTAGTTGCTTCTATAAATTTATCTCCTTTTCTTTAAGCATTACGTTTTTATTTATTTATTTTGCCTTTAGTGTAAATTTTTCAACCGCTGATCACCAAAAGAAAATCTCTGAAGGTATTAAAGGTGGAGTTTTATTTTTAAGTTTTCTTTTATTCAACTAATTTAAACTTATGGTTGTAGGTAGAATAAGTTTTTATTATTTGTAAAAAATGTGTTTAATTAAATTGCTATGTTAGCTCTATTAACAGAACATAGTTTTAAGACGAGCCGAATACTGGTTGTAATCAGCACGATGTCCCCCCCCCCCCCCGCCACACACACACAGTTGGAACATGAAATTGGATCTACACATGGACCACTGTCATGTTTCCCACAAGTAACACATAACTATTCAGCGTTGCAACGGAGTCTGCTATGATTGAACTTATAACACTTGGAGTATTAACGTGGACGATCGATAAATGGCTGAATTCGCAGCACTGAAAACCAGATCTTGATTTCAGGAGGGAGGGAAGTGCCCAAAGTTGTAATAAGAACAGGAGATGTTTCATTAGAATTGCCGTTTTTTGTAAAACGTCGCAGTTCCAAACTATGCAAATTATTAGAGTCCTCTAACTCATGTGCAATCTCTGCTAAAGGGATGTTAACTGAGATATTAAACAGTGTAGGAAACAATTTGAGATATTCTCCTATATAATTCTGTAGGATACTTGCACGCCAAGGAAAGATGACTTTTACTAATATTCATAGTACATATCACATCTTTCATAGAAAAAATCATACTTCCCTTTTCAGGTAAATCTTACATTATCAATTTTTAACTTTATTTCTGCCTGAACATCGTGAGGATTACATTTTGGAATTGCTGCAGATTCAGTACTTATTGAAAATACATTAAATCCCTACTTCCATTATCAACTGCCATTTGAAGCAGTGATTCGACTGGAGCTTTAGAACGAACAAAATTGGAGTTATTTTTGCTAAATTGGGGAACACTTTCTTCCATATCAATCATGTCAATATTCACTAGTGATGATTCCGAATTTGAGTCAGATATGACATTCACAACCATACACGCCATTGAGGAAGGAAGCCCAACTACACTTCACAATACAAAAAATAAAGTAAATATGCTACTAACCAGCTGAAAAGGACTCCAAATACCAAATATAAATAAATATGCTTACCCCATAAGAAAATCTCATGCAAAATAGAAACAAATACACCAGTAATATCAAATCACTGGAGAAAAACAAAAGCAAACTTAACATGTGGAACCAGCTGCCACGTTGGTAAAACGCTCCTCCCTCCCTCCCATACAAATACACAAGGAGCTCACCAACAACAGCCACATATCCTTAATTGACCCTGGAAGTTGTTGGGCAGAAAAAAATTGGTTTGTTTATGGCTTTCAGTCTCTCCTCAGTAACATAAAATTATCCTTTTTTTTTTCTGTACCCATGCCATCCTTATACCTTGTCCACTTTCATGATATTTTTTTGAATCAGTAAGAGTGAAAGTTTTAATTTTGTTGAATCTGTGAAAAATGAACAAAATCAATCAAAGTTTATGGCCTGTAAGTATTAATACTTAGTAATTAATTGCATTGCTCATGTGTTCAGATTTTGAATAGAAGAATATAATACAGTTGAATCATGATTTTATGATCACCTATTTAGTGACTGATGGATGAGGTTGGAACAAGTCATGTTAATGTTCATTGAAATCAGTTGGGAGAGGAATATTAGTATAAAAAGTTTATTATAGTTTAAATATATCACACATTGATTATTAAAACAAGATGCAAAGCTAAGATTAAACTATCCACTAAACAATGCAAAAATTTCCAAGATCATATTAATACTCTTTTACAGAGCCATGAAATACATGTTTACTGTCTGGTGACAGAATCAAGACTGAACTTTTCAAGGGAAAATATAAGAAGAAGAAAAAGCATCAAAATATATTTACATGATCATAAATTAAAAAAATTTCATTAACTTGACATAAAATAATTAAAAAAACAATAAATCTCTGTTAATGATTTCAAAATCACTTAAGTTGACAACTTATCAAAAAATAAAACATTAATTTGACATAAAATAATTATAAGACCAATGAATATCTTTTAATGATTTCAAAATCACTTAAGTTGTCAACTTATCAAGAAATAAAACATTAATTTAATGATAAATCTATCAAGAAATCAAACATTTAATTATAAAACAAATAAATCAGTATTAAGTAGTTTTAAATTATTATTTTACTTATAAATATTAATCAAGAACTTTTATTTGACACTAATTAATTTTTGCCAAGGTCAATGCATTATAATGTCAATAAATTTGATTTCTTTATTTAAGGCATTATGCCTAAACAGAGGTCTTGACCATTTTCTAAAACTTTTAATGCTTTTCCTTGCTCATTTTAACGACCTACAAATAATTCAAACTTTGATTTAGCAACCTTCCTGTAAACATGCATTGCAATGCATAGTTTTCTGCAGAAAATAAATTTTACTTATGTTGTGAATTCTTGATATAACATTTATTGAATAGTACTCAGCAGCATGAAGATGTAAATTCATTTATTTACACTAAAATAGACAAAATCAAGCTTACAGGTTTGCTAGAGCCACACATGAATAATAAGGGCTTAAGAAGAAGATTCCATCATCATATACTTCATGCCTTTAAACATACTTTGTTCATACATTACTTTATTGTCTTTTGACTGAGTTTTATTTTACTTTTAAAGTTTTAAATAATCTAACTTGAATTATAACTTCTTTTTCCTTCAACCATTCTGTGTAAACTTTATACCCATACCTTTCAATGATCACCTGGGGTGGGGAATTTTTCCAAATTCTTACCAGTCAAGGATTTATTTCGCCAGCCCGCAAGGCAACACACACAGTTGAAAATAGTTATGACAAAATCGCACGTGATTACAGACAAAATTACTATTACTACAATGCTTTTTCATAATTCTTTTTTGTATAATATTAAGAAATATATGTAACAGAGGTAAGATTAATATTAGATAGAACTTAGTACCATATTTACACTGTAATAATTTGGAAAGTTAAAATATCTAGATTAAAAAAGAGTTTCTGATAATGTGCCTATTGCCTACAGTTTTTCAAAAACTAAAAATGCACTCGCCTTATGAGAAAATCCACTCGCCACTGGCGAGCAAAATGATATATTTCCCCACCCCTGATGATCACTAATCAAAACAAATCAAATATTTAGTACTTGTGCAAAGCTATTTTAAGTATTTGGTTAAGATCATAAACACTAATTGAAGATATTGCATATTTTGAGATTTTTAATTGAAAGTATCAAGATTTGTTATTTGTTCATGTATTTTTGTATGTTATAGGCTTCTCTTTTTGATGGTTACAGTATGTTTCTCTCATTTTACATTTGTATTACTTAGGTTCTTATTTGAAAGCATTTCTCTTTGAACATGGTGCTGTGGCAGAGAAAAATTGCATCTGAGAAAGGTGAATCAGAAAATGAATCAGCATTGAGTGATAAAGTAAAAACTTTGTATGTTATAATTTTTTCAAATGACACAAAAGCTGAAACAGTATCATGGATTATAAATTTGTTAACCCGTTCTCAACATGATGGAGGTGCTGAACTGTTAGTGAATGTCACCAGAACAGAAACTATGGTTAGTAAATATTTTTGTTGGACTTAATTATAGTTTTCATTTTACGAAAATAAATATTATATGTCAGTGTAGCAATTCAAATTTTTACAAAATATATTTATATAGGGTATTATCATTGAAATTGGAGCAACTCTTATAAGACTATTACAAGGAGCTGAAGATCTAGGAATAGTGAAGAAAGATAAATATAATAATCTTACAGAATTTGTGTTCAGTGATATTGAAAACTTTCTTATGCCAGGTGAGAATATTGTGTCAGATTATAATTTTGATTATATATGTCAGCGTAATTACCTATGTCCAAAATAATACGGTCACTATTTTTTTTTTTTTTTTTTAAATCTTACATTCTAAACAATATTTAGTATAATTAACATTATAGAATATGCATTTATAATTTATAGAGAACTGTCTTGCTCATTTATATTTAAAAAACAATAATCTGTTGAAAACTATGAAAAAAAAAAAATTTTTTTAATGGTCATAAGAACACTGCTTAAAAGTTGGAATAGATATTATTTTAATAAATGTAAATACTTTTATTAGGGTGGGGTTGGGGATACTTAGCTATATGATTCAACATGCTTGGAACAAGTTCTGATAATTATTGGATTGTAACTACCTTCCGTAAGATCTAAAATGTATTAATATTGCTTACCATTTGCATAAAAAATTCATCAATCCACCATTCATGTTTTTGTACAACAATCGTAGTGAGTGATTGAGATGGCTAATCAAATAAATGGATATTGTAATTACAGAATCACCTTTTTTTTTTTTTTTTTTCTTTTATTGTTGGGTGCAATGCATTTCTGGGAATTATTTTCCATCTTGAAAGTACATATGCCAAAATTTATGGTTCTGAAATTTGAAATTTATATTAAAATTTTTTTTTAATGCAACCTATAAAAATTTTAACAAAAAAATTGCTTTAGAAGCTTTAAATATGTAAATCTAAAATGAAAGATTATTCAGCCAAGTAGTTTTTAAGTTATACTTAAAAAACTACTTAAATTGCAGCATAATTTGCAATTATATATAAGAATTTAATATTTAGAATTGAACATTTTTAGCTGCATAATTCCTATATTTCTTCACTAAGTGACTTTCAATTTGGTATCTCAAAATAAATTTTCTAAAATATCTAGATGTATCAAAATTAGGTAGATTTTGTATGAAATACTACCTATTGCAATCGCACTAGTTTATATATCTATCTATCTATCTATCTATCTATATATATATACAGGGTGTCCGAAAAGTCTGGAAACGGCCGAATAACTCGAGAAATACATATGAGATTGAAAAACGTAAATATACGTGTTAAATATTTTTAAATAAGCTACTCTGTGATACCAAATTTGACCTTCGAAACCGACCCCCTGGGAGTCAAAGGGGGTCCAACTTTGAAATCTTAAATTATAACCCCCATTTTTTATTGCAGATTCGGATTCTACGGACAAAAATACGTAACTTTTGTATTTGATGTTTATTTCAAATCTTCGTTTATCACGGTGTAATCGAGCATATTAAATTGATACATATTCCCGCTTTTCCAACGGGATTTTCCCTAATCGAAACTGATTGGGCAGAATTTTTGACGTCAAATTCCTCGTCTTTTGTAGGAATAGCGTTTCCTGAAAATCACCCGTGGCGATTATTTCAATAGTGCTACACTGTTAAAAATTTGACCCATTTGCTGCAGCGTCACTCCACAGCTATTATAGAATATCTCTTTTGTGACCAATGAGAATGCTCCATAACACAGTAAAGTAATCGTTTTCTATAAAAGCGGTGGAGTGACGATGCAGCAAAAGGGTTAATTTTTTTACAGTGTACTTTACTGTGTTATGGAACATTTTCATTGGTCATGAAAGAGATATTCTATAAAAGCTGTGGAGTGACACTACAGCAAATGGATCAAATTTTTAACTGTGTAGCACTACCGAAATAATCGGCACGGGTGATTTTCAGGAAACGCTATTATTGCAAAAGACGAGGAATTTGATGTCATAAATTCTCCCCAATTAGAGTTCGATTAGGGAAAATCCCGTTGGAAAAGCTGAAATATGTATCGATTTAATATGCTCAATTACACCGTGATAAACGAGGATTCGAAATAAACATCAAATTCAAAAGTTACGTATTTTTGTCCGTAGAATCCGAATCTGCAATAAAAAATGGGGGTTATAATTTAAGATTTCAAAGTTGGACCCCCTCTGACCCCCAGGGGGTCGGTTACGAAGGTCAAATTTGGTATCACTGAGTAGCTTATTTAAAAATATTTAACACGTATATTTACGTTTTTCAATCTCATATGTATTTCTCGAGTTATTCGACCGTTTCCAGACTTTTCGGACACCCTATATATATATATTAGGGTGGAGCGAAAAAAATTATTTTTTGAAAATCAAAAATGGGTAGGTCCCAAAAGTTGCCTTTATACTAGTACATCATCTGCGTGAAATTTTATCGCTGAAAAAAAATGGCTTGAGTCTGCGCTTTTGCTCCAAAAATCGAAATTTTGGGTAAAATTTGTCATTTTTTCACATTTTTTCAAAAAAATTAAAAAATTCCTACAGAGCTGGCTATTATATAAAAGTGTTACTTAAACCTTTATATTTATCTCCTTAACATATTTAAATTATAAAACAATATCTTTATTCCGTATAGCTGGAACAAAGACAGACAACTTTTGGTAAGAAAACGGCATTACCACTCTATTGGGACATACAATGAAATGTTGTTTTTAATACCGCTCTTGTTTTCAAAACTACCTTGAAAATACGTGGTGGAGGGGGCTATATTTCATGTACCCCCGTCACAACTATTCGATCATCTTAGTACAGTGTTTTTATTTATATATTGATTTGTGATTTTCTTTATCAAAATTTGGCAAGTTTTGGAATAATCCACCTAGTTTATCTGTTCTTTGTATCCACATGCTGCTGTGACCATCGTAATGTATATTTTTACAGCTTATTACAAATAAATGACAAGCAGATAATGCACGGGAATATTATTAAAGGGTTCTATCCGGTCATCTATTATCTTTATCAAATTTACATCCAGTTGATAAAGTGATTGGAATTTCTGTTACCACAACATTTTTTTCACTCAATTGTATTTCTCTACGTAATGATCTGCTTCAAAGATGATGTCAGAAATTTCAACTATAAATATGCCATCATTTGTTCTACTTTTGCATTTTTTATATGTTGAGAAGCGAGCTCTTTAATGTGATGGTGATCGTCAGAGAGAATTGCAATGAGAATTTGTTCTGCATGTGCAGAGCAACCGTTGTTGTAAATAACTTTTTTTTGCATTTTTTTTATGCCGTTTTGTAAGTATTTTCGTAGCCAGGTAATTTTCCATTAACTTTTAGATCCCCTTTTATAAGTGGGTAACATTTGATGGTGAACTGTCCTGGGCTTAAACTTTTAATTCATAATACTTTTTGAGTGAATGGACCGACTCTAATCGACTATAAGTACTCATTTAAAATTAGAAGAATTCTATTTGTCGCTTTGAACCATTTTGCATGGGGTAAGCTTAGAATTATGTACAATAATGAATCATATGCTACTTCAACTCCAGTGAATTTCCTCTCCGTCAATTATTAGAGAAGTCGATATAAAACGTTCTAATCTACATGGTTTCATGGATCAATAGGAAAATCTTTGTCTACGTATTATTCACTTCCTATTGCAATTTTTTTAAAAATAAAATAGAGAATAATTTTGAAAACTTATTTTCTCAATTTGAGAAAAAGATACTCAGAACAGACTAGAAATTTCTGTCGGAGATTGCAAAGCGAATTCATAAGGAAAGCTATTTCTCGGAAGAGATTGGGAATATCAATTTAGAAAACATCTCACACAAAAGACCGCTCATAAAGCGAATAAATTTTCTCCGCTTTATATAAGCACAGATTGGCAATCAGTGTCTATAGGTTCACTCACAAAATATATAATCCAAGTTTATACCACATGATGTTTTATACCAAATGTAATACACACCTAAAGAATAGGTCTAAAAACTTATTAGAAATTACTCGACTACGAAACAACACAGGAAACGACATAAAACAAATACTAAAACTTCTTTAGAAATATTGTTGCTTTACACACAAATTTTGTTTGCAATCCTCTGTGACTATCGTCATAATATTAAACAGCTAGCTTCTCAAAATATATTCAACAGAATAGGTACAATAAATGATGATATACTAGAAATTAAATTCATACAATCAATTTTTAGGCAAATCATTATATATAAAATGTAATTGATTGAAAAAATGCTTTGGTAACAGAACTTCCAATCATAATGTGTTAATTGTATATATTTTTACTGAAGATAATAGACTGCTGAATAGGTTCAATTAATAACATACCAAATACATTACTCCGCTTCTCTTCTGTTATACAAGGTATAAAAAATATACGTGGAGGAGGTCACACCAGCAGCATCTAAAGTCAGTGAATACAAAGAAGGGTAAACTACTTTGATACATAGAAAACTTATGCCCGTCTTCGGGAAAAAATAACAATTCAATACATAAATAAAACATTGGGCCTAGATGGTTGTGTGGTGGAGACGGTTGGGATATGAAATGCAGACACCTCTATGAGTTATATACAGAGTAGTTTTGAAAGCAACTAGATAAGAAATTCATTCAAAACAATATTTCGTTGTATGCTCCAATAGAGAGTTAATGCTGATTTTTTACCAAAAGTTGTCAGATTTTCTCCATTTATACAGACTGCAGATATTGTTTTAATGTTTAAACATGTTAAGCAGATAAATATGAAGGTTTAAGTAATACTTTTAAATAATAACCAGCTCTGTAGGAATTTTTTAATTTTTTTGAAAAAATGACATATTTTACCCGAAATTCCGATTTTTGGAGCAAAAGCGCAGACTGAAGCCATTTTTTTTCAGCGGTAAAATTTCACGCAGTTGATGTACTAGTATAAAGGCAACTTTTGGCACCTACTCGTTTTTGATTTTTAAAAAATAATTTTTTTCGCTCCACCCTAATATATATATATATCTCACTTTTTTATGGACACGATAAATTCTATAATTCTTCACCAATCTCCACCAAACTGGTACATAAAATCAAAGAGGATAAAATCTCGGCTAAGTTCGTTAATGGGCAAAATCGGACCAAGGGGGTCGGAATAGGGGGCGTTTTTGTGAAAACCAAAAAAGTCACAATTTCTTTATTAAAGTAGATATCAAATGGGTTCAAAGTTTATATTACTTCTTAAAAATGGGCCAAAAGTTTATGCATGACAGATTTTTGATAAATTTAGAAGTGGGCTCAAAGGGCGAAAAAAACGGGTTTTGAGAGAAAAAATTCATAACTTCGTCAATTTTTAAGATATCAAGTCCAACTAAATTTTTTGTAAATGTTCTTAAAATTATCTAAAACTTTTGTTTTTACAAATTTTTGATAGGATCAACTTTTACCCATGAAAAAAATTAAAAACGAAAAGAAAAAGGGCGGTGAAAAAAGAGAAAAATCCATAACTCCGTCAATTTTTACGATATCAAATCTGATTAAATTTATTTTACATCTTCTCAAAAATATCTACAACTTTTATATTGACAAGTTTTTCATAGGACCAATTCGTATAGCAAAAAGAAATTAAACAAAAATAGGAGTTGGAGAAAAAACCTCAAATCTAAACTGCTTGTATTCTGACTCATTTTTAAATTCATTTTTTATTTTAAATGCATCCAAATGGTAGATCCTCTTATTTAGAAACTGTATAAAGTGACGCACTGGTCCAGGGGCGGATTTAAGGGGTCGCGATGGTCGCAATCGTGAGGGGCCCCGCATCCCAAGGGCCCCCAAATCTTCTTTTGAGTTAAAAAAAATTGTGACGTTTGAAAAAAAGAATTTTCTTAATGTTAACTTTTAATTTTTCAGTCAATATTATACCATTTTCATGTAATAAATATTGTTTTTCTATCATTTACTACTATGCCGGAGATATTTTAGCTCTCCCTTATCTTTTTTTTTTTTTTTTTCTCATTACGAATTGTTAGGACATTGGAGGCAAGGGATGGGATTCAAAGGAAACTTAGGTTTGATCCGAAAGAAACGATCCTTCTGAAACGATTTAGTTATACAGATTGAGGGGCTGATTAAATCATGGGCCATCACCTGGGCCCTTGACTTTAAGGGGCCCCACACTTGGAATGCAGTTTTCATAAAACTGATATTTTAAATGTATTTTTATTTTGTTATTATCAATAATAAATGCCATGCTAAAAAAAGAAACTTTTGTTCTGTGTGTCTGCGATGGCTAGCAAAATGCACCGCACGTCAAAGTCTAAAAATTTAGGTGAGGATAGTCTAAGCCTTTTTCTGGTGCACTTGGGGATCAGATTTTTAATTTCTTTAAACCCGGACTCCCTGGACCTTTTTAAGTTCTTATGCCCTAAATTTTTAATAACTTCCCCTCTTTCTATCTGATCTTCTTTTTTTTTTACTCTTTCTTCATTTCGTTATCACCCTTTGTATATTTCAGTTAAGAACTTGTCCCGGTACACAGCCAATGAAATCTTTGTGTCCTAAATCTGTACTAATAGAACAAAGTTTCGTTTTATTTATGTGCGATGTACCACACATAGAAGTCTGAGAATTTAGGTGAGAAAAGACAGGTCCTAACGCACACTAGTCTCGGATTTTTAATATTTTAAGGGTTGGGGCTCCTATAAGATTTTATGCATAAAATTGTTAATAAAATGGCCTTTTTTAAAATTATTCTCGCATTTTAACTCTCAGTTATGATCCTTGCTCCTTGGGGCCCGATATAGGGCCTCTTGAAGTTTCTCTGCAAATAAATTGTTAATAAATTACTTTTCATTTAATCCTATCTTAATTTAAAGATCTTTTTCCATTTAGTTATTCTCACGTTTCCACATTCTAGTTTAGATCCTGGGGCCCCATAGGGTGCCGTAGAGCCTGGTCCAGGGTTCCCTGAAATTTTTGTACTCCAAGAATTTTTTAGCCCTTAATTTCCTCATCTTCTCAGAACATAATTTTAAAGTTGATTCTTGGATGGACTCTTCTTCTCAAATCAACACCTTCATATTTTAAATATTGCCCTAGGTCACTTTTTTAAACATTTACCCCCTTTTTTTTTTTTTTTTTTGGTGCATTTGTCTAAAATATTATTTTAACAGCAATAACACTAGTATACAAATTTAAACATTTTTTATACACTTTATTAAAGAACTATCATGCAATAAGTGTGAACATGTCTCTGAAGATACATTTTCTCCATTCACACCAGGATTTTTTCCTGAAAACTTGGACGCCGCGAGTTACCAGCAGGGCGAATCAAGATCTTAAACTTTTCACCAAGATTTTAAACTTTTTGAAGATAGACACAAAGGATTTTGGTACAAAAGTATGTTAGGGGACTACTGCTGGTTTATTTTAAGAGAAGCAAATCAAGAAAACTACAAAAAGATGAATAAAATCCCTCATTTCTCATTTTTATATTTCATGTTATTATTCTTTTAGGTATTTAATAAACATTTATTTAAACTAGACGTTACAGACTTTTTTACAATAATTTTTCAGTACTCAGTACACTAGAATTTATGAAAAATTACATATTTCGGCAAAAGTAATAAATTGTGTAAGCCAATGTGGTTAATACCCTGGATTAACTTTGATTAATTGAAGATCTAACGCGCGAAGTATTCAGACTGTTTAACATATCTTCATGTTAGGTCTCTAATTTTTAATTAGCAGTTGGTCCCTTTTGGGCTCATTATTATAACTTCCTTTAAAATGATCCGATTTAATATTTTTCCCTAACAACTTCTTAAATCTTACAGCTACCACAAAAATATTTCTCAGACGTTAGCTATCACCAATTTTGAATATTAATAGCTATCTTGGGGTCCTTGCTCTAACTTCATTAAAAATAATCCAAATTGCATGCTTTTTTTTTTTTTTTTTTTAACATAGTTTTAGCGTTTTCCGATCAATATAATTTTGACTAATTGTCGATCTAAAGCATTAAGTACTAAAACTTTTTAATATGTTTTCATGTTAGGACCCTATTTTTAATTATTTACTGGTCCCTTTTGTGCCCTTTATTATAGCTTTCTTAGAAAATGAACCAATTTGTTATATTTTTTAAACCAACTTATTAGGTCCTCCAAACACCTCGTGAACGGCAAAAACATTTTTCAGACTTAGCTAACACCAATTTTGAATATAAATCGCCTTCTTGGGGTTCTTGGTGCAGCTTTTTAAAAAATTTATCCAAATTGCATGCAATTTTCTTTAACAGTTTTAGCGTGCTCCGACTAATTTAAAGACTATTAACAATAACAATATCTTTAATATCAAACGACGTGCCAGTTAAGTCTCTGGTAACTTGGGGCCGGTACCGGGCCCGTTGCAGTTATTGCATTCTAAATTGTTAAAAATTATTCCTGCTTAACCCGAATTTCATTTTAGACTCCTTTACCATCTAGCTATTCTCCCATTTCTAGATTCCAGTTAAAATCCTGGACACTTTAGAATCATGAAGAGAACCTTGAACTTTTTGTGCGGCATGCATTTTTCACCTCCAATTTTTCTCGCATTCTCACTGCAAAATTTTAAAGTTGAGTCTTGGACGCCTCTCTCTGGACCAACGCCCTCATATTTTTATTGGTACCCTAAGGACCTAACTTAAGCATCCCCCTTTTATTGCTCATTCCTTCAAAATTTCATTTTAATGATTAACTCTTGCCTGTGCTTAATTTTGACTACTTGAAGATCTAAAATGTGAAAAACTAAGACCATTTAACAAGTTTTCATGTTGGGAACCTGCTCATAACGATCAGTTATTCTCCTTTGGCTTTTTCTTATAGCTCCCTTTAAAATGGGCAGATGCACTAGTTTTTTCAATAACAACTTCATATGTCCTCCAGCTAAACATTTTCCAGACTTTAGCTACCACCAGTTTTAAATATTAATCGCTTTCTTGGGGGTCCTTAGTGCAGCTTTTTTTAAAATGATCTAAACTGCATGCGATGCCTTTAACATAGCTCTAGCGTCCTCCAATTACTTTAAAAACTATTAAAAAATATCGGTACTACTATGTTATCTTGTCGATCAAAATATTGTCGCCAAACTGTAAGTGTAAATGCCAATAATGGATAATTGTGAATGTCACATTCAATGACATTAAATACGATACATGTGTTTAAAACCTCATTAAGTGATTTTTATTTAGGCTTTTTATTAGTATTTTATTAATATTTTACTAATTATTTGTTTTTTCATTATTTGAAATAAAGATTTTGTCAATATGCATGATTTAGCTATTAGTTTGGCGATTTCAGTAATTTGTCGAAATTGGTCGACGAGATAACCAAGTAGTACTAAAATATCTTTATAACGCAACTGCATGCCAGTAAAAAAACCCAGGCAGTTTGGAGCCCGGTATCGACCCTTGAAATTTTTTACAGCATAAGTTGTTAATAAATGGCTCCTTCTTAATTCTGTCTTCATTTCTGGAATCCTTTTCCAGTTAATTATTCTTCCGTTTAACATTTCAGTTAAAATCCTGAACACCTATCACATAGAGCCTGATCCAAGAACTCTCGAACTTTTTGTGCGGCATGCCTTTTTCACCTCCCAATTTTCTTGCACTTTTAGTATAAAACTTTAAAAATGAGTCTTGACTTCTCTCTCTCGACCAGCACCCTCATATTTTTGCTAAGAACCTGCCCTGTTTAAAGTAATTTTTCCCAATTTTTGCACATTTCTTCAAAGTATTATTCTAATGATTGTTTCATAGCTATGCTTAATTGTAGTACTGTAATTGATTTCTTTTGTTTGTCCCTGTAAATGAATAAAAAAATGGTGTGAATGTTCTGTTTTAACGTGATTGTAGTGGAATTCAGTAATTTATATCAGTTTTAGTATATATGAAACAGCGTAATATTATTAAAATACTCTGCAAACGATTTTTCCTTATTTATCATAATGTAAACGAATTCTTTTGAGTGCCCCTGTAAATGAACCATTAATTGTACATATTGCATATGCAATATCAAACATGCTTTGGTGATCCTAAATCATCTCTATCAATTGCATGAACATCCGAGTATATTTACTGGAGTTACAGTGTGGACAGACGGCGAGAACGGACAGACAAACCGAATGCATAATCGCTTTTCAACTTTATTGAAAAATGGAAAGGAAAATAAGATACATAATTTTAGCACATTTATCCGGCACATTATATAAGTTCATGTAAAATTCTTATGTAATATGAACATGAAATGATTTTGTGCATCTAATCTTAACGATTTGAATACATTTAAATTAATTTGTAAGTAATTATTGTAATTAACTTTTGAATGTGCATTATTTTAAAAATAGAAATGTGTATAATTTTTTCAAGATGGAAGGGCCCCAAAAATTACCAGTGAGAGGGGCCCCTCACTTCATAAATCCGCCCCTGCACTGGTCAATTTTCTGATAAAGACAGAATATATTTCAAAAAAAGGCTACCAAAAAGAGTATTTTGAACAGAATTTCCCAAAGTCATCGGGACTGAAAATTTAAGTTCAAATAAGAAATTGCGTTTTTTTCTGACTCGTTTTTAAATCCATTTTTGTTCTAAAACGCATCCAATTTACAGATCCTCTTATTTATGAACTACAGTAGACTCCCTCAAATCCGCACAGCTTGGTACCAGAGGTTTTGCGGATTTTAGAATTTTGCAGATTTCTGGTCATTGCTTTGTTTATATTTTTTAAAACAGTAATTTGAATGTAATTAATAATGCAATCAAAATTATAATGAATGCTTACAATATGCTAAAATATTAAAATAAGTAGATAACTAAAATAATAAAAATGTAGATTTTTTTTAAATGATTAAAATACTAAAAGTCAAATTAATAATCAATAATGTACAATTAAATATTCATTATAAAAATGAAGTAGGTTTTTCCTGAATTATTCCATGAAACTTGCCTCATAAAGATACATTGCTAATTCACTTCAGGATCATAAAATAATAAAGCTTTATTTCAGGTTTAGCCAGACTTAATAACTAAAAAAGCTTGATTAGTACATAAATATATTTGATAAAACTGTGATTACCAATAATATCAGCAATATTTTGAAATTTTTCAGAAATAAATTTATTCTTTCTTCATGAAAAAAACATGAATTCAGTAATTTTAACAAAAATTACAAATTAAAAAATATATGGAATTGATATAAAACTAAAAATGTCAAATTTTGCACCTACTTCTGAACTGAATGTTTCATTGTTTACATCTGTAAATTATGTGCGGATTTTAGGAGTGCGGATTTGAGGGAGTCTACTGTATATAACGTGATGCGTTGGTCAGTTTTTTGATAAAGACGGAATATATTTCAAAAAAGGGTATTTTGAACAGAATTTTCCAAAATCATCGTGATTGAAAATTTAAGGAAGTGTTTAAATAAGAAATTGCGTTTTTTTCTGACTCGTTTTAATATCCATTTTTGCTCTCAAACGCATCCAATTTACAGATCCTCTTATTTAGGAACTATATAATGTGATGCATTGATCGGTTTTTTAATAAAGACAGAATATATTTCGAAAAAGGCTACCAAAAAGGGTATTTTGAACAGAATTTCCCGAAGTCTTTGTGATTTGAAAATTTAAGGAAGTTTTCACATAGCAAATTGCATTTTTTATGACTCGTTTTAAAATCCATTTTTGCTCTCAAACGCATCCAATTTACAGATCCTCTTATTTAGGAACTATATACTGTGACGCATTGGCCAGTTTTTTGATAAAGATAGAATATATTTTTTAAAATGCTGTCAAAGTGAGTATTTCACACAAAATTTTCCAAAGCAATCTTGATTAAAGATTTAAGGATGTATTCAAACAACAAATCTGTTATTTTATGACACATTTTTAAATTCAATTTTTTTCTCAAATGCATTCAACTGACAGTTTCTTGTTATTTAAAAACTATATAGTGTACTGTTTTGGTCGATTTTTTTAAATAAATTCAGAATTTATTTCAAAATATGTTGTCAAAATGGGCATTTGAGCTGAATTTTTCTTAAGATGATTCTGATAAAACCAGTTTTTGCAGAAAAATGAAATTAAAAATTTTTCATAAACGGCCAAATGAAGTTATTAAACTGGGTTTATCTCTAATCATATGTATTTTTTTTGTTGAAATGAGCACTCTTCGAAATCTACCTCCGCCTATAGGCCCAGCCGACAGGGATTTTTGTGTGTTTGTATTAAAAATTTCAAAGTTTTTTGAAATTTTAATATCATGATACTCTACATTTTTTAAATCTAAATTAAAAAAAGCACAATTTCCAATCAAATGGTCTTTTCATTTTACTTTGCAAAAATTTGGCAATTAGAGTTTTTTTAGAGTTCCAAACTTTAAAAGCGAAAACAGTACTATTATAAGATCATTCCTGTGTCTATCTGTCACAGCTATTATACTTGTAAACTATTGAATATAGATAGCTCAATTGGGGGAAGTAATAAACTACTGACTCATATATTTCTAAATATAATTAGGGAAAATGTAAAGGGACTAATTAAATTACTTTAAAAAAAGAAAATCTTTCTATATTGTCTAGAGTATTGTGTGAAAGCTTTCATAATGCTGAACTCAAAAATACTTTTCTTTTAATTTAAAGGTAGTAAATTTTCATAGATATCTTTGAAAATGCTGTCCAAAAATATGTTTCCCTCCCCATCTATTTTCGAATCTACTGAAACTAAAATTTAGAAAAAATTAGACATCATAAATGTTAATTTAAACCCTGTACGAAAACAATTGTGATAACTCTAGTTCATAGTTTTTGTAAAAAATGCATTTTCCCCAAATTTTTATTTGCAGACATTCATCAAAAATAATGACGAGTATTCATCAAAAATTATACAGTAGAACCCATATGATGCTTCTTTATATTGTTCTTTCTTCGTGTCTTTTAAAAAAGGTTGTACATTAACTGCACTTTTAATTAATTCTGTATAAGCCTATTTATTATAATATGTGTAATTTTATTGTTAATTTTTATAACTTGTGTAACATAGGAATAAAAAAGTTTCAGATGCAAATATAAAGCTTTTATTTGTGAATTATCATCCTTTTAAATTTTAAAGCTTTTGATCATTTTGCACGTTCGGATGTATCATAATTTTTTCTTGTCTCTTAACATGTGAAATATAATGAAGGGTTATTGAAATTTATATTTTGTTTTTTCTTTTTAGAAAAAGAAATTTATCTATTTTATTGATAATTCTTAATCTAATTTGCCTTCAACCTTTTTTTTTTTTTTTTTTTGGGGGGGGGGGGGGGGGTATAGATACAACAGACCAAAATCCAAGCAGTTCTTTTTTAAAATTTTTTTTTCTTATTGATTATATTATTTTAACTTTTGACTAATGATGTTATGTATTATTTATCTATAAAATATTCTGTTCATTCTATACCTTGCAGGAACTGATATTAGTAGACTATTGAGCACTGCCGAAAAACAAAGGATTATTCTTGATCAAATTATGAAATTACAAGCTATGGAAAAGAAGAAACTTGTTGGATATTCAAACATCCAACTCTATCCTGGACAATCAATTAGTAAGTGGGTTTGTTTTCTTTATACTTACACAGTACAAATAATCTTATCTGCTTCTTAATCCCCTCTACCATCTTGCCTTCTCCTTCAAAAAGAGATATTTTTTCAGTTAAAATCATTTATTTAAAACTTTGGCTTTTTTATATACATTAAGAGTTGTAATCCATTTTTAACTAATATAAATTTTGCTTTTGTAGGCATGTATTTTACTTATTTTAAATATTACAATAGTATGTCAAAATCCACACAGCTTTTTAAGTACCAGCAGTAAATATATTTAAGGTTATGTCATTTGGTGGACATTGCTCCCAAATGTAGTTTTCCATCTAGTTGAATAAATACATGAAGCATCTGCCATTCAATCTCACATTTATCTTCCTTTAATGCAAACAAATTATCAAGCTATTGGATATTGACCAGACCATATCCCCGATTCATTTTTTAAGATTGCTTTTATACATTATTTTTAAATGTAACTGTCAAAAGGCTTTTAAACATTTGTGAAAGTTATTCAAATCATTTAAAGTTTATGATTCAGATGTTCAAGTATTGTTTGTGTCATTATGTGCTCACCTATTAAAGTATTGTCAAGACCTCATCAGTTATAATTTGTTTGTATAAATTGTGCCAAGAAATTCTGCTTAATAAATGTTCAGTATTACCCCAATTAATTATGATTCTATTTTTATTCAGTTAGCTAAATCTTCAATTTTTAAGTTATTTACAAGAACTTTTGCTTTTTCTTCTAATATATTACATCTAGATAAGCTTTTGCTCTGCTAACCTTAAGCTCTGTTTTATTTAAGTTCAAGTTTAAAACTCATAATAAATAAAAAAATATACACTTCTCTGTAAGCATCTTTAAAATTGCACACAGGGGGACAAAACCTAATTGAAACACTATTTTTCACATGTTTTGTTGAAATTTTCACACTTTTATTTTATAAAAAAAATTATACTCTCCTAAACATTTCAAAATTATTTGAACTGATCTAAATCTGGTCAATTGAGATGCTCTAAAAATACTGCATTAAAATACAAACATTTAGTTACTTTTAGCATAGAAAAAATATTGTCTCCGAAAAAGTGTCCTGAGTTCTCCAGTACATTTGAAATAGTAAAAATTCATATTTTTTAAAACTGATTCACATCATTTAAAAAAGGTTTCAGATTTGAGAATGTATTTTTGTTTTGTTGGTACCTCTAAAATTGCACCCTGGATGAGCATAGGCAAAAAAAAAAAAAAAAAAAAAAAAAAAAAAAAAAAATTAGGAAAAATGACCCTTTTTAATTTTTATTTCTAAAAAATTTACTGCAATGTTTTTTGATTGATGACAGCATTTGAGATTAAGAGTACTATCTTTCTGAATATGTCTTTTCTGTTTTTAAATTAACTAAATGGTTTGACCAATATTAGTTACTAAATAATGACAAAATATTCCCAGAAATCCCTTGTTTTCAATCTTTATTTTTAACTGATGCATTAATAGAGCTTTTGCTCACAGGCCCATGCCTTTTTCCTCTCGCAAACACCAAGAACAGTTTTTAATGAGAGTCAGTTGTGATTTTTTATGAATAACTCAATTTTTAAAATTCTGAGTTTCAGGAAACACTGAGCTAGCTTCACAGAATTTTTAGTCTCAAATATCCCTTAGATTTTGCTAGCCATTGCTCACAGACAGTGGTGTAGTCATAAAAAAAAACAGAGGGTATACCCTAGAGTATATATACAATAGCTTTTTTGAGAAACAGAGGATATACCGTGCTCCTTAAGAAAATTCAGAAGGTATACAGCATATACCCCTGTATATGCTTCATATAGCATCTACTACATTCCTGCTCACAGACACACACACGCACACACACAGACAAAGCAAAACTTTCTTTTATGAGTGAAGATTATACAATTTATAAAAAGTTCAGTTTGGAGATAAAAAAAAGTTTTTGAAAAGTCTCTTTTTAAGGCAAAGAATTGTATGAAGAATCCTATTTTAAAATAAAAAATGTTGTGAACTATTCTGTGAAAATGAAAAAAATATATATCAAGGATCTTTTAAAAAATTCACATTCTTCCTATACAGTCTATTTTTAGTTTTGAAAAAATACCATAATTTCATTAAATGAGGTAATAAAATTAGACCAAATATTTCCCTTTTGTTGAAAATTTCTTCAAAAAATGAGTCAGAATTCAAATTCTAAATCCAGTAGTTTTAATGCATCTTATGGGGTCATACGACTGTTAAACAATCAAAAAATTTTATTATTTAAAAAACAGTTATAAGAAAGATTAGCCTTTTCTGCATATTTTAAGACAATCCACTTGAAAAAGTTCCCATAATTACGGAAGTTATGATTATAAATTTGTCAGCTGTTTACCGTAAACAGTTTCAGCAAAAAATACTTCAAAGTGATTTATCTCAAAATGTGTTTTTTTTTTTTTTTTTTTTTTTTTTTTCACATAACGCACATGTTATCTCTAAAACTAGGTATTTTAATATTTTTGCATGAAATTTTTACAGATGATACATAATGCCATTTTCTTGAAACTGAACCTAAATTTGCTTTCAGATTGCTAAATGATACATTTTCTATGCATAGATAAAATTTAATTTTTTAAGGGGAAAAATACACTGTTTTCAGTTTAATTTTAAAAATAGAAATATGGTTTAAATATATACTAATTTAGGTTCAAATTAACCTTTAGTTTTTGTAGTATGTGTAAAAAGCAGAAATTTTGTTTTAAATTTAATATAATTTGAGTATTCAAGTGATCCTTTGGTATCACATTTTTTCCACAACAAACTGCTTATTATTTATGATTCTCTAAAACAAAATATTTTTCAAACAAGAATGAGGTATATGTGTAAACATAAAGTATTGATCTATTAGCATTAAAAAAAATCATGATTTTAAGGCTTATACTTTTCAAGATTTAGTTCGACTTTTAACAGTCATATGACCCCTTAAATAATGAATGTTTATATTTTCTTGTTCATTCTGTCTACCCCTTCTTTTAAACATATGTATATTATTTCATTTAATAAACTAGCTTTATGTGTTTTTGACTGAATGCTTTATTAGTCCAGGTGTGTAAAAACTATGGAATAATAGAATGTATCTTTCCACTTCATGAATCATCAGAATTAAAATCTTTGAAAAAAAAGTGGTCTTTAACATTCATTCCTTTAGGTAAGAAAATTAATTTTCACCTTACTACATGTATATATACAGTAGACTCCCTTAAATCCAAGAACGCCAGAAATATGTGCATTTTTTAAAATGTAAACAATGAAATTAAAGATGGTGCTGAAGTCAGCACCTAATGCAATACAAATAATCCTTTAAATATATATATATTTTAAATCCTTTTCAACTTCTTTCTTTTTTTTTAAATGTCTTTCAATTTAAATTCTGCAGTGTTAAGTAATACATTTCTTAGACGTACGATGATCGATATTTAATCGAATTAATCATCATCATATTGTAGTTGCATCATAATATAACTTTCAATGGCCGTATGGTAGTGTTTGCAATTTGCATGGCAAGATAAATTTTCTATATAAAATTATTATTTTAGTAGCTCTATTACTATTTTCATATCCCTGTTAGTTACGAAACGAATTTGGGATCTACATCTCGTTTACTAATTACAATGATCAGTATTTAATCGAAATAATCATTATTGTTTGGTAGTTGCAGCATAATGTAACTTTCAATGACCATTTGGTAGTGTTTTATAATTCAAGGGGCAGGATAATTTTTGCTGTATAATATGAATATTTTTTTAATTAAGCAAGCTTTTCTTGTTTATTAACAAAGGCAAATATTTTTCTTTAGAAAAAAAAGATTGATTTTTCCTCATCATTATTTATATTTAGTATTGCATCTTAATTATTTACTTTATTTTAATATTTTTCTAAAATTTTATTTTACTTAATTTTTTTTTTTTTTTTTTTTTTTGTAATAATAACTTGCTTTTTAACTATTTATTTATTTAAACATTTTACTTAATTATTTTAATGTTTCAATGTATTATATGCATTGATTACAATGCTTAACCACCAATCAAATTAATGTTTCAAAAATGTAAACAAATCAATGACCAGAAATCCGCAAAGTTCTAAAATCCGCACAACCCCTGGTCCCAAGCTTTGTGGATTTGAGGGTGTCTACTGTATATATATTTTTAGTTATGTACATCTGTATTACTTGTAATAGATGTTTATAAATCTTCTTACAACTTGTGGTCTTTTAGGATTTGTCTTTAAATGAAAGAAAGTGGTCATTTAATAATTATGTCACACTGATGGGAAAAGACATTGTGATAGATGACATACCTAAAAGAATGAAAGAAATTATGCAAGCATTGTTTACAAGCAGAAAAATAAAGTTCATAAAAATATTCTTTTAGTCAGGAAGAATTTTGCATAATGTTTACTTTTTATTTGCAATGTGACAGTTTGTAAAAACACCCATGTTCTTGGCAGTTTTATAATATTTATATGTGTCAGTACTTGTGGTACTAAGTGAATGCACTTGTAGTGCATTCAATATTCCTGTATAAGTTGTCACTCGTCTACTTTCTCCAAACATTGGCTGAGATATAAATGATAGGAGATACAGATAAAAGTAAAAATATACACAATTATCATTTATAAATATGACAACAAATACAATACTTTTTGAATAACTGAAAATTGTGTCAAAACAAACATAAAATGCAACATAATATTAAAAGACATACTTCATGCATTACTACTTCATGTTTCAATATCTTTTTACAATTAACTGGAATACTATGTGCTTTATGGGAAAATTACAGCCAACAATAAAAATGTTGTGAAAATAGTAACATTTCTTAGACAGCTAATTAAAAATTGTAAGTATACCATATTCATGAATTGTTGTGAAGGCTATGATTCATTTAATGATGATTTTATTTTATTGTCTTTGAACTTTAAATTTGTATGAGTGTGGAGATGCATTAAAAATAGGTACACATGGGAATGAGATCACATAACTAATTGTTTGCAGACTGAAGATATGGAAAGTCTTCAGTGGCATTGCTAAAATACTGTGAAAACTTTCCCAAGTTACATCTGTATTTTATTTTTCTAGAACCATTTCCTTGAGAAAAAAAACTTCAAAGCCAAAGTTTATTTTAATACCTGAGACAAGAAACAAATCAACTGTTCTGTACTACTCTATTTGGTACAATTTAAATAACTTTCTGACACCCTAATTTATTTTTCTATAGGATCTTTTATTGACTACATGCTCAAACACTAAAGATATCATTGGTTAATATATTTTGTATTACCAGAGATAATTGCTATCAGTTATTGACAGTAATAGTTTATTTAGGAATTTCGGTTATCTGTTACAACTTTAGCTTAGACTTAAATAATTAAAAGTTTGCTTTTTTTTTTTTTTTTTTTTTTTTTTTTTGTTGAGAGCACTTATTCGGGTGACTACCATGATCATGAATAAACCATTTTGCTTCTATTGTAATTAAATATTGATAAGGGTGAATACTATACATTGCATTTTACTAGCATAAAACTTCATCTGATGATATTCTATTATTCATGGAAATAAATCAAAGTCTTTGAAAATATACTAAAACTGTAAATGTTTTGAAATTTTTATGGATCATTAAAATAATTGTCAAATAAAACACAAATCACAATCATATACTTTTCATGAAACAGTGGAGTCATGTGACAGAAACAACTATCTCAAAAGATGAAACAGAACACTAAATTTTATGAATTGGCATTAAAACCATAAACTTTTTATACAAATTGTTAAAAAAATTATATAATACCCTCTCATTTTAAATAGTAAAAACAAATCACTCTATATTAGAGACAACAATTTACTTCTGTACCTTGAATATTTTAATTTTATCAAAGTAAAAGGTAAGATAAAGGTTTGGTGACCAACATACATGTCAGTTTTAGATCATTACATTCTGTGTGCTTTTCTTTGTGTTGATTTTAATTCTCACTACTCATGGTTTTTTCATTTATACTTTTATATGAAAAGATTAACAATGTATCAAAAAAATATTTTTTTTAATCCAATTTAAAAAAATTCTTTATATACTTTATGTAAAATAACGGATTCAATGGCAGAGTGCATTTACTTGCAGTGGTTTTGTAGAATAGTCTTTTGAGTGACAAAGCATGGAACAAAAATATAATGAGTGGTAAGGATGGTTTTTCTTCTCAGGACAGGTATCATCCTACCAACTTTCTCTAATAAAGATGGGTTATCACTCATCTGCTTTCTCCAAATATTGGCTTCAATTGATATGTCATTATGGTGCAAGTATAGGACGTGTGTTATATTAGACCTGACTTTATTCCTTTTTGCATTACATGTAAGTCTTTTATCTTAAGTCAGGCCCGGAATGAAAAAATGCTTGTTTTAATGTTCCCATCTTCCAAACTGACCATAGACATTGTGTCTGAGGAGGCCTACTAATTTCAGGGACAAAGCCCTGTTTTACTTCTACAGTCCATTTTTGTGGATATAAATTTAACTTGTCCCAACAGAGGGCTTAAGTATAAAAATAGGAAATTACTTTATTTATGCTTAGTTTAATATTTTTTTAATAATTAGGTTCTGAGGGGACAATAGCTTGACCCAGGCATCGTTGCATCACTCACCATAATTTCTTCTTTCGATATTGATTAGAACTGATTATTTTAAATGTAATCATTTGATTGGATCATGCAACAATTCAGTTGAGGAGATTTCTTGCGGATGTGACAACCAATAACATAAGGGTAAAAGAGAGTTAAAAATAGCAAGGAAAATTGCCTGACATAGGTAATAAACAACTTCCTAAGAAAATCTATGTGAAAATAATAGCTGTATAGCAACAACAGAAAATAATTCATTACTAAAATGCATATCCTGGGCATGTTTGATTGATTGCTGTGTTTTAACATCTAAAACTTTTTCTAAATTACATGAAAATTTTGTTTTCTTTTTAATGCTTCTTCAATTTTTAAAATAATTAATCTAGCTTCTATGATGCAGAAACTTTTATAATCCAGACATTTTGAATTGTTTATTTTTTCAATTTTTATTTTCAGTTAAAGATCATAGATAGCACCACCATATGTACTTAAAAAATTGGAAATTTATTCAACATCCAATCACATATTTTATATTTTTTCTTTATTTTAAAATGATATTTAGAGGAAACACCATTGGTTTGCAGGGAAAATATAATATAATCCATGATTCAATATTATATATTTAAATTTTCCAATTTTAAAATTAATTGAAGTAATTTTCTTTTTAATATGTATTTTATATTTTTCTCATAATACTATGAGCCTTGTATATTACTATTGTTAAATATTTTAAAGTAATAATAATAATAAAAATGTATAGATATTTTTTAAATAAAATAATTTTCAAATTAATATTAATTTAATTTTTTTTAAATTTTCTTTTATAGAATAAAATATTTCTATTCAGCTAAATAATGCCAAAATAACGCAAAACCTAATATATTATTATTAATGTTATTTTAAGTATTCAAGTTTATAAATAAACTCGAATAATTTTAAAAATTTTTAAGTCAAAAATATTTTTAAATCGAAAAATTTTAAGTATTTTATATTTAATTTTTCATAACATTAGTCTTATTTATAATTTTTTTTAATTTATAAATGCAATAATAAAGTTTATTATTATTATTGTGTCTTATTTAAATTTTTCATTGTAACATTTTGCTTCTTTTTTATTAGTTGCTATATTTTTCATGTTATATCGGTTGTTTTTCGTGATTCATATTTTTTTTTGTTCAGTATTTATAAATTGAAAATTTATTTATAAATCATGATCTAAAAGAAATCCTACAGTTATTGTTTCCCATAATTGTCAGTGGATAGCACACTATATTAAGGCTGCTAGACATTAAGTTTCTGAATTCCCCTGACTAATCTTAATTCTATGGGCATTTTGTGCACTCATATATTTAAAATATTGTCTCGGAAAATTAATATTTTTTAATTTTTTTTTCTGTGTACTTTTCTTAAAGGATATCTCTTTTTTTTCTTAATTCTCAAAATATTTCTAAAAAGCATACTTAATTTTATATGATGTGTACACATACTTACACATACACGTGATCTTACTCATAATTCATCAGCTTTTAACACATAAAATATTGAATTAAGCATAAATTTTAGAAACACTTTTAGAACTAAAAAAAAGGGAGATACTTTTTAAGAAGAATATACAGAAAAAAGGGGTTAAAAATATTAATTTCCTGGAAGATATTTTTAATATCCAAATGAGTCAAGCACCTATAGACTTAGCAAAAGTGAGGGGGATTCAAAAGCTGAGTGACTAGAATCCTTTAGTGCATATATATGTTATTATTTTTTTTTTAATGTTTTAAGACAGTTTGAATTAAAACTTCTTAGGATTTTTTAATTATTTTAAATTATTAATTTGCTTGCATTTTTATTGACAGATGAATGATATGAATGTTTATAGAATGAATATTAGTATTATTATTTATCTAAATGCATTCTAGTTTAAAAACTTCTGTAATCCAGAATTTTCCATGATCCAGAATTGCTGTGATCTTGATAATTCCAGATTAAAGAAGTAATACTGTATTTTAAATATGATACTTAAAATTCTTTCAGAAAAAATTTAGTATTCTTAAACAGAGATTCTTCCAATATGGCTTTATTTTAGGACATTTTTGAGATTTTTTTTATTGATGATGGTATTTATATAATGTACATAGAAAAAAAAAATTGGCACTGAATTTATTATAATTTCACCTAAGAATGTGTGAATATTGTTACATAAAAATGTTGATATTTTAATTCCTCTAAACTTTTTAAAATTTCACCATTCACAGCAAATTGGTGCAATATGCAAAAATCTTAATAATCATTTCTTAATGGTAATTCTTAAAAATTGGTATAAGTGATGTAAAACTCACAATAATAATTTGAATCAACTTCGTTTGCTGCACTCAAAAAGTATTTACATAGTTCAAATGTCAATGTTGTGTTGTAAAACTGTTGTAAGTAACTATAACTTATAGTGCTATATGCTCAATTCTAAGTATTGAAGAAATTAATAATAAATAATGTCTGGTAGTCAGTATAATTGTTATAAACTACAGGGTATACCAAAAAAAGAAAATGTATGTCACATTAAGAAGCTGACAGGCAAAAAGTGGCTCTTATCAACCCATATCCTTTGGCAAATTATTTTGCCACTTTAAAATTAGAATTACCGTATTTTCGGGAGTAAGCGCCGCGGCGCATACGAGTTTAAAAGTTAAAATTATGCTTACTGCGGCGCTTCTGCCGGGGCGGCGGATACGATATATTTTTTTCCCTTGCAGCGATATTTATTACAGAGGTGATTCTGATCGGAATTTTTCTGAAAATTCTGAAAAGTCAATCATCAGGAAAAAAAACGCGAAGCATAAAAAATATCGCGAATTTCGACAAATGATAGCTTAATTTCTGTCAATCATTCGCAGAAAAAGTAAGAAATTTATCAAAGGATCGGGAGAAAAAAACACGACTTTAATCAAAGGTTCGCGGTAATATGTAAAGAGAAAAAAATGTGTATTTCATGAAAGGATCACTTAAAAAACTACAATTTTATTATCGTAAAATCCCGTTAATCCTTCTATCCCAATCAAACGCTAGTCCCCACTATAAAAAAACTGCTGAAAAAAACGCTAATTTCGCCAAAAAATCACGAAAAATAACCGCAAATTTATTGAAAGGATCGCTAAAAATCATGAATTTTGCCGAAGTATCGCTAAAAAACCACATTTCGAAGAAAGATTGCAGTAAAAATGCGAAATATGTAAAAAAATCTCTAAAAAACAAAAATTATGTCAAAAGCAGAAAAATCGTGAATTTCTCTAAGGATCGCCAAAAAGAATTGTCAAAAACATTGTTAGAAGAAAGGCAAACGTGTCGTATCTATAAATAAATGGTAAAAAAAAAACGAGAAGAAATGGAAATTCAGACGAAAAAACGCAGAAAAAAGGAGAAATTTGAATAAAAAGCATGAAATCTATTAAAAAATCTCGAAAAAACGAACATTTCATCAAAGATTCATGATTCATTCATTTCATTATGATTCACACCGTTCTCAAACGCGAATGAGAACGGCATGACGGATGATGAAATGAATGGATAGTGTATCTTTGATGAAATGTGCGTTTTTTCGAGATTTTTTTTATAGATTTCATTCTTTTTACGTTTTTTTTACAAATTTCTCTTTTTTTTCTGCGCTTTTTTGACAGAGTTTACGTTTAAAAAAAACGCAAATTATTGCTTCAAGTATCAAAATTCATGATTCATTAAAATATTCATTATTCATTCAATTCATCATGATTCATCTCTTGCTCATCTCCCATAAAAAACGAATTTTTTTTCAAGTATCGCGATAAAACCCTGCAAATTTCGTCAAATATCGCGATAAAACCCGGCAAACCTCGTTACAAACTATAAAAAACGTTGAAAAAAATTAGGAAAAAAGGCTGCACGAATTCAAATTTAATTTTATCATAAAAAATATACTAAATTTAAAATTGGATTTATATTACAAATGTTAAAAAACGTGAAAAAACACTGAATATAACGCAATTTTTAAAACTTTTATGTATTTTCTTAAGTGCGGCGCTTACGGCGGTGCGGCGCCTCTGATGAATATTTGTTTTATTTTAATGCATTTTCGGAGGTGCGGCGCATACGCCCGAAAATACGGTAATAAAATGTTTGTCATTTCTGGAAGAATTGTCAATTTTGAAGAACTTTAGAAGAAATAAAATGATAGATATTCTTATTTACTATAAATGAAATAATGTCCATAATTTTTTAAACATTTTTTAATTTTTCTGTTAGAGGCTTACATACTTTATTTGAACATGAGGACATTCTTATTTTTAATGAAGTTTAAAAGATTGTTAATTAAAATAGCAGTTTAGATGCATTTTTTTAGCAAAATTCTGGAGCAACTTATTCTGTTCTTTCAAATTTTAACAAAATAATATTAGCAATTCATTATATAACTACTATTACAGGAGTTACATCATTTTGATTTTAAAGTACTACTATTTTTAAATAACAAACTTTGGCTTTTTAAATCACATAATTTCTAATAAACTTTTGAGATAAAGTAAGATGTGTAACCATTCAGAAACAGTAGTACAAAAAAAAGGACAGTATTATCCCTGCAGATGAAATTTTGTAATCTAATTTCACGTTGTTAGATAATATATTTAAAATTAATTTAAAGAAGGTTTTGGCTTTGAAATGATTTTAATTAAAACTTATCAACTTCTATTATTATGCAAATAAAATTACTTTTGATGGTATGATTTCTCATAATTCTTTTCATTGTTTATCTTTCTAGATGATGTAAGGAATTATTTCGGAGAAGCAGTTGCTTTTTACTTTGCATTCATTGTTTATTACACATGGGCACTATTAGTTCCAGCTTTAATAGGTATTCTTCAGACAATTATATCATTTGATATTTCTCGATCATATGTGTTTTTTGCTTCAATAAAAATGATATGGCTCACAGTATTTCTTGAATGTTGGAAAAGAAAAAGCAATGAATTAGCTTACACATGGGGGACTTTGAAATTAGTGAGCATACCTCAACTTCATCCTACATTTCGTGGTCGTCATATGGAGATTGATCCTGTAACTAAAAAATATGTTCCTGTGTATCCTGGATATAAAAGGCATCTCAAGGTATTTATATCTTTTGGTGAATATTAATTTTAATATCATCAGCCCCAAAGCTTTCAGGAAATCTAGTTTTTCATATATTGAATAATTAAATTAAAATATCTTTTGTTGTTCTGGTTTTCAGTCACATATGGTGTAAGATAGATTTATTTCTACCAGGATGGCTGTGTATATGTTGATCACTTTAAATTATTTATTAAATTTTATTGTGTATTTTCAGAAAGTCCTAAATTCATCTGTTAATTGATGTCAATTTATTAGTATTATTTAATTTAATATGTGCGTTGTTTTGCAAACAATCAAAATCAGTTTAATTTTTTTACTATTCTAGTTTCTTGTATTACTGCTTATTTTAATGACTTATCACCTGTTTCATGTTTAATCTAGTAATTTGTGTTTCAAAATTCATTTTTCCATTAATCACAATATTTTTAGTATAAGTTTCTCATTACTTTTCATATCTATTCTGATTATTTTTTCTGTATTTCAGAGCAAATGATTTGTTAATTAATTTAATGTAATAAGTATCTTTTATTAATAATTTGCTATTTGACTTAAATTATCAATTAACATTAATTATTTGTATTAATGTGCTCAAGTAATATGTGGGAAATTCAAAATATTATATGTACCCGAAATCGAAGATTATGCAAATATTTTTTTGTTTTATCTATGTAGAATTTATATACTGTTATATTTAAATTGCTCATATTTAGATCAAAAGTTACTAATCCTAGCCCGTTCAACTTAGTAGAACTTCCATTTGAAAAGAAAAGAAAATACTCATTTTTGCTCTGATATCTTTAATCTTCAATAAGATTCACATTTATCATATTTTTTTCACAAAACAATATGATGTTGATATGAAACAATATGATGAAATGTCTGTATTTTTATGGCATCATTATATTCTTAATTGGTAGCATGGAATATTTATGGAGAAATGTATGATGATAGGAGGGTTTGCAAACAAAACAAATATTCTTTGCCTTGCATTGAGGTAGTACAAGAAAATTACTGAATGATTATAACAAAATTTGTTTTCCTTCACAAGATGTATTCAGTCCAGCAATTTCATATCTTTCCTTTTATCATTATAAAAGGGATGAGGTTGAGTTTTAGGTGCAACACACATCTTACATTTTGTTAGCTTTTACAAAGAAAGATTTTGAACACTATTAAATAAATTTAAGTGAAATATCAACATTAACTATTTAAAATTTTATATCTTTCTAAGAAACTCAAAAACCCATCCAAACTGAGTTCATCATTACCTTAGTTTTTTTAATTAGTTCATGCTGCATTTAGTTAACACATTAGCTCATGCTGCTTTTATGTTTCACAATCTAATTTTTCAATATTATTATTGAGTTATTATTATTAGTTAAAAATATAGAGTTAAAAAAACTCTAAAAATCTGTTAGTGAACTACGTTTCTCTTTACATTGCCAAATAAATTCTGGAGATCTTTGGCAGTTTCATGTTTAATTGGTTGCATATTGAGAATATATTGGATGTGACAGTCTACGATGTTTTTTCTATTTTTAATCTTTGTTCCAAGGCCTTGAAAAGGGAAGTATAATTATCTCCAGATGTTTCTGTTATTTTGGATTTTTCGATTAATTCTCTATGAAGGAAAATAGATTTTCAATTTTAGATAAGTAATAACTGTCATTAACTAAGTACATTTTGTAAAAGATTTCTCTTTTAAAACTAAGGATTCCACTTTTACCACTAAAATTAGGTAGTGGAATTTTTGAAAATTTTATTAAATCCTTTTTAGGCTGATCATCATTAATAAAATGTGAATCTCGGGTAGAACTGTCATTAATACGATTTAAATAATCACAAAAAAATTTATTAATAGAAGTTTGATATTTATCTCTATCTTTTGAATTTCCTTATTCTACTGGGATAATACTTCTTCTATTTGTTCAACACATTCTTCACTAGCAATTTTTTAATAGTATACCTGGAGATAGTCCCATTTTTCTAACAAATTGAAAAATCAGCTCTAGATAAGCTTTAAATTAAACAGCATCTGATGTGTTTTTATTTATGCCTCTTTAGAGACCTTTATTTTTTGTGTTCTTCCTGTTTAAATTTAAAATGACAAAATCTCTCAGTTTTATTCTTTAAAAAATAAGTTTTATGTTTAGCACTAATCCTTACTTCTGGTTTTCTAAAAGCAAAATCTGCTCAGGTTGCATAAGGTTAATTTCAAGTATACTGTATAAAAATAAATATTTATTATAAATATTGAATTGTGTGCGTGTGTCTGGAGGGGAGAAGAGTGCTGTCATAGAGTCAACTTCTTAACTGAACTCTTTAGTCCTGCCAAAAAGGTTCCACACAAAAGAGTTGTCAGTTAGCAGTGTGTGTGTTTGAGGGTTTGTTGTTCCATCTCGAAAGAGAAAGTTACAAATTGGAAACAAAATCTTTCTATTAAAAAAAAGATTTCTATTTTTTATTCCTTTCTTGTAAACTTTTATTTCTTATATCGCTCTTTTGTACTATTTTGATTTAGGTAAATTTCAGTTCTTTGCTTTAAAAAAATAAATAAATGCCTCTCCCCTTCTTTGAAGTTACATTTTCAAATTTAGTTAATAAAGTATTAATATAGTTCCATTTACAAAGAAATTTTAAATGATTAAAGTTATATCATGATTCAAAATCATTGTTAAAACTATGATGGAATATATATATATATATATATATATATATATATATATATATATATATATATATATATATATATAAAGTAAATTATGATTTAAACTGTTCTAAATGTTTATTATCTCTTTTAGGTTTATCTAGTAACATTACCAATTGTAATTTTGTGCCTGTTAATTGCTTTTGTTGTAATGTTACTGTACTATAAAATAGAGAAGTTTGTAATTTTAAATTATGATGATGGAAGCTTATATGGCTATATACTTACTCAAATACCTGGCATTGTTTATGCTGTTATAGTTTACATGATGAATGTTGGCTATTCATATGTTGCTTATGCTCTTACTGAATGGGGTAAGTTTATTTAGTTTTTATTTATCTACATACTTTATGCTTTTGAAGTGTTTATTGTGTCATGCATAATTTTTCCTGCAGGGACACTTAAAAAAATTTAATATATCATTGTCTACTACATAACAAAATAAGTAATATTGGAACAATGATTTTTTAAATTAATGTGGATTAGAATTCTGCATCCGGTGGGGTAACCCATTTTTGCTTGGACTTGACTCAGGATAGGTTGGCAATAATTTTTTTTCATTACTGTAAAAGTTTAGTCTAATTTTGGGGCGTTTGGGTTGTTTCAAATTGGGTTTTGACTAATGCAGGTTGGATCTGTTTTTTGTTATTTCTTTGTTTACAAAAGTCCATAATATTGTGTAAAATGAAAAACTATATATTTAAATGTAGGTTCATTTTTATTTTTTTATTTATTCAATTTTGTACATAAAAAATAAAGATTGATATTAAAAATATAATCACAAAGTATTTTTTTATAATTGCATTAAAATATGGATTAATTTTCTTTCATTTGAAATTTTGAATAGAACTGTGTCAGGTTTCAGGTTTACTTAAAATATAATTTCAGATTTGAGTTGTATAATCCAACTGTAGGACACTAATGCAGATACAATAGATTTGCCACTAAAGCATGACAATAAGGAACATTCCCTTGAAATCTGTTTTATATTTAAATTATGTATTTAGAAAAAAAATCTTCAATGCATTTTAAGAATTTTTGTCTTTACTTTTGAGATAATCAGAAGTAAGATATTCATTCATCAAATGCTTATCAAAAATCTGTTCTTTAGTGCTGATTTTCAGATTTATTTGTATTTTGTGATCTGAGAAATGCTTAATTTGGGCTTTACTTTTACTATGCCAGAAAATAATGAGCAATGCACATAATACATCATCCAAGTGAAATAATCATATATTTATAAAATAATTCTATTAAGAAATTTTGCTGCTTAAGGAGAGATGCAGGTTTTTCTCTCACTGATTGCAAAATCTCATGTTAATTTATGGAAAAAATTAAAATAGGTAGTATTTTAAAACCCTTCATAAACTTTAAAATTTCTGATTGGGGAAAATTTTAAAACTTTATCATCATCTTAAAACTACTTAAAGTTTAAGAAGAAATTTTTATAAATGGCAACATTGGCATTTGACATCTACTTTCTGATAATGAAACATACTATGTTAATTATGTTAGGTTATGAGTAATTACCTATTTAAATTTATTACCATCTGTAGCGGAGATTATCGCTACATATCTTTTCCTCTTCATAAAAGCAATAATTATTTCCCTTTAATAAATTCTTTGGTTTATTGTAATTTCCCTTTTCACTAATAAACCCAGTAGTTTAAATTAATTCTACATTTAATAGTTAAGTTCTAACTTTCATACTCCCACTAATAGAAGTAAAACTTTTCATCTTTTGGAGCTCTCTGTATAAAATAATAATAGAACTTCCTTTCTCACAAATTTTCTGTTGTGTCTGTGAAAAACCATCTGCCCATAGTTACTGCACTTTTTAACAAAATAAAGAAAGCTATGGGCTTAGTTCATCAGAATCTTTTATCCGTTACATTTTATTAACATCTGCCTTCCACACCCTGTTTTCATTCTCACATTTAAAGCTTAAAACTAGAAATACTTTTATCTCTGTTTATCCTGACTGTGCTTTCTTTCTATTTAATTGCGCATCTGGATAACTTAAAGTTTTGTCTGCAAAAGGCAAATGTATGTAATGATTTGCTTGTCTCAGAAACTTCCCAAGCTTAAAATATTTCTTTAACCCTATAAAATATTCGCAGATGTGAAAATGACCCTTGGGTTCCTAGAACGCAAAAGTTAGCTCCGCAAGGGTTTGCTCATACTGAACGTGTGGTTTATCAAATATCGCCAAAATTCTTTGTATGAAAAACTTCCTATGCCTTTTGGCGATAAGGGCTATGATGTTGTATCATCACTCCACTGATTGCCATCGTATCGACTACATGTAGGGCACTGAGCTCTCTCAGAATCACCTCCCCTTATAGGGAGTTTGCTTTGTCGTACCGCAAGTTAAATAAATGTGTCCTAAAATGTAACTTGCTTTTCGGAGTTTTTTTGTGTGTGCTTCTCTTGGTAAATCACCTGGGCCTATGAATTAACACCTTTATATAATATACTGGTGCATCTCGCCTTTTTTTTCTCCGGTCAAAAAAAAAAAAAACGCACACACACACAGAGACTTTAAAAGAAAATCATACTTAAAATCTTCGACAGAAAAGACTCTATCAAACATCGATGCACTGTTAAAGCAACATTCCCCGAAGTTCCAAGGCTGTTTGTACTTCATAGTGTGACGTATTTCTCCTACACCCAAACCGAAACCTGCTACAGTCTATAGTAATCAATTATGTTTTCTCCTGCACTCAAGAAAGATTGCATATCTCCGTTTTTCCCCGTCTGGTTCTGCAATATCTACGAAGGTCACAATTTTTTAGCTGGTTGCACCAACCGGAATAAGCTGCTGCGTTCGACCTTTTCAAGACTCAAAAGTGGCACTTTCGTTTTCGAAGTGTCGGTAACTGGGTCAAGTCCTTTCAGCTCCGGACCTCTGCATTCTGTGTTTCGTGTTACCCTGCGTTATGATATGCCTAGTTTTTTTCATCATCTACGTTCCAGTGAGGTGTGCAACAGAATTGTCTATATGCAACATAGTGTAGCTCGGAATCATCGTTCTGTGTGTCAACATTCGAGAATGCTAAAATAAAAAAAAAGGTTTGTGATTAAAAAAAAAAAAAAAAAAAAGATTAAGAAGAAATTTTATGCGTAACGGGTCGTCGTACCCATACATAATTAGTGAAATGAGAATAAAATTGTGTGTAAGTTTATGTAGGTCATCAATAAATCACACAAAAGCAGTGAAGTTACGATTTGAGTGCAATAAGGGGTCGTCGCACCCAGTTTTGCACGTACAGTTTCCTTTTAAACATCACAGCAAGAAAAAGTGTCGTGTTAAATACTGAAAGTAGAAAAAAATTTAGTATTCTGATACAGAATGTTAAACACAAAAAAAAAGGAGAAATACAGATAAAATTTTTATCCACACATAAAAAATTATGAATAGAAATTTTAATTTAGACGTTTCTCATATTGACAGTAATTATCCTTAGCTTTATATACTGAAATTTTGATAGATTCCCTTTTCATACTTTAGTATTTCATAAAAAAATGCCCAAATTATTATCATTCCTTCTTTTTGTTTTATTCATGTATGTCAGTGTGAACAGAGAAGATCTTATTAAATTAACAATGTTCATTTTTAAATTCTTGTATTTCATTTGCACATTTAAATGCATTCTTCTCTTTTCATGCTCATTTTTCAAAAGTTATTATTATTTTCAGTGCATGTTGTTTTTGTATTTATGGGTTGCATACTTAAATATCACAGATTTTTATTATTTTATGTGTTCGCGCATTAATTTTTGCTGACATTACTTGTCCTTAATTAATTGCAGTTTGTGTTTCGCATTCTCGTTTTTACAAATTTTTTTTTGCCATTAACTATGCCAGTACCTTGTTAAACAAGCCTTTTTGATTTTTTTTCACTTTCGGTTGTCGTGTAAAAAAAAAAAAAAAAAAAAAAAAAAAAAAAAAAAAAAAAAAAAAAAGGAATTTTGGCATTGGTATTTTTGAATGGTTAATTAGTTTATTTTGAAGGCAGTACAGTTTTTTTTTTTTTTTTTTTTTGAAAAGAAAAAGAAATTTTGTGTTTGCATTTTTTTTAAAAAAAAAGGGGTATTATTTAGTGTCTGCATTTTCATTGTTTTGTTTGCTGTGTTCACAGATTGTTTACCCCCCCCCCCTCATTAAATCTGTCTAGATTCACTCGTAACTTACCAGGCTTTACTCTCTGACTAATGCAAAATTTAATTTTTGGTTTTGCCTTGCATTTTCATGTTATTTCCACCAAATTATTAATTTTAATACTGGTTAACAGTCACTTTTTTTTTGTGCACCTAGTTTATTTATACATCTTTCTTTTGATTTATATTTGTGTTTTTCCTTTTGGTAAACATCTATGGCTGATATTGAGCTAAACCAAGCTTCAGCTACTTCCCAAACAATGTCAGAGAGAGATAATAAATTTGGGTCTACTTTTGGACAATCACAAGTTTCAATATCCCCTTTACTTGATTTTTATGAGGAAAATTTAACAAAGTTTTCAGACACAATTGTTGCTGAAGCCACAGCATTTCAAAATCAAATACAAAGTCAAAATAACACTGATACACTTGCCTCTAATTTTAAGGAACTCAAATTCACAATTGAATGGGATCTTAATATTTTGAAAGAGACCTTTCAGGGACTCAAAGATGAATACACTAAAGTAAAACATGATAAGGAAAATTTATTTTTGGTAAATAATAAACTTTTGGAACGGGTACGTGACTTGTCTCAGGAACTACAAAGTAAAACTAAACCTCACATATCAAATACTCAAAAAGATATCACTCCTTCGGTTAATACTGCTTGTTTAAAATCTGTTCAGAATATGTCCACACAGACAGATAACAACCTCATTATCAAATCTCCACACACTACAATACATGAAAGTTGCAATACAAATCCCTCTTTTTCTAGTAATCAACAGGTTAATGATTTATGTGACAGTAACAATTTTCATCCCAGTATTTTCAGTACCCCTAAGAAAGATAGTACCAATTTTATCCCTGTTGTAATCATGCGTTTGCCTGAAAATTTTAGCATACCTGACAATTTTTTGGCCATTTCAAATCTAACTGATACTTCTTCGCCTCCCATTCAATTTCAAAGCAAAATAAAAATAAAGCATTGTAATTTATTTAACTGGATTTTTCTAATGCCATCCCACTTTGCTGAAATTTTGCTTGTACATAAACATATTATTATTCAGGCCACAAAGTTTACTCTTAAAAGGTACATAGATATAAAAAGATGTTTTACATGTCAGAGTCTTTTTCATTTAAGTAAATTCTGCCCTAATGACATAATATGCCCTGTCTGTGCTATGTCACATAAAGATCCTAATTGTGTAAACACACCAAAATGCATTAATTGCATGAGGTGCAATGAATCAAGTAATACCCATTTTGACATTCAACATACAGCTTTTTCTCATAACTGCCCAGCTGTCAAGAGATATATAAACATACAAAGACAATCGCTTCATACAACTGAGTCTATTTCAAATGAGAAATGATGTTTTTTTCTTTAATTTAATTTTCCTGGTCACACATTACATATTAAAGGATGAATTCACTACGTTTTTATGCATTCTTTATACATTTTGACAGATTTGCTTTTATTTTTATAAAACATTTAGTATTTTGTTTCCCTCACATTTCCTGTTACACTTTAAATTTTAACAATGTTTCTTCACATTAATGTGTGTACAAATGCAGTTTATTTCTTTTTCTTATTCGGCTATCAGGCGCCAGATGGTTGAGTAATAGAAAGAAGGCATGTAAGAGTGAAAATTTTGATGCGGGTCGTCAATTTTGTTTTTTCACTTGGTTTTGGTTGTTTCGCGTTGGTGTACACAATCAGCTTATACATATTTACACATTCAAGCACATATATGCACACTTTTCTTTCCCCTTTTAATTTTTTTGTGGATGCAGTAACAGGAATGCAGTTAACAGTAACAATATTTCAACTCTATTGTTATACAGGCTACATTTTCCACATTTAATACATTTTTCATGGTATATATATTTTTTTTGCGTTCTCAATTAAATTTTAACTTTAAAAGGATTTTTGACAGTACAATTACATTTTTTACTTTCCTCAACTTTGAGTTATATATTTTTTTTCTTTTACACACATTTTTCCTTCATGTGTTTTTACACAAGGTCATGTGCATTTCTCTCTCGGTCAAGGTATATTAGATACCAGGTCATGTGATTTCTTTTACACTCATTTTTTCCTTCATGTGTTTTTACACAAGGTCATGTGCATTTCTCTCTCGGTCAAGGTATATTAGATACCAGGTCATGTGATTTCTTTTACACTCAATTTTTCCTTCATGTGTTTTTTACACAAGGTCATGTGCATTTCTCTCTCGGTCAAGGTATATTAGATACCAGGTCATGTGATTTCTTTTACACTCATTTTTTCCTTCATGTGTTTTTACACAAGGTCATGTGCATTTCTCTCTCGGTCAAGGTATATTAGATACCAGGTCATGTGATTTCTTTTACACTCAATTTTTCCTTCATGTGTTTTTTACACAAGGTCATGTGCATTTCTCTAGGTCAAGGTATATTAGATACCAGGTCATGTGATTTCTTTTACACTTTTTTTCTTTCATGTGTTTATACACAAGGTCATGCGAATACACTTTAGGTCATGTGCAACATATCAGGTCATGTGGTTCTTACATTTTTTTCTCCTATTTCTCGGGTTGAGGATTGTACACCAATTTCACTTGTTTTCTCAAAACTCGTTCATGATAACACACAACACAGTCTTGTCATGTGTTTACATTTTTTTTACACTTTTATCATGTGATATAAATCCTTCCCTCATTAAATATAAAATTACTTTGTAATTAGGTAGTTGAAAACCTCATTCACACAAATATCTTGAATATTTTTTTTTTCTTTTAACACACTTACCGTTAAATTCTCTTCGGTTCATTTTTTTATTTTGTTTTTGTTAAATGGCTCATTCTAAAAAAAAAACAGTTCACATTTTTTTTTACAGTTTGTCATGCTCACACTTAACCATTTCATCTTAATTGTTCAAGGTTAGATTTATCCCCTTTACATATTACAGTGCTTCAAACGACACTTAGTTTTTTTTTGTTTGTCACATCTACATTATAGGGTTATTTATTTTTTTCACACTACATGTAAATTCCCTTGTTACACTTACCTCTTTTTATGTAGTGGCAGTACATGAAAAGAAGGTCACTTACTTCACTAATAATTAATTTTCATTACATGCATTTTATTACAACATTGTAGTTCCACAATAATTACAAATTATTTTGGACAGTGGAATAGTACCATGCAAAAAAAAAAAACACAAAAAAACCTTGTATCATTCTTATTTTTTGAAATATTCCAGTTGTAGTAGCACCTAAACTTGACTATTTTGTTTTACTTTTACCCGGACAGACTGTTTCAATTTATGAGATGGATTACATTTCATCTTATACTTTTATTTTATTTTTCTAATTCATCCCCCAAAAGTCGTGAACCGTTCAAAATTATGCCCCAAGGTTTCACGCCACACCTGTCTTGCGAAACATTTTTACCTTGAATTGGCCTGCCAATTCCTTTATGTTAATTTTTAAGTGACTTCCAAGCGCGCTCCTTTCGTAGATCAGTGCGATTTTACTGAGGAGCGGGGCGGACTTATATTGTACGCAATGTGGGTTCGTCCACTACTCCCTTCCCCCCTAGGGCCGACGTCTTAAACCGAAGCCATAATACTTGTACTGTTTGTACAAGAATAAGGGCTACAACCTTTTTATGGGCATGCCAGTGGCATCTCTTTTCTTTTAGTAGTCCTGTGCCTTATGCACAAATTTTCATTTTCAATGTTTACCAACATACACTATTTTTAGAACATATTAGTTTAGTTAGTTTTCTTTTATTTTTTTAAATATATACTATTTGTGTTTTGTGTTTTATAAAAATATATTTTTGCTTGCAATTATGCCATTTTGATCTCAAAAAGGATCAATTTAAAGAGAAGTTATCAAATACTAAGCTAAAAGGTGATCACAAATAAATAAATAATATACTTCTCTCAATTTTTGCCCATGACAAAAATAAAATAAATAAACAGCTGGTACCAGCGCCACAACAAAAAAAATTGAATAAAGGATCCAATAGTAATCAAATATTTTGTGGCAATTTTTTGAACTTTTAAGGAGCTCCCTGTCATGATAATTATAAAGATATATATGGCCATTGTTTTTATTTACATACGCTGCAAGCAAATAGATATTCAATCATTTTTGTAGTACTTATATATATACTTGTATGTTTTTGATATGTGTTTTTATATATATTTTGGTAGACAACACATTCAGTATCCTCAAAATTATGACAACAATAGTAAAATAAAAAAAAAAAAAAAAAAAAAACTTTAATACAAGTATAAAGTTTTTTTTTTTGTGGTGGCTGGGGTGAGTTATGTAGCGGAGATTATCGCTACATATCTTTTCCTCTTCATAAAAGCAATAATTATTTCCCTTTAATAAATTCTTTGGTTTATTGTAATTTCCCTTTTCACTAATAAACCCAGTAGTTTAAATTAATTCTACATTTAATAGTTAAGTTCTAACTTTCATACTCCCACTAATAGAAGTAAAACTTTTCATCTTTTGGAGCTCTCTGTATAAAATAATAATAGAACTTCCTTTCTCACAAATTTTCTGTTGTGTCTGTGAAAAACCATCTGCCCATACTTACTGCACTTTTTAACAAAATAAAGAAAGCTATGGGCTTAGTTCATCAGAATCTTTTATCCGTTACATTTTATTAACATCTGCCTTCCACACCCTGTTTTCATTCTCACATTTAAAGCTTAAAACTAGAAATACTTTTATCTCTGTTTATCCTGACTGTGCTTTCTTTCTATTTAATTGCGCATCTGGATAACTTAAAGTTTTGTCTGCAAAAGGCAAATGTATGTAATGATTTGCTTGTCTCAGAAACTTCCCAAGCTTAAAATATTTCTTTAACCCTATAAAATATTCGCAGATGTGAAAATGACCCTTGGGTTCCTAGAACGCAAAAGTTAGCTCCGCAAGGGTTTGCTCATACTGAACGTGTGGTTTATCAAATATCGCCAAAATTCTTTGTATGAAAAACTTCCTATGCCTTTTGGCGATAAGGGCTATGATGTTGTATCATCACTCCACTGATTGCCATCGTATCGACTACATGTAGGGCACTGAGCTCTCTCAGAATCACCTCCCCTTATGGGGAGTTTGCTTTGTCGTACCGCAAGTTAAATAAATGTGTCCTAAAATGTAACTTGCTTTTCGGAGTTTTTTTGTGTGTGCTTCTCTTGGTAAATCACCTGGGCCTATGAATTAACACCTCTACACCATCCTCATTTATTTCAAGCACAAGTTAGTATGGGACTCTGTGATCGGTAGTTTTGGAGAAGCATCCAATTAATCATATTGCTGTTTTTTATATTTAGATCCTTTTATTCAAATTTACTATCAGAAATAAGCACCATTTCCTATCTTACTTACTCAGATATTTTTTATTTAGGTAAAATTTAGTCAAGTAATCAAAAACATGATAAATATTAATATCACATTTTCAATATAAAGACAAAAGATTAAATTTTTGTCTAAGACCAAAAAATTGAAATAAAACATCAAACCATCTGAAAAGTTGAAGTCAGTTCTTTCAATTTCATCTTTCTGCTACACGGGATAAAGTTTTTAAATAATTTATTTGTTTTTGCATGCATAATTCAGTTATGTAGTTAATTTGCACTATGGCATTTAATTATTACATCTTTGTTATTCTTTATTACATAATTTCACAAATCTTGTCATTGACATATCTGTCATAGTGCTTACTAAATTTTCAAGCTTACATATTTGTTATGATATTAATTATTTTTATTTATTTTTTAATTATTGTTGTATGTCATTTGTCAAGTTTTCATATTTTTCTGTTCTTTTTATTCTGTTTATTTAGTCAACAAAGCACAAAATATTTAACTTTTTAGAATTTTCAATATTTTTTCTTATAATTTATGTTGCTATGCTGTAGCATTTTCAATGCTGCTAACCCTCTGGATTTTTTTAATTTCACAATTTCTGAATAGAATTCTTTGTCATATTTAATTACAGAAATTTTTCATTAAATAAAACAAACATTTCTATTTTGAAAAGCGATATTTAAATATCCAAAGAGAATCTCTTCTTTAAAACAATGTGCTTACACTAATATTGACCTTCACTGGGTTTTTTTTTTTTTTTCAAATTATACATCAACCAGAATGATTTATGATCTTGAGCAGTTCACTGAACTACAGAAAAAGAAAGTATCTAAACTAAAACAACTGATAAAAAAAAAAAAAAAAAAAAAAAAATGCTTTAAAGTTAAAAACTAGGTTTGTTAGTTTCTAGTTCTTGTTACAGCCATAATCAACAAATAAACTAGTCTGAAGTTGCATAACTCACTTGCAACTTAGCATGGTCAAATTATACTGCTACAAATCTAGTGTATATTGTAAATATTCAAATTATTTCTGCTATGAGCAGGTGAGTTCAATGTCTCTTAATTGAACTAGCACTCCACCAGAAAATGTATCTCTTATTGAAAGATATCAGTTGTTTAAGACTACCGTAAAATACCGTTAGTCTGCCCCCCCCCCCCCCCAAACGTGACGAAAAATCTTAAAATAATCAGACGGGGGGTGCTTACAAAGGATTTTTCACAAAATTTTCATTTTTTGTGAGATATCTGCAGGATTATTATTTATTTATTTATTTATTTTTTATTTTTTTTATTTATTTATTTTTTTTTTTTTTTTGCTAAATTTGACAAAATTTGTAGAGTTTTATAGCGATATTTGACGAATTTGCAAATTTTTTTCACGATACTTGACAAAATTTGCATTTTTTATGCAATTCTTGATGAAAATGTGCGTTTCTTTCATGATTCTTTGATGAAATGTGCATTTTTTCGAGCTTTTTTTAATAGAAATGGTGCTCTTTTAGCTTTTTTTTTTTTCTTTTTTTACAAATTTTATGTTTTTTCTGCGATTTTTTGACGTAATTAATGTTTTTTCCGGGATTTTTTGACATTTTATTTATAGATACCACATATTTGTGTTTCTCCTTACAATTTTTTTTTTACAAAATGTGCATTTTTTTTGGTGATCCTTTGAGCAATTCACTATTTTTCTGCAATCTTTTGACGTAATTTGCATTTTTTTTAGGGATTTTTTGAAGTAATTTGCATTTTTAAATGATCCTTTGATTGCATTTTTTAAGATCTGACATTTTTGGCAATTCTTCGGTGAAATACATGATTTTTTCACGATCCTTTGAAGAAATTTGCTATTATTTTTCGTGATTTTTTGACAAAATTAGCATTTTTTAAGCGATTATTAGATAAAATTTCCTTTTTTTTTTCTTCATGATTTTTTGACGTAATTTCCATTTTTTCAGCAATTTTTTTTGGGGGGGGGGGAGGGGGTGCTTTCTCAGGATTTTTTGAAAATTTAAAATTTTCTATAAAGTGGCAAGGGGGGGGGGTTAATCGGGAAGGGCGTATTAAGGGTATTTTACGGTAATGTACACAGCTGATCTTAGCTACCTCATTTTAGTACTAAAGTGAAAGGCAGGTGTAAAGTGTCTGTGTTAGTACAGAATTATGAGAAAAGGTTTCAGGAGGTGGGGGTTTTCTGAAATCCTGTTGAATATTTTTCATTGATTATAAATGTAGGGTTATATTTACAAATGGAACTGTAAATTATGACTGACAGCTCGACTGTGATTGTAGGTGTTTATCCATATGAGTGAGATATTTTGAAATATCACTGTTGGAATTTATTTCCTTTAGTTACTAAAAAATTTTGTTATATTGATTCATTTTAGACCAACTGATTTTCATGCAATCATGAGTATAAAAATGCATATTTGAGGCATTTTACTATTGTTAATTTCCATATTTCTCTGGAATGTTCATAAAGTAAACAGTTGTAATATTCAAAGGAATGTTTTTCTTTGTAACATACATATATTATTTAGCCATTAATCACTGGGCACTTCCAATTTTAGACATTTTGTTAAATATTTAAAGATATATTTGTCAGAATTTTCTGGACCTTCAGGATTATGAAGAAAAAATGTTTGACTTCATATTTATCAATATTTATTTGATAAGAGGAATTAGAAGACCAGCTAAAAGTCAGAGAAAATAATAATATTTAGGGTCGCCTTCTAAAATATAATGCATGGAATGATCTATCACTATAGCTTATGAATATGTGGATATTGTACAGCATGTGTATTCATTTTTGTAAGAGTAGAACACATATATATTCATGGAGATATATTGATTTTTTTATAAAGCTTTAAAAAAAAATCCATGTGTTTTGTTTATATCATGCAAGATTTTCTACCAAATTTAACACTACTTTCTGAAAATTTGACAAAATGTAGTAGAAATAATTAACAACATTCATTACATACAAACTTCTTTGCTGATAGCCAGTATCCCTTTCTGGGGAATTTTTTGCAAGAATTTTTTGCAGAATTTTTAATCATTTATCACAGGTATTTCAAAGCAGAAAATTATGTCTAATTGAATTGGGAAAATGCTCAGATAAAATAAGGCAAAATTTTCAATAAATTTTTTCTGGTAAGAAACATTTAAGATTCTCAAAACCTTATACAGCAAGTATACCAAATGCTTGTCCCCAAGGGGTTAATAAATGTGACAATCTGTGGAAGATCACTTATCTTTCAGTAGTTTTTAGAGAGCAACAAAAAATCAGCTAATTCTATCGCCTATATCTTTCTGAATTTTCAGGATATTTGACTGACTTTTCTTTTTATGAGTTGCACCATGAAATTGACTATTAAATTGTTAAAAAGAAAAAAAACTAACCATGTGTGCAGGCACAGATAAAAAATATTTCATACAGCTGCTCATATTTCATCAAATTTTTAATATATTTACATACCAATTGCACTATATTTATGTTGTTTCTACTACATTCTGTCAAATTTTCAGAAACTGGAATTAAATTTGGTCGAAAATCCTGCATGATATAAACAAAAAATATGCAAGAATTTTTTTAACTTAAAAAAAAATCGATATATCTTCATGAATAAATATATTATATTCTCAAGAATAAGTGACATGGTGCATATGTGTTTGAAAGTTTAAAAATTCCACGATGCAGCACTACAACAGGGCAGCAGGTAAAACTATTTTTTCCCCCAGATAGCAATATGTAGATGAAATCCATTTCATATTCATTCACCAACACATCCAAATGCTCACCATGTGTGAATGCATTTTGTAACTATAGCAAATTAGTCCCCCCCCCACACACACACATTCAATAAAATCATTGTTCTGAGTGATCTGATCCCCCTAATTTTAAAAAGATAATGTTCTGAAAACAGGTTATCTATTCTTTTTGATGACTCCATCTCTCAGTAGACAGTAAACAAAATGAAGCTGTTGTCAATCTAAAAGACAAAGTAATAAAACAATTTCACTATATTCTATTTACCTCTGTGGAAGTATGAAGATAAGAGAAATATCATTGATGAAACTTTCTCATAAAAAAAAAATGTTTATTTTTTTTAAACTTATATTTTTTCAAAGAATTTATTGATAGCTTTAATGTTATTGCAAAAACTAATCAATTTGCAGTTTGACTCATATTTGTAATGAATCAGTAGGTGGCGTCAAAGTCAACTGGTAATGTACTTGCATTTTTCTTTTTTATAAATCTGGCAACATTGCTCATAACTGAATCGCAATAGGCATTCTGTTTGAATAAGGAGAGATAAGAGCATGTGTGCAATTTTGTTATTTTTGTCAGTTATTTTTAGTAGTAAATCAAGATGCCTCCTAAGTGTCTTAAGAGCTACACAACAGTATTTAAACTTTCAGTCGTAGAAAAAGCTGAAATAATCGGAAATCAGGCTGTTGGATTAGAGTTCAGAGTTCACGAGCACTGTGTGTGCTGCTAGAGATCTGAAAAATCTGATCTACAGGAAATGCTGAAATTGAAGACAGTGAGGATATGTGGAGTTCTGCACTGGCCAGTACTTTAATCAAATTTAGCAGAATGAATACAAGACCAAAGGAAGTTCATTTTTGCTATCTCAACAATTCAAATTCATCTACAAGCTCATGTAATGGCATCAAACATGCAGATTACAAATTTTAAAGGTGGTCCAAACTGGTGCTTCTGGTTCATGGCACGAAACAATTTATCTCTCCCAGCATGCACTACAGTTAGACACTATTTGCTTGATAATTGAGAAAGAAAAAAATCGTCATTTTTAACTTTTGTGAGAAATTTAATTCGATAAAAAAAACTATACAGAGGGACACGTGATCAATATGGGCAAAGTCCCTTAACGTTCGATGTTCCTTCTACTAGAACTTTTCACACAACTGGAGAAAAATCTGTTTATATATCAACAACTGGGAACAAAAAAACATTGTTCACTTGCATATTAGCTTGTGCCACAAATGGCAACAAGCTAAAGCCATTATTGATTTTCAAACGTAAAATGATACTGAAATGTAACTTTCCACCAGATGTTATTATCAAGTGCAATATCAAAGAGTTGATGTGTGATGACATAATGATGGAATGGTTTAATGAGATATGGTAAAAAAAAATTATCTTACCAACTTGCAGGCCTGTTAATAATGGATTCGATGAAATCACACTTACCTAAGTCCGTAAAAATGATGGGAAAAAAAACTATCAGCTTGCCATAATTCTAGGGGGTTTAACAAAATGTTTGCAACCCCTGGATTTATCCATAAACAAATCTTTCAAGGTCAAAGTCAGAAAAAGTGGGAGATATGCAGGGGTGCAGAATATGACCGATCCGGCGATCTAGGATCGGGGGAAATTTTAACTACTCGGGGAAATTTTCCAGAAATATATACATTTGGTTTCGATTTTAACAACGAATTCCATAGTTTCCTGCGATAGAAAAATTTCCCAACAAATAAAAAAGATATGCATGGCGACCTTCACAAAACCGATCTCAGAATAATATGTACCGTATATCAGTGGTGATTCTGTTCTGAATTTGAGGCATTTAAGGCATTTCTGAAGTAAGGCATTCGGTTTGGAAAATTAAGTCATTAATCTGAAAATTCGGACATAAAAATACTGGAAATTTTACTCAAGAATTGCGGTAAAAACTAGAATTTCATCACAAGATCGCAAAATAACCACAAATTTAGTCACAAAAAGGCGAAAAACCCACGAATTTCGTCAAGATATCCCAAAATAACTGCAAACTTCATCAAAAGATCGCTTCAACCATGATACTCTGCTGCAACCTTTCCAAAAATTTGTTGTAATCTTTAGATTTATTTTTATTTTTATTTTAACTCAGAATCGCCCTTGCTATATATGCTCACGCATAAGTTGAGAAATACTGGAAGAATAAATTTTCTATACCTATGGTAATGCAGCATTTACTTATAACATACTGTAAAATTTTGGGGAAATTTTCATGCGGATTGGGGGAAATATTGGGAGTAGAAACATTTTCTGCTCCCCTGGAGATATGTATGCTCCAAGGAATACATACACATATGAATTCGGGGCAAATGAGGAGAGCCACATTCAAGGGAGTTGCGCAATGGGTATTGCAAGCATGGAAGTAAGTATCAGTGAAAACTGTTGTTTCAGGCTTTACTCAAGCCTCTATAATTTTGTCCAATGAGGAAATACCTTCTGATGAGGATGAAAATGAGAATATCCTCACAGATATTCCTGCTGACTTCACCTGCTGAAACTTTTTAGATTAGATAGTGAGGGAACAAATTTTGAAGGATTAGAATCCATCTAGTGAATTGATATAGTGTTCATATTTTCTTTTTCTTATTTCTTTAAAAATTAATTGTAAAATAAATGATGCATTTTATTTTGAAAAGTGATTTTATTTCATTGATAATTGTTTTCTAAAAAGATGTGTTATTATTATGAAATAGGATTTTATTCAACGATATATATATTAAGAAGAAACATATGTTTTATTATGAAATGTAATTTTAGTGCATTCAAAGTTTTGAGCTGACACAACATTTTTTAATTTTATTACTTTGAATTTTTAATTAGTAGTTCATGTGTAAACTTCTTCAAAGCATCAATTTTTCAAGTATGTAAACAAATCTTTTAATTGAATTTTTTCATGATAAACTCTATTTTATTGTGAATTCATATATTTTATACAATTATTATTGTTAATTTTAATCGAATTATGCCAATCGCTTTTTACAATGCTTATTTCATCCTTTATCTATGTTTCAGCGATGTGGTGCTTCTGAGGGCTGCAGCGCTTATGTGTATATATATATATCTTTGTACCAATTTTTTTGATGATGTGTCTCTTACGATTGGTGTGGTGCATATTCTCGAAAATACGGTACTATCCTTGCACAAATAACTACACATATTGTGCAATATCCATATATTCGATAGCTGTAGCAATAGATCATTTCATTAAATTTATTTTACAGCATGACCCTCTGTTATTATTTTTCTGTTATTTTTTGTTGGCCCTGTAATTATCCTTCTGGTCAAATTGCCTTTGATAAATATAAAATCAAATGTATTCTTCATAATACTGAAGTTCTAGAAAAATCTGACAAATATATGATTAAATATACAACAAAATGTCTTAAATTGGAAGTGTCTTGTGATTAATAGCTATATAATGTATATTTGTTTTAATGCTTATGCATCCATTTTAAAACAGTTGATTCACTATGTGACTATATTACTGAATTTTAATAAATATGTTGCAAAATTTAAATATTTTTTAAATATATGATTATAAATTCAGTTTATTAGAAATAAAGACTATATTTTATTTCTAAAAATATTTATGCGACACTCTTGAAAAAAAAAATGCATATACTGACTCATTTAGTGTCTAGTCAGCAAATTCCCTTTATTTAATGTTTAAAGGTGTCTTTCTTATTTATTTAAAATTGTATTGCAAAAATTCAGATTAAAATAAATCATTTTTCTAATGTAATTCGTTTTATCGAAAACAATTAACGTCTAATCTGCACACCATCACACTGTAAATGTTGCTTCTATTATTGAAATAAAGTATTATGAAGCATAAAAGCAAAAGGATTTTAGTTATTTCAATATTTTGTGTCAGAAAGTTTAATTTTTGTTGTTGATTTTATGCATTTTTTAATATCTTATATGCATATTAATATTATAATTCTGTTTTAGAAAATCATAAAGTTCAAGAATCATTTGACAATCACCGAATCACAAAGTTGCTTTTAGTAAGTCAGTTTTTATGATTGTTTTTTATTTATAATAATAAAGGTTTAAAATGTACTACTATTTCTAAAATATTTAATTATTTTTCTTATTATTTGTTTTAAAGTTCAGTAACTTTCTCTTTCTACTATTGAATGGGTCATATGAAACGTAAATAAATAAATAACTGGCATTAAACTACCAGTGACGGCCCAATTAAGGATGAATTTTCAGCTTTTATCTAATAATTACTATTCCATGTACATTTTTGTCATAATGATGATCAAAATAAAACAAGACAAGGTAGAAGAAGACTTTCCTGTTGAGAAAGTCAACAAAATAACAATTTATTCCTTAACAAAATTTGTTTTACTAAAAAGTACAAAAACATCAATAATTGCCAGCTTTGCATCTGTATTTGCCCATCACTACACTAGTGTTCCTGGAAAATACAGTATTTGCATTTTCGTTCCTCATACAATGCAAACATGGAACATAAACAGCAAGAAACATAAATTTGTATACAAACAGTTATTTGTTTGCAGTATACAGGGTGAGTCATAAATATCGAAACAATAGGCTATCTCCTTAAATATTGCCGCTAGACCCATACTTCCAATTGCAAAAATTCATAAAAAAGGGTAACATTTTTGATAAGATAAGTTGCAACTCCATGGGGGGGTCTATTTGAAAAATTATGAAAATTAACTTTTTATACGTCCCCCGTAGGATAAAAAAACATTTAGGAAAACTTTCCCTATCCAGTCCTGAAAAGACACAAAAAATTGCATCTTCATATCTTCAAAATTCACAGAGTTATAGCCATTTGAATTATTCATCAGGTTTTAAGGGATTAGACACAAATTGAAATGTGAGCAATTCAAAAGACAATGTTACTTTAACAGTTCTAGGAAACATGTAAAAAATATATTTTTTGAATTAGAATTTTGATTTCTTTTTTTCTTTTTTTTTTTGTGATGGTTAGCCATATAATTTGCTAAGAAAAATCACATCCTAAAATTTATCCTAAAATTTATAAAAATTTCATATGGTTAGTACTGGTTTAAATGGTATAATTAAAAATCATTATAACTCAAAACATTATTTATCAGATTTCAGTTTCTTTCCATTTAATTAAAGATGAAAATCTGATTTTAGTTTTGTTTCAGGGTTTTTTTTCAATATTAATTTTAAAACTATTAAAAATATTTATTGAAAAAAATAATGTAACTTTAAAAAAAATTCATTTTTTCAAGAGTAAATATTTTTTCAATTTTGCCCGAAAAAAAATAAAAATAATAATGTAAAATAATTAAAAATGACGTGTTTCAAATTTGTACTTTTTTTCTTTAACAATTCTTAACTTTTAATAATTTAAAGACAAGAAATATAGTCGGGAAAAAATTAATTGTGCAGGAAAAGGAGTTATACTGTTTTACTGCCCGTCAGTTATTTAAAAGAATGCTTTTCTAAGTTGCAGATTAAGTCTTTTTTAGAAATTTACCTCTCATAACATTAAGCATTTTATCGTTCTGGAGAGGCTGTTAAAAATCTGTATTTTGGACCCAGGCCGGGTCAGAACCGAGATGTTACTTTTTCCTGAACACTCGCCTATCCGGGCCTAAAGTATTTTTCATACCTGCTCTCTTCTTTCTAGGTCTGCGCTGGATGAAATTTTCAATCCTGGTCTTGAACAATCCGTATTAAAATCACTGTCTCTGTCTAACTTAATACGTGCCTGAAATAAGTAAAATTTGGTTCAATCAAATTTTTCATTTGGCCATTTTCAAAGGCCATTTGTCAATAAATGTGTATTTTTTCTTTCCTATGCGATTCAGTCTTAAAAGGTTTTACTGTATAACATTTTTCAAAGTCTATAACGCACGGGATATGGATTAGCGATATTAAAATATAAGTTAAACATTTACATGTAAACAAAGATTAATTACTAAAATAAATATATCACCGCCTTTTTTGCTTCTTTAATAATAAAAATTATAAATATATAAAACGAAAAGCTATAATAAGTATTTTTGGTCCGAACTCCTTCATACGAAAGAACTTTTAACCACACTGAAGTAAAAAACTATGTAGAAATTCACGGCAAAGCTGGGCTATTATTAAAACTTTTCTCTAGGCTGGTCTGGGTTATGATTTTAACATTTTTCCATGCCGGGGAAAACTTTTTTCCCCCATGGGTCGGTTTGGGTCCGGACCTACATATTTAGATCCATGCAGACCTTCAGTGCTGACGATCAACATAATTTGAAAACAAGTTTTGATTTAAATCAATACGCTGCTTTATTATGTCCAAATAAAAGGCACTGACTTAAATCGACATTTAATAATGTATAATTTGTGGACAATCCCTCAATCGCTTTGAAAATCGGTTAAAAATGCTTCGTTTATAAGCATGGTAAAGTGGTGTAAGTCGCGAATTTTAGAGAATTTTGGATTTTAATATCTCTGTCAGGTTTTTAGATAAGGAGGTGAAATTTTTTTGTTCAATTTAGGAATGGATAAGGAATAATTTCCTAATTGGGAATTTTGCTCTATGGGCACTGTATAAAAATTTAATTTTCGTATTTTTTTAAATAGACCCCCCATGGAGTCGCATCTTATCTTATCAGAAATTTCACCTTTTTTTTATGAATTTTTGCAACTGGAAGTATGGGTCTAGAGGCAATATTTAAGGAGATAGCCTATTGTTTCAATATTTATGACTCGCCCTGTATATGCATATTATATATATGTACAGTGTGTCCCACACACATAAAGTCACCATTATTTTGTGCCATGATTCGACAGGAAACAAAACCATGTGAACGAAACAAATATATTAAGAAAGACTATATAGAAATGCATATTTACAAGGAATCCCTCCCTCCTTGCTCCACTTGGTCAGAAAAAAAATGAATGTATAGAAAAAGAGCAAGAAAGTATCCTACAGAAATAAACCCACTACTGTTAACAGCAAATATATTCTTTATGCTTATATATGACTTGAAATATATGATGTGGTATGCTATTTACTGATCCTTAGAAAACATTAGCATCAATATTATCCAAGGCTTCAATAATGGTGGCCTTCAGTTCTACCACAGCCTTGAACTGCCTGTCAGTGGCATTTAAAGCTCTACTGAGGATCCCTACACATTTTCCTGCAGATTTAAATGAAGGTACAGGGCAGGTCATTCCATGACATATCCTTAATTATCCAAAAACCATTCCTAAGAGGATTTTTCAAAGGTTATGGGGTCGTTTTCTGATTGGAAAATCCAATTTAGACCACCAATTCTATCTTCAGTTGGCAAGAAATGGGTTTCTGGCAATTCTTAGTAATTGGTAACCATGATTCGGCTGATGGAAAAGCCAGGTTAAGTTTACCACCATAGTTGAAGCTTTCAAACACCATTAATATGCCTCCACCTACCCATGCTGGGCCTGCCCATGTTGAAAACTATCCACAGGCAATGCAGAGTCGATGGGGCCAAATATGATCAAACCTGGAAGGGCCAGGGGCATCTTTTATTCCCAGATGAGAAAAAAGTTAGTTTGGATGGCTCAGAGTGCTTTGTTTTCTATGGGCATGACATGAGGAAACAAAAGGAAGTTTTCTCCACAAGACAGCACGATGGAGGCTTATTAATAGTGTTGGATTTGAGGAATTAGCAAATAGTATGCCACATCATATATTTCAAGTCATATACAAACATGGTGAATACATTGGCTACTAACAGTAGTGGCTTTATTTCGGCGCAACACTTTTTTCTCCCTCTTTTTTTATACATTCATTTTTTTCCTGACCAAATGGGGGGGGAAAGTGAGTTACTATTTGTAAATATACACTTCTATATAGTCTTTCTTAATATATTTGTTTTGCTCTCTTGGTTTTGTTTCATCTCCAATTATGGCACAAAATCATGGTGGCTTTATTCGTGTGGGACACACTGTATTTGTATAGCAATTTATTGATTATTTCAATACTTCCTTTTCTTTTTTTCTTACCTCTTGCTCCAAAAAGGACATTTACTAGGCTGTTTTATCTAATTTTTCAGTATAAGTGTTTTAACATTTCGTCACCAGAGAAATATTGATTATTCCTTTTGATTAAGTCTGAGATTAGTTTACATCATACAAATCATTTCTTCTTCATTTTACATAAGTTCCATTTTATATATATGCTATGCCTGAATAAGCATATATTATGTAAATTAAATGATTAAAATAAACTAATTTTCATATGGAGTAAAACAACTAAACTAATCTTTCATAGCAAGAATTAGGATTGCCCAAAACAGATATTCTAGACCAAAACTGAAAACAAATTTTGGTAATCTTCTATTTTTGGTCAAAAATGAAAATGTCCAAAAAAGTTTTAAGTAATTAATGCATACATAAATATACAGAATTATTAATTATAACTGTAGTCCAAGTTGGTTCTCTGTGCCTCTTACCAAAAGTTTTTATTTTCATATAAAATGTAATTAATTCATCTACATACAGAATGGTTTTCTAACTATACAAGTTTCATTTAAATGAAAAAATAAGTTAATTATCCATACCTTGATTTATATGTTATTATGATTTTTGTAAATGATCATCTCTCATATTAGAACGTTCTCAAAAAGTATTCAAAACACTTCTGCAGTTTCAAACTAAAAACAATTTATTACTATTATGTCTGCAGTATTGAATAAGCATGTGAAAAGATCACCAAAACTTAGTCATATATGCATTGCCTGCTGTATAATTTACACTCTCATCTTGAGTCTGTCATGATTGATAATTATAAACAGTGAAGTTCATAGAAATAAATGAAAAGTGTCTCATTTTATCTGATACAACCCAAGTCTGTGAATAATGTTGATAATTTTCAAAAGAAGAAATGAGATTTTTGTACCACAGATAGTTTCAATTGAGTTTCAGTCCAGCTGAATTTTCAGCACCATTTTTGCATAAGCGAACTTTCTGTAAAACTATGATTTTGGGCCAAAAATAAAACAGAATTTTCATTTGATCTGTAATTATGGTACACCATAGTATAAATGAACCTTAACATTGTAAAATAACTTAAAATTTGTCCCCATGTTCTCAGAAATTATTCAATCTCAAAGAGATTGTTTATTCCTTACTATACAATAGACCAACTCAAATCCACACAGCTTGAAACCAGAGGTTGTGCGAATTTTAGAATTTTATGGATTTCTGGTCATTGCTTTGTTTACATTTCTTGAACTGCAACTTGAATGCAATTAATAATACAATCCAAACTATAATGAATGCTTACAATATAATAAAATATTAAAATAAGCAATAAACTAAAATAATAAAAATTTAGTTAATTTTTAAATGTTTAAAATATTAAAAGCAAAGGTCAAGTTAACCACTTCAACGGCTGCCCCGAGATAAGTCGGGGGTTAAAGCACTGTTTCCCCATACCTGCCGCCGGTTAAGTGGTTAATAATCAATAATGCATGATGAAATATTCATTATAAAGATGAAATGTATTTTTCCTGAATTATTCAATAAATTTTGCCTCCAAAGTACATTACTGATTCACTTCAAAATCATAGAATAAGGAAGTTTTATTTCAGGTAGCCAGACTTAATAACCAAAAAACTTGATTAATACATAAATACATTTGGTAAGAAGATTGTGATTAGCCATGATAACAGCAATATCTCAAGTTTTTTCAGGAATAAATTTATTCTTCTTTCATGAAAAAAATATGAATTCAGTAATATTATCAGAAATTACAAATCAAAATACATATGGAATTGATATAAACTAAAAAAGTCATTTTTTTCCCTATATCTCAGTTGAATGTTTCATTGTTTACATTCATAAATTATGTGCAGATTTTAGAGAGTTGTGGATTTTAGAGATTTGCAGATTTTAGGGTTTCAAATTTGAGGGAGTCTATTTTATAAACAAATCACTCACCTTTCAATTTTTTTTTCCTTTTTTATAGAAAAATAAATATAATGTGAAGGAATATAGTTTATATTTTAGCAAGTTTTTCTCACATAAGTAAATCAATAATTACAGTAGACGGCATTAAATCTGCAAGCATGGGACCAGAGGTTGTGCAGATTTTAGAATTTTGCTGATTTCTGGTCATTGCTTTGTTTGCATTTTATAAATGGTAATTTGAATGCAATAATGCAACTGAAATTATAATGCATGCTTGCTCAGTAGTAAAATATTAAAATAATGTAATAAACTAAAATAATAAAAAGTAAGTTAATTTTTAAATGATTACATTATTAAAAGAAAAAGTCCAGTAGATAATTAATAATGTATAATTAAGTATGCATTAAAAGGATGAGATACATTTTTTTTAAATTATTCAATGAAAATTTCCTGTTAAAGATACTCTATTAATTCCCATCAAAATTATGAAGTAAGTAACTTTTATTTCAGCTTTAGTCAGTCTTAATAGGAAAAAAAGCTTGATTAATACATAAGTATATTTTGTAAAAAGGTTGTAATTACCAGTAACACAGGCAATATCTTTTTTTCGTGTGTGTGTGTGAAAAATTTATACTCTTTTCATGAAAAACTATGAGTTTAGTCATATTATGAAAAATTAGATATCAAAATACATGCAGAATGATATAGAACTAAAAAATTCTGTCTTTACATCTAAACTGTAAGTTTCTTTGAGGTTCTGTAATGATGTGCAGATTTTAAGGAGTCTATTGTATTTAATAATTTATGCTGTTCTTACTTGTATTAGTAGCACTCTGCAAAGTAGTGTCATTAAATAACCTATAACATACATTTTAATTTCCATACACATGATTTCACTGTACTTTTCTTGTAGTTCGAATTTGTCAATAACTTCATTTCTATGGGATATATTGCTTTCTATGAACAAGATCTGGCTTTGTTGAAATGGGTAAGTTCTAGCAAGTATTTTTAAATTCATAATGGTAATTTTGCACTATCATGAGATCTAACTACTCATAGTAAAATGTATTTTTATAATTTTCTTAAATGTCAGTTATATAGTCCCTATATTATTTTTTAGAATATTTAGCTTGTCAGTTTACTCAGTTCATTGCAGAAAATGTATATTTAATTATGTATGTGTATGTAAAACTGGGAAAACTGTTTGTTAAAGTTGAAAAGTATTTTCTGTTTTTCTAAACTAATTTTTTGCAGCTAGTAATATTTATCAACATATAATCTTAGTTTTCTTTAAAATGAACTATGTGATTCAGTTAATAATTGTCCAAATTAAAACTTAGATCCTTAGAAAGAGCGATTATGGAAAATTTTGAAGTCAACCATCAGTTTGGATTAGATAAGTAGATGACATTTTCAAATTTTGGAATCATAATTTGCAATCATTAAGTAATTTTTTGATAAAACTTAATGAATTGGATTCATTGATCAAGTTTACATTAAAAGTTGAGAAAGAGGGTAGTTTATATTTTCTTTATATTAAATTAATAAAAAACAATTATGAAAATAAATTTGAGCATACTGCTTACAGAAAACAATACCAGCAATATGTTCAGGAAAATTTTAGATCCTTTAAAGGATCCTTCACAAAATAATTTATCTTGAAACCGGACCCTTCACAAAATTCTTTATCCCCAAACAGGGCCCTTCACAAAACATTTTATCCCAAAACAGGACCCTTCACAAAGTTATTTGTCTCTTAAATAGACCTTTCACAGAATTTTTTGACCTTCAAATTGAACTTTTCACAAATTTAATCATTTAATAATAAAATCTGGCTTGTAAATAAGCAGTTGAATTCACCAAAGAGCATATTACTTAGCTTTTTACATATGAAAAATAGAACCTGAAGACATCGATAATTTAAAATTTACAAAATTCTGACTAGAATTTTCACACACACACACACACAAAAAAAAAAAAAAAAAAAAAAAAAAAAAAAAAAAAAAAAAACACAATTTTACAAAAACAGGGCCCTGTGAGAAAAGTCTGGACAGACCCCTGAATACAGATCTAACAATACTACTCCATTTTATTGTAACTCACCATTTTCCAGTAAAATTGCTGCCTATAGATTTTATGCTAAATATGTCTTCAGATTCTGTGCAAATAAATATCTGGAAGAAGAAATTAATACAATTAAACAGATCGCTTTTGAGAACAATTTCCCTCCTCAACTCATTAATAGTTTATTTAATCAAGCAAAACAATCCAGACAGAAGACAGAATTAAGTTTGAATAAATTCAGTTATTGCAAATTTGAATGTATCCCACAATTTACGAGAGATTGAGATATGCTTTACTAAAATATAATATTAAATTAATAGCTAAACCTCCTACAAAATCAAAAGATTTAATTCCTAACAAAATTGATCCAATTCCAGATTATGAAAAAGCATGTGTTTATATGATCCCATTAACTACAGAACATCAAAAAAATCTTATCATCCTAAATTGTAATTTTAGGATGACAACAAATGTACATACCTTTATTCCTTTTGTAATCTATACAGGATACTTTACAATTAAACAAATTTCAAATTTTTTATGCTATAATACATATTACTTCTCTTTTTAGATGCAATATTTAACCAGCCCTTAAAAAACATAACATCAGTAGAGCTGCTTTCATTTTGCTCTTTTGCATATTTTAAAGCCAGTTCTAAAAATGCAGAACCTTCACTATGCATTTTTTTTTTTTTTTTTTTTAATGGCAGAGAATTTTTTCTGTCTGTATCATTACATTCCTCCTCATCTTCTATCATTTCTACAATAATCGATTCAGTTATGTTCTGCATTTCATCACTTGCATTCTTTAATGTTGTCTGCATTAGAATTTTTACAGCCAAGTCTTCCATCACCAAATCTTTCAAAACAATGTTTTCACCATCGTCATTGAAATATTTAGTAGTTGTTATCGCAATTTATTCAGTGTTGTAGATCATCAGATACATTAAATGTTCTAACAAATGGTAGTTTTAAATAGCTTAATGTTCTAAATATCTTTCCTTTAAATTCTCCAATTTGCTCTGATCCCGGTGGATGTATTCAATTTACAGGGGGTAAAAAAATATATAATTTTTATTTTTGATGCCTCGAATTAAGCAAACCCTCAGACTTATGAGAGTCAGATTTTCAAGCCTCTACTGTATAACATCTAGATTTAATTGTTATCTGAAGTGCTGAATGTGACGTGGAATATATTATTTACCAAAAAAAAAATTCTATTTTTGTTGCATTTGGGATTTATGATGGCAACATTGCATAATATATACATAATTATTTTTAAAACATTCGTTTTTGAGCATTTTGAATTGATTTTTCTCAATGTTTTCAATTATCAAGTTCCTTAGATTTTTGTATTGCTATGTAAGAGATATTAGTTTTATCATTTATCTAAATGTATTTTAGTTTTAAAACTTCTGTGAATCTGGAATTTTTTATAATGCGTAATTGCTGTAATCATGATGATTTGCAATGGAAGAAGTTGTTCTGTATATAAATCTCCTTTTAAAAACATTGTAAGCAAGAGTTGAGGGATACCTGTATATGTATAGGATTTCCTCATATTCTGGTCATTTTTTCAATGGTCCTGGTTATTTGTCAGAATATAAATCATGTTAATAGAAAATATTGAAGTTGATTTTTTAAGTGCTAAAATGAAAAAGGATTTTTTTTCCATTTTAAATACAGGCAAAGTAGTACAATCAGTAATCTAAGTTAGTAATAATAGGCAATAGATGAAAATTCTTGAATCTGGAATTGACTGTACTTTCGAATACTTATTTATTCATACTGCTGTTATTTTTACTCATGCTATTCTTATTTTTGTACAACTCCTTTTAACTTAAACCTGCCTGCAATATCTTCTGAAAATAAACTGTTAAATTATATTGGAATGTACAATAACAGTGAGCTGATATTTTGTATGCTTAGCATTTCATTTATGTGTCTTTAATTATTTGTTGGTGAATTTAATTTCTTTTTTTTATGTAGCAAATATGTGTTATGATGATTGTTAATCAATTGTTCAATCAATTACAAGAGGCTGGTCTTCCATTTTTACTCCAGAAGTATCGTCAAACATTTAAAAGTAAAGACATTGCATCTTTTCCTCCCAGAATCCAGAACATTTTAGAACAATGGGAAATGTGGGCTTATGAGGTAAGGTTTTTCTCACAAATGTAGTCATTGATGCACACTATATAATCAAAATTATTTGCTTATCCTTTGAGATTATTACGTTAGATGTTTAATTATTTTAAACTTAAGAAGTTACTTCACTCACAAGTGAAAAGACATGTTTGCTAATGCTAATCTTATGGAAGAAATTTATAAAGATATCTTGATTGCATTTCAATATTTTTAACTTTTTTTTGGGCATTAGGTAGCTGAGATTGATCTGTACAAAGCCATTTTTAACTTTTTAAAATTTTGTTTACAGATATTTTTAATAATAACACTTTCATTTTCAAAACCAGTTTTGAAAGGGAGAGCATCCTCATTAAAAAAATCTCAAATAAAAATAAAAAAAGTGAAAAACGGCCTGCATATAGATCAATCTAAGCTATCCAATACAGAAGAATCCTTTAAAAACATTGGAATGCAACCTAGATATCGTTATACATTTCTTCCATAGGATTAGCATTAGTAAACAGGACTTTTCACTTGTAGCCTATTAACTACAATCCATGCATGCCATGTCCTTTCTTTCTTGAGAACATACGCTTGATTTCTTAAAAGTTCAAGAAAAATGCTTGAAAGAAAGAATGATGAGAGTCCTTGACTAGTTCCTTAGAACTCTCTCTTAAGTTTCATTTCTGATAGTTCTTGGAAAATGTCTGATAAATGTCCCTATTTAAATACTCATACAGAAAAGTAGTTAGGGGAATCAAGCTTTTACATATTTTAAAAAATTAAAATGTATATGCTGCATTTAACTAGCATTATATTATGGCATTTATGGTTTATTTTAAACTTACTTTACGTATGTCAGTTTTTTGTTAATGATATAATTTCTTTTCAACTTGACTTTTTTCAGGGAACTTATGATGATTACTTGGAGCTTTTTATACAGTTTGGTTATGTTTTCCTTTTTTCTGCTGTTTTTCCCCTTGCTGCTGTTTTAGCTATCCTAAACAATGTTTTTGAAGTCTGGACTGATGGTTTTAAACTTTGTAATGCTTATCAAAGACCTCAAGCTCGACCTGTTAAAGGAATCGGCATATGGCAGGTATGATTTTTTTTAAAAAATCTAGAATATTTCAATGTTTAGAGTACTTTTATTATTATAATTAATTGTAATAATTTTATTTTTTTTATCTCATACTTTTATCTGCAATGGTTAAACATTTAGAGTGACACGTTTGCAGTTATATGGTTTAAGTTCAATACTTGGTCTTTAACCCCTTGGAGATGAGCATCAGTGTACATGCCATAAAAGGTACTCAGAATCCCTAATAATTCCCATTAGTTATTTTTTCTTGTAAACTTTGCATTATGCAGTCTCTGCAATTTGCAATTTAGCAATTTGCAAATGCAAATTCTGCAATTTAGTTAGGAGGAATTTTATCTTTGAAAAAATTGGTGGAAAAAGACTAAAAATTTTGCTTTAATATACTCATTATGAAGGAGTTAAACATGTTCATGTATGTTGCATGAAAAGTTCTGTCATTGGAAGGATGTAATATGAAAAGAATCACCTCTTCCTGGTAACAAGAAAAAATTGTGAGTATCCTCATTCTTCTTGGATAATTTGTCTTCAGCCTGCCTATAAATTCAGTCTGAATATGCATCTAAGCAGGTTTTTTACCTCTGATACTTTAGGTGACAGTTTAATGTTAATTGATTTTGTTTGGCTATTAAGTTGATTAAGTCTGAGACTAAGGATCTAACAGACATTTGCATTAATGAAGTAACAATTTTTATATTTTAACACAATAATATAATTTAGTATATTTGTATCCATAAAAATTCTTTTGGAACTCATTGATTAAAATACACCTCCTGGTTAGGTTTTCTTAGAAGTGATATGTTTGGTGAATCTAAATATAAATAATATCATCATGGATATTAGAAACAATTTACTTTCATTGATACATTTCTCATTTCCATCATTTTATTAATGTTTTTGTTGTTTTTATTTACAGTATGGAACTATTTATCTGGAAACCAGTTATCCAGAATGATATTTCTAATAGACTGATCTCAGAATCTTTGCAGATGCCAGTTTGACATATTCATTGCTTGAAATAATTGTATAATTTGACAACAGCATCTACTATTTTAATTGGAAACACATTTAGTTATGTTTTAGATGTGTTAATTTTTAACCAGAGGAAACAGAAGAATTTTTGTTCACAAAAGATTTCCCATGAATTATCTTCTTTCAAGCCTTGATTAACTTTTGATCTTACTTGCAACTGATTCTTAATCCAAGTAATCTAATAATTTAAAATAAGAAATAACACCACATCTACATATATTCCACAAAACTTATCAAAGGATGCTACTTTAATGCTCAGACAGTTAATCTGATAAACCAATTATCCAGAATACATCTGACTCCAACCATTCCAAATAGATGGTTCTGTACTGTAATTGTAAATTCCATTGAAAGTATATAATTTTTTCTTATGAATCCAGTCATTTATATCTAAAATATTGCAATCTGTTGTCAAATGTATCCCCTTTTTTATGTAGAAACTGCATTCAAGAGCTTGGCTAGTCAAGATATTGTCCATCAAACAATTAGAATAGTTTATCATGTAAAATGAAATACCTTTAACCCTGTCTGTACCATGGGTGCAAATATATACCTTCAGAAAGAGTACACAGAACTTCTTTTTGAACCAGTAAAAAAAGAGAATTAATATTTTCTTTTTTAATTTAAGCACTTTTGTGATTGTTTATGTAAAGGTAACTTTTTTTTTTTAATGTGGTGCCAACTGAATAAAATTTGTGTTAATACTGTTGGACCCGAAGGAGTTAATGTGTATTTCTACGATAACATTTTTCAGAAGAGCAAATTTTTTAATGTCTAATTTTATTTGAATGGATATTGTGTGTACCAATTATCAGTCCATATGAATGGGAAGATAGTTTATAAACACACAGTGGACTTTTAATAATTAAAACTTGCAGGGACAACAAAAATAGTTCAGATTATCCAAATTTCAAATTATTGAAAGTGGTTAGAGAAAACCAATTTACACAAAGAAGCATTGTGTGAGATTTCCTTTCTTGATATATTTTTTAAATTATTAATCCAAGTATAAAAAAAAACCTAAAATTATTTTAAATATTTTTAATAATAACAAAAAATTTAATTAGCCATTGAGCAAAAAACACTGAATATACTGGCAATAATTAATAATTATAATAATAGACTTTGTAAAAATCACCATAGAATAAAAAACAAAGCAGATTAAAATTCCAACAAAGCAGCATTTAAAAATTTTACAAAGCAGCTTAATTATTTTTTGATCAATGGAACGAAAGATATATAGGAAATACAGTTACCTACTACTATGAAAAATATTAATTTAGGATCATTTGCTTTGGCTTATTGTTTTTAAAGTTTGCTAGATTTCTAGATTTTCTATTTGCAACAACTGGTGAAGTTCCTTTTCTGAAAAAGGTTGCATTTGTATGAATTTAGGTAAATATTCAATAAACTGAGTTACGGACTGTTCTGCCTGAGACATGAGAACATTTCTATGCTTTTAGGATTGAATCTTTTTTACAAGTATTGTGAATTGCTTTTATGATATCTGAATTGCTAAAGCTTCCACAAACTTCTAAGTTATTATCAATAGCCAATATAATATTCAAATAGTTCATTTCCACAATCAAATGGTTTGCAAAATTCTGTAAAATCTGCATGCTGAAATTGAAAATTCTCATATACTTTTTCAATCTGGCTTTGTATAAATTCAGCACATTTAAAACATTCTGCTATTGTTGACCAGAGCAATTGTTGAGAGCATCCCAAGCAGCATAGAAATCATTTATTTCAGTTAGTATAGTAATATTTCCCCCTTACAATCAATTTCAAACAGCATTTACATTGGTTAAAAAGTCCTTGTATTAACCCACATATGGTGCCACAGGTAAAAAGATTGTATGTGTAAGTAATAATGACTTTCCAAAGTTATATGTCAAAATTTCATTACATTTTTATCATCAATTATTGAAACAATGAAGTTTTAGTGGCACTACTTTTGATATTTTCAAAACAATGGAAAAATCAAATTTTGTGTGTTGAGGTGATTATCAGAAATGGGTGAGCTGAGAGACTACTGCTTTCCACATGCCCCTCAGATTTCCTATACCCTCAACCTCCTATCTCCGCCTCAATGCACAAAAATCATTTTTTCATTGTTTTGATAATATCAAAAGTAGTTTCAGTAAAGCTTCACTATCTCAACAATTAAACGTAGAAATGCCATGAATGTTTCACACATAGATTTGGAAGGTCAGTTCTACCTAACACTCATATAATTTTTTTTATTTATGCTACCATCTGGCGGTTAGTCCCAGGACTTTTTTTACCATGTTTTTTATGATAATGAAATTTTAATTTCTATATTATGCTCTGATCCATTGGCTGTAATTTAGATATGGTGTTTGATCTGAAGTATACTTCTGTAATAGATTTCAGTTCAGGAAGTTTGCTGTAATCACACAGTGTCCCAAAATGAATTTTACATTTTTTAGTGAATTTTATTTTAACTAGTTCTTTCAGTATGGGAGACATGCTGAAAGAAATTTTACACATATTCAACAGATAATGTCATAATGTTTTTAAAACATCTTGGATTCCAAAATTTGTCTATAACAAATACTTTTAACTTTTTAATCCCATCTATATTGGTTCTGACCACTACTGTAATCCTCCCTTTACAGCATTTACCACTCATACATATTTCATTTTTAAACTTTGATAACTTATTTGACAAAAGCTTATAAAATTAGCCTTTCTAATCTGCATTGATTGTATCGCTTGGTGAGTGAAGAAAAAATAATTCTGGCAACTTTTTGCTATTTTACTGCAAATTTTTGGATTTACATTGGCACTTTGATAATATGTACACTTTTAAAGGCTTAGTCATTTCAGATTTTGTAATAAAATAGTAATTCATTTCTGCATTTAATGTCCTCTATATTTAAAACATTGGCTTGGTCATTTGCTTTGGCACTTAATACGGGACCACTTATAGGGAAAATTTTTGATTGCACATCTTTCAGCCCTACGAATAATGCTTCCTTAGTCCTTGCATATGACAGTTTTCATCCACTTTCTTTCTTTTCTGAACTTTCCATTCTCCCAAGATTGAATCTTTGTTTTTCAGATAGATCAAAAGTATATTCTTTTGAATGACCTATTCATTCACAATGTTACTTTTTGGTTGACCATCTCCTTACTTTTTTCAACATCTTAACTTGCATTACAAGAATGAAAGATTTATATTTTCCTCTCGTTGCCAAACCTAGTAGAGGACCTTGCAGCACAATTTTCACTGATAACTGATGGAACACCAAAGAAAGATGGAATGCAATGTTACCCCTCCAGTCACAATGCAACAGCAATCTTTACACCATAAAATTGTATACAAAGACTCTTCCTACTTAAACTTCCTCATCTCCCTTTCTTATCTCACATGCTTAGTTTATAATACTAATGGATACGCTACAATATCTGTTCCTAGCTTCCTAAAAGCAAATTTGCGACAATGAATCCAAGATCTGTATATCTGCTAACAATGCCTCTTACTGGAAGCAATGAAATAGATAAGAAGGAAATAGATTTTTAGAAAGTAAACTATTGAAACTAGATATTGCAAACTTGAAATTCAAGGAAAAATCATCCTCATTTTGGATAAATAAATAGCCATGCCATATTTTCATCATGCATTAATTAAAGCCTTGCATGAAACATTAAATTAAATAAATATACTATTTTTTTAGTTACCGATGGATGGTGCCACTACTAAAACTTTTCTGCATTCATTTAGATCTCTCATCAATTTTTATTATTTTACATTTTCTTGTATGTAAGTTTCTATGAAATAAAAACATTTTATTTGTATAATATCCTTTATTATTACTATTTTCCCATAGATTTATGTTAAAAATTATTTTATTTTTGTTCATTGTTTTTTTGGAATAACGATTATAAAGTCTTAATTGCAAATTTCATTTTTTACATTTTGAAATGCTTGCGGATTCCAGAGGATTGCAAATTTTAGAAGTGCAGATTTTGAAGACTGTATATATATTAAATTATATATTAAACTATACATATCTTAAACTCAGGCCCGTAACCAGATGGGGGGCAGGGGGGCTGAGCCCCTCCTATCCTCCTCTAGAGCCCCCTCTAACGATTTCTTTACTTTCTTTTTTTTTTTTAACAAAATACATATTTTAACTTTCCTCCAAAAAAACCTGCAAATGGGAATACGGCAAAAATTTTGCATCCGGAACTCTATTAGATAAATTGTTTTCTGTTATCTTGTTAGCGGTGTAATGCAGTTCTCGAAGCATATTTTAAAGGAACATTTCTTTCTCCTGAAAAAAATTAAGTCCAGATGCACTAACTGGTCACCACATGTGTTAGTACATCGTTATAGTTTCAAAGCAACGATCTTGGGACAGGATGAATGGAAATGGACACATGTTGTTAAAGTTGATCGATAATTAGTCAAGCAGTAATGGTCAAAGTCTTGACTTAAACATAATCATTAAAAACCTATGTTTCAAAATTTTAATGGTTTGCCTGTTCACAATACGTAATTTTCAGTAGATTTAGTTATAGATGAAATATCACTTGGAAACTAGAATGTTTGAAAAATAAAAAATTTCAAATTATACACGTGGAATTAAAAATAATTGAAAGCCAGTAATTGTTTCATGTTATGGGGGTTGGCAAGGATATATTAGGAAAGTAGAAAAAGGGTATTTTCATTTGTTTTGCTTTTGAATTTAAGTCAAATTTTTTTGTGTTCAATGATTTTTTTTTCAATTTCTCATATAACTTTAAAAATATTAAGCAAAAAAGCATGATTAAGATTTATTATAAGATTACGACAAAAATATCTCCAATTATTTGGTGTATGGTACATTAAATTTATTAAGTGTAAATATGCAACATTTTAACACATTTGTAGTATAAGTTTTATTTATAAATGCATAAAATTAGCAGACATAGTTATTCAGTCTCAAAGAATAAAGCTGTAATTGAGTTTTATAAGCTTGTTTTCCAATCTAAAAAAGCCACTTTTCGACATATTCGTGAAATAATTTTATTTATAAAGATATTTGCAGGTATTTAGACTATAAGAAATCAAACAGCATTTTACATTTTTCTGTAACAGAAAAATAATCTGTCAAAAAATGATGGCAAATTTGACGTCGGCTGATTTTCATGGCATTTAATGACAAAATACTAGTCGTTGTGTAGTAAATGACTTCAACTCATTATGTATGGTATTTATAAGAAAACTGGAAACAGTATTCAATTCTTAGGCATCTGAATGTGAGAAGATGAAATTTTTAAACAAATGGTAAGAAAATCATTTCTTGGATGCATCATGAATATTCTCATTATTGAGTGAAAGAAAAATATTTTTTAAGAAAAATTGAAATGGAAAAACACTTAATAATAAACGGTCATTTTCCAATTAATGAAAGTTGTTCACATCTTTCAAAAATGGGTATTTATGTCAGTGTGCTTTACTTTGTTTTGTTTTTAAATGGCATTGGACAAATTTTAGGAAAAAAGTGTAAAACGTATGCCGCAAAAAACAGCAATGAACAATGTAAAATTAAAATCACAATCACAATCGTTTTTTTTTTTTTTTTTTTTAACAAAAACGTCATTAATCACTTGGGGCCGAGCGAGCCATGTACATGCCGCCAAAAAGTGCTCAGAATCCTTGTTTATATCTACCAGTAAAATTTTACTGTAAAATTTGTCTTATGAAATCCAAGAATTTTCTCGATTTAAAAAGGCACAAATTTGTTTTTTTAAACCGGTGACAAAACATTAAAAATTTCTTAAAAGGCTCCTGTCTCCAAAGGCAAAATCCAGATATGTTTCAAAAATATAAAATTAATGTATATTTGAAATAGTGATTCATGTTTGAAACCATATAATTATATACAGAATTGTAAATTTAATTATTGTGAATTGTTAAGTAGTTGGTTTTATAAATCCAATTATTAATAAAATAAGGTCAAGCAAAATTCGTTTTAAAGAGAAACTAGATCATCACTAAATTAAATCGTATTTAGAATAGCCGTGACTTTAAAATGATCTAATAATTCAGGAGAAAACTAAATATTAATAACATTAAATAAACCACGACTTACTGTTAGTTAAAAATATTAAACATATGAAATTATAATAAGAATAATAAATTAAGTTTCATTAAGTCTGTAATGTCAACCAAAACAATCATGCAAAAACTGTTAAGTTTTAAAACTAAAAAATGAAATATATATTTTAACCAAAAGATAAAACTGACTTCAAAAACTATTGCAATATACATATTAAATATTATCAACTCTGACATAGAATCTCATATTTTAAATTCTATGTGTTTGGTTGCTATTTTTTCCATAATGGACAGTATAAACACACTACTTGGTACTATAACAATAACTATAGTTGCTAATCTTACTTGAAAATAAACATTTATAACATGAGAAAAAATGCTACAAAAAAGGTGAAAATTAATTTTTTTAAACTAAATATTATATCGTAAAAAATCTCATAGATAATTAGATGGGAATCTGTTGGATACTTATATTGAACTTAGCTTCACTTGCATCATAGACACCAAAATGTCAAATTAATGTACATAAATATAATATGTATGGTAAATACGCATGCTCTTAATTTCTTATTAATTATTATGTAAAAATATTTTTTTACATTGCACAAGCATGAGATTGCAAAAAATGAAAATATTTTTAACAACGCGCGTTAAAGCCAATTACGAAAGTTATTTTATTAACAATAAAATTTTCAATATTTTTGTTTATATCCTGTTATATTTTATGTATTTATTTTTGTATTTTTTTGTTTGGTGGGAGGGGGGGATCAAAGTGAATCAATTTATACAAATACTATAAGTAATTCTTAAATCAAAAAAGGCAACTTTCTGACACATGCTTTAATTTATTTTTCTTCGGAAATGCATGAAACTAGCAGGTGTTGTTATTCAGAAACTGACAAACTGTCTAATTGCACTTTTTTTTTTTTTTTTTAAACAAAATAGATCTTTTATAACAAGTTTTCAAAGATGATGTTTTTGAGCACATTTCCCGACGAAAGCAGAAGAACCGGTCGAAAAGCAGGGGAAAAACGAGTGATCGCGTGATCGAAATAACTTAGAACTGGATTGGTAATTTAATAATCATAAAATGGAAAATTCAGTTCGATTCGAAATCGCTTCCATAGTCAGGCATTCCAATTTTATAATTTTTTGTTAAAAAACGAATTTGTAAATGTGTCAAAATGTTTTGCGCTTGTTGAGCGGAGCAGTTGAAAACACCCTTAAATGAAAATTTCTACTTTCACTGAAAATATCATTTAACAAACCTGATAAACTAAGCTTTAATTTGCCAATCAATTGCAAAAAAAGTGTTTTACAAACATTAATAATCCTTTTTTTTTTTTTTCGCGATCTTTGGACGAAAAACGCGTTTATTCGCGATCTCATGACAAAAAATCGCATTTTTTTTTTCTCGATTTCTGGACGAAAACCGCATTTTCCCACGATCTTATGACGAAAAACGCAATTTTCTTGCGATATTACGACGAAAATAACTGTTTTTTCTGCGATCTTCAGACGAAAAACGCATTTTTTTGCAATCTTCAGAGGAAAAATCGCGTTTTTTCGTGATCTCATGAAAAAAAAATCTCGTTTTTTCGCGACTGACGAAAACCGCGTTTTTCTCGCAATATTTTGACGTAAAACGCGTTTTTCGCGATCTTTTAACAAAAAACGCATTGTTCCCGAGATCTTTTGATAAAAATCGTGTTTTTCTCGTGTTCTGATGAAAATCGGGGTTTTTTCGTGATCTTTAGACGAAAATCGCTTTTTCTCGTAATCTTCTGACAAAAAAAAAAAACGCGTTTTTCAGCAATCTTTTGAAGAAAATCGCGTTTTTCTCGCGATTCTTTGATGAAAATAGTATTTATTCGCGATCTTTAGACGAAAATCGTATTTTTTTCACACAATCTTTTGACGAAATTCTCGTTTTTTCGCAGTCCTTTGACTGTATAAAAAAAATCAGAAAAGCGGAAAATCGCGGATGGACGGAAGAATCTCATGCCTGTTTGCAATAGTTTTTGAAAAAATTTTGATTTTTAATAAAAACAGAATATGTATAATATTTATTTTACGATGATCATGAAGTATTTTGTATTTAATTATTTCCTTATAGAAAACTTCCGTTATAGAGAGGTTTCACTTTAGACGGGTTCCTCTATAGGCATTTTATCAGTTTTTGCTATATTTAGTTTGCTTAAGATATGGATTGTTTAAATATGTTAGCCCCCAGAAAAATTTCGGAGCCCCCCCTGGCATGACTCGCTGGTTACGGCCCTGCTTAAACTACAGTAGAGGACCTATTATTCGGAATTCCGAAATCCGGAATTCCAAAATCCAGAAGGACCCGAAATGAAGACTATTGAGAACGAGCTGAATCATGATGAAATGAATGAATCATGAATCTTTGATCAAATGTGCGTTTTTTCGAGATTTTTTAAGATTTCGTGCTTTTTTGGCTTTTTTTACAAAATTCACCTTTTTTCTGTGTGTCTTGTATGTGCATAGAAAAAAGGATGTTGACATTAGCAATAATAAATATGATACTTATAAGTTGTTTGATATTCACATCTAGTGCAAATTCAACTTCTATTAATATATTTTAGTTACGCAGTCACACTAGTTTTGTTTCTTTTTTATTACAAAAAATAAAAAACTTATTCTTATTACTAAGTATTTTACTTTTATTAATACTGTTTGAATCGCCAAATTAGGATAATATGAGTGAAAAATACTTTAAAGCACTATGGACTATGAATGGGATCTTCTAAAAGCTAAGCTCTTTTGTGATCCAACTATTTTGTGATTTCCATAGGCATTGAATGTTCAGCTGTTTCCACCAAAACAGAGTTTGAGTTGAAAATGAAACTGAACTTTTGGTCAATCTCTAATTTTTATTTATATATTATCTATAGCTTCTAACAAAGTTTTTCTTTTCTGCCGAGCAGTATCAGTTTGACAAGTCAAACCAACATATTTTGATGCAGAAACTTCCATAAATAATGAAGTTATTTAATAAATGAAGTTTAATGAGAATCATAAAAAATTCCATTTAAATAATTTTTCTGCTTTAAAATGTGTTTATCTGACTAAAGTCAAATTAGCACAATGCTACATAGACTATCAGTATGTTGACAGCTATGATTATTCAATTTGAGCTGTTATTTACATTACATAAATGTTAATTAGTAAGCTCTAGTTTCAAGTATCCCATATGGAACGGCTATTTGAGGTTTTAGATTGCAGGGCATATGTTTCATATGACTAGCATCACTATGTGGGAATGAAAACCATGGAAAAAAAAATAATAACTATCTTCTTTCATAATACACTCAACTCATACAGACTTTATGTATCTCTTTTTAGTTTTTTTTTTTTTTTTTTTTTTTTTTTTTTTTTTTTGCTTTGTCTTTATTCTATTTGATAAACTTTATCTTCTCTATGTAGTTAGCATTTGAAGTTCTAAGTCTCCTTGCTGTGATGAGCAACTGTGCCTTAATTGCTATGTCACCTATTGTACAATCATATGCACCTGATATGTCTATGTCCTCATGGTTATTAGTGGCTGTTATGGTTGAGGTAACTGTTTTATAACTAGATAATAATGAATGTATTTTTAATGGCAATAAGTTTTTCTCTTAAAACTATGAAATTTAGTTATACTGACATGCATATATTCAACTATTTATGTTTGTTTTGATTATATTTGTGTTCTTTTGGTATTGATATGAGACATGACACTTTAAAAAAATTTTAATTGATACTTTCTCTCCATATCTATTGTTATTTAGAGTTAATTTCACTCTAGTGCATGTGTCATGATGTATCATACCTTTTCTTAAATTTAAAATTAAAATCCTTCATAAAGTACTTAATATATCATATGCTGAAACACTGCATGTTATTTATATTTTTTAGCATATCATTATTGCTGTTAAAATGACTATGTCCTACCTGATATCTGACATGCCAAAATGGGTAAAAGTTGCTATACAGAAAAACCAGTATGAATCTTTAGAAGCTTTGAAATCTGAGGTAATTTTTTATTTGAATTATTTTTAAAACTTACAAAAATATATTGTATTAATTTCACAAAATTTAAACAATAAAAAACTTGCATATTATTTTAATCCTGAATTTTTATTTAAATTACTTTTATTTTACAATTTTTTTTTTTAATTTTATTATGTAAATAAATTTATAGTTGTTTTTTTCCTTTAAAATTCTTAAGTTGCTTGAAAAATAAGATGCTTTCTTTTTTACAGATAAGGATGATTGGTAAGTTTTCATAAGTTTATTATCTGTATTTTAAACATATTTTTATTTTAAAACAAAAGTGTGCAAATAGAATAATTATTTGAAATCATGCAAAATTTAGAATATGGACAATATGAAGAATTCCAGATTTTTAGCCCTGTATTATAGTCTAAAATAATTTGTTTTAAGTAAAATGTATTTTTTGTTTTATTTTATTTTGAGAGTTTTTGACTCTATGAGTATTTGAGCAATAATCTCTTAATAATATATTTATTTATTAATTCTGCACTTTTAAATGTTAATATGAATAAAAGATCTTTTTTAAAATCTTAAAGTTCTTCTTTAAAATTTGCAACAGTTATATTATGGGGGGGGGGGGGGGAAATCTTGAGGCATGAAAATCGAAGGAGTATAAACCCATATTTATTCCTGGTTAATGATAGAAAAAAAAATAAGATGTTGAATGATCACTTGAGTAAAAAAATAATAATAATGAATAAAAATTTAAAAAAATGTTTTGTATTTTCAAGGCTTAAATGTGACCTTAAAATCTTGTGGTATAGTGACTTTTGCATAGAACTTTGAAGATAAACTTATTCCACAACAATATAGCTTATTTTATGTTGATGATGGTATGAAAATTACATGTATTTAATAAATGATTTAACTTGAAATTTGCAATGTTTAAATATAACATAAATGACATACATTTTTGAGCCTTCTTAGTATTGCTAACACAATGGAGGTGTTCGTTCTTGAAACATCAGCTAACAATAAACACACTTACAGTGAGTCAACTCTTTAAATCTGGTAATACTTCCAGATAGTCAATCAAAAATGACTGCTGTTTGCATAATTAAAGTAAACTTTAATATTCAAATTGTTAATAAATTTTCCAAAATCTTAGAAAATATTACAGAAACTAATGAAGATGTACCTAAATATTTTTTTTTATTTTTTTTTAATATAGTTGTCATTTAATATGCTTCAGCAGAAATTGCTTATTACATATTGTAAAAAATATCTGAATTTGAGCTGAGCAATACAACTAAAAAAAAAAAAAAGAAAGAAAAAAAAGAAATCAAATTAATCATGGATTCAGTTTGAATGAATACATGCACTTTAACTTTATAAATAAATTAAATATTATCTGGCTACAAATGAAAAAAAAGGGAATTTTAAGTTTAAATTATTAAATTAAAAAAAATTAAGTGGAAAATTTAGAAAAATTTATATTGCAGCAGTGATAAATCCTACTGCTGCAGCAGCAGAAAGATGACAGGACATTCTTTTGTATTTGCTGGAAATTAATATTTCTTTCAAAATGTGATCCATTTTTATGAGATATTTAAGATTGCCTTTCCTTTGTATTATGAAACAAAAATTCCGAAATTCTTTTTTTTTTATATTTCTATTTTTTTTTTTTTTTAAGTCCTTAAATTTAAACTTCAAAACAATTTGAAAGTGTTGAACAAGTTTCTAATTATAAGTAAGTTTAAAAAACATGCAATTTCTGTTTTTTTTTAAATTTCTATAATATGCATATTATAAATGTCCTTAATTTTAATGCATATTATAATGTTAATCATGGGATTTATTTTCTCTCATAGCGTAAAGAAAAAAATAAAGCTATTATTGAATCGTGGCTTCTTTCAGAAAAACTGGAATAGAGGTATGTTTAATATTTTGTAAGCATCTATTCAAATTTATATTTTAAGTGCTATTTGTCATAATAGTAGACTACTACAAAATTTTCTGAAAAAAATTTGGGTTTTTTTCTCCTGCAAACTACTTTTTTAGTTACATATACTTTATATTTTTAATGAAAATATTATTTTTTGTCATGAACAATTTTGAATAATCAGAAAAATTTTAGGTCCTCTAATGGATCCTTCACACAATTTTTCATCCCAAACCACATCCCTTCATAAAATTCTATATTTTATAAATAAACTTTTTACAGTTTTCAAAATTTCACAAAAACAGGACCCCGTGAAAAAAGTCTGCATAGACCTCTGATAATTCTATAGTCTGTGGCTATAGCAAATAATTTATTATCATAAAAATAAATATTTTTAATTGAATATGGCATGAAATCTCAGTAAACACTCTAAAAAAGAGTTGAAGATACAAACCTCTCCATATTTATATTTGATCATAAGTATATGCATGTACAATAATTAATTGTATTATCTTTCATCTGTGGGATCTCTCTAATGTAACTGCATCTCTACTCTAGAAACCTGTAAAATAAGATATTAAAATCTAGTTGGATGTGGCTAAAACTTTCTTCTATCTCATACATGTTAATATTTCAAAAGTCGCTACAACAGTGCCAAAATTAAATGATAATTTATGCACATTATGAGGATTCTAAAGACATGGAATTCCATGCATTAGTTCTTAAAATAGAACTATTGCAGATATCAGGTAAAATGAAACATAAAAGCACCGTTTGCTCTGATTTATACCAAATCTTAAACAACAGTGATATTTATCAAGCTATACCTGAATGTAAAGTTTCATGAAAAAATCGGTGCATTGGTTCTTGAGATAGAGCTATTGTAGAAATCAGGAAAATTCAGCATAGGAGCACCTTTTGTTAAGCTATTAACATCAAAACATAAACAGAACTATAGTTCATTTTCTTAATGGAGGCAGCTAACCTTGACAAGGTGAAACTGTGTTTTCACGGAACTCGTAATAGAACTACATGTGTTTTTTCCTCTCAGTTGGTGAAGGTGAGGGATAAGCTTGTCAAAGTCACCCGCCTCCACTAATTAAATGGACTATAGTTCATCTCATGGATTTTTACTCAATTTGAAGTTTGATAAAAATCCATGCTTTAATTCTTGAGGCAGAGCTATTCTGGAAATTTTGAAAAATGCTGCATATTAGCACCACCTGTTGAGCGATTTACACCACAATACAAAAATTACCAATTCATGTCAAGGACTAACTTAATCTGAAATTTGATAGAAATCCATGTATTAGTTATTGAAATTAAGCTGTTGCATAAATCATAAAAAATGCAGCATTGTAGCACTACCTGTTGAGTGATTTACTCTCTAATCATCATCAATCTATATCAAGGACTACCTGAATATAGTTTTTAATTAAATTTAATGCATTTGTTTTTGAGATAGAGCTATTACAAAAATTGTGAAAAATGCAGCATAGCAGCATCACCTTATGAGCAATTTACCCCAAAATGTAAACAACATCTGGACTAACTGAATCTGAAGTTTGATGGAAATTTATGCATTAGTTATTGTGATATATCTGTTGCACAAATCATAAACAATGTAGCTTAGCAGCATCACCTGTTGAATAATTTATATAAAAAACTAATCAGCATCAGTTTACATCAGTGACTACCTGAATATAAATTTTTATTAAATTCTGTGCATTAGCTCTTGAGATAGAACGTCCACAAAATTTATGTCTCATACAGATATATAGATACAGACATTTTATAAAAACATGTTTTTTGGAATCTCTGATCCCTTAAAACGTGTAAATGCATCAAAAACCAGAATTTTCACGAATCCAGTACTTTCTTCGTGTAAAGATAAATGAAAGTAATAATCTTATCTTTCTACAATTTCTGCTTTTTTTTTTGTTTTTTTGTTTTTTTGCTCTGTTTTGGTGTTGCTTTAATAAGCAATTTATTATCATAAAGTAGATGTTTTCAATTGACTATAGCTAAAAAGACTCAGTAAAGTTACTAAAAAAAATCTGAAATAAAAAAGCTATGTATGCAAATATCTTCATACTTATATTTATTCATTCATCAGAACATACATACTTATACATTTACAGTAACAGCTCTTTTTATGTTTTACTTGTGGAATTTTTGCATGTGGAATTTCTACATGAGTACAATAGAAACCTGTAAAATGAAAAATTATTTACCTTCCTCTCATCTCTGCTTTCTTTAAAAATTACATTTTTCACTTTCTTTGTATACTTGATGGCATGATATTGGGATCTGAGGTAATTTAAAACAAGACAGGATAATTATAATGATTAAATTAATGTTTGGAGTAACTTTAACACACTAACAAAAACTTATAGATAAAGCATATTATCCAAAGTTAATTTTAGAAAAAGATTAATGAAACAGATAAACCTTATGGAAACATATTTTCTTCCTGAAGAATGGTGGTGATCCAACAAAACAAGAAAACAAAACATTAGATACCATGGTCCATTATAATATCTGAGTTGTTTGCTACTAAGGTAGATCAAGATAGATCTCTAACATCAACACTCCAATTTCTTGCCTGAGTTCATATGACTGTAACTATAATAAAGCTACATGATATAATATAGTAATTCTGGAGTAACACTGAAACTAAATTTGAAATTTTCAGTTCTTGCTTATCTTTTATACTCACATACTTTTGGATTTTCTTATTGCCACTGAAAATATTATCCACTATTTACTGACTCATATAACAATTTTGTGAGTCAGACAAAATATATTGTTTCAACATTGTAAAGTTTCATTTAAATTGAACAAAATCATTACATGGTATGATCAGTCCATGCTAGCACTTGCATGCAGCTACATAAACTGTTTTGTTATATAAATATTGTAATATGATCTTTATAAATATTAATAGGCATCACTTGCCAGCACTCATTATTTATTTGAGGAAAGAATCACCCACAAAAGCTCATGGCCAAAATTGAGATAATAGTAATATTTAATTATGTATAAAGAATATTGATCATTTATGAACTCTTTAACAGTGTTACGAATTCCCTATTTAAATTTTTAATTGTGAATAGCTAAATTCTTAATTATAAAAGCTTCTTTTTTTTGTGTGTGTTATGTTTTCAGTATTTGAGAAAAGCCTTTAAAATATTAATAAATTAATGTTCCAGTTTAATTTGTATGTATTTTCAATTATCATTTACTTGTGCTCCTAAGCAACTAGCTTTGGAAAACAAAATTTTTTATAAAGTTCCTATAATCCTTTGTATATATTTATTTAGATGTAATTTTTGCATTCATGTCTTTTCCAGGTTTTTGTCAACTTTTAAAAGTTTCCTTTACCTGAATCATTCTCAATTTGGGATACTATCCATAGATTGTGTGATTATTTTCTTTTTCCTGTATCAAATGTATAATGTGCCATGTGATATATAATATACATCTTAGAACATTATATGTGTAATTAAATAATTAAAGGAAAGGGAAAAAATAAAAACATACTAATACATTAGCTTTATTTTAACTGAAGTTTTATAAAAAATAGTTTTTTCTTCATAACATTAATTTTGTTTGAAATCTTTATCTGTTGTATCTAATATTCAGTCCATTGTACTATTATGTTTTTGTCATAATCATCCTATTTCTTATGTGTTATTCATCTCTATTGTGATGAATATGTATCATATAAACATTCCTTTTGCATTTTTATACATTTTACAAAAAATTCTAGATATGTTTAAAAATAAAATAATTTTAATTCGAGCAATAATTGTCTTTCACTTATTAATATAGCATTTCAATATTAAATCCTTATGCATACAAGTTGCATCTATAGTGATTTTGTAAAATCTTAAATTTAACATTTCTGAATTTGTTTTTGTATATTATTTGTGTTTTACCTTAAACAACATTATCATGTTTAAAGATAAAAATTTCATCAAGTTGTAAAATTAATTTAATGTGTACCAAATACACAACATTTTCTAGTCTATTATAAATCAAATATTTTATTATTCTTAATGTTAACTTATTGCTTGTATTAGTTGTAAGAAAATAGTTATGTTGAAACATCTTATTTTGTGTTTAGAATTTCCTATTTATTATTTATTTATTTAATTTTTGCTCATATTGATAGTTATGCTCATGTGTGATTATCTATGTAAAGTTTTAACTTTTTTTTTACTCTTTTTCCGCCTTTGAAATTTAATTTATTTAATTTTAGCTATGATTTTTTCTTTATTAGGCTCTTAAAAGTATATATTTTTAATACTCACTAGTCTAAACTGTATTTTATGTGTGTGTGCTAGCAGGATTTTTTACTTTGTATAAGTTATGCTATTTTAAATAAAGTTGTGTAGATTTTAGATTCTGATTTCAAACTGCTATGCTTAAATGCTGTAATAAAACATTTTAAATGCTTTATGTTTCATTCAACATTTTTATTCTTGTAATAAAGATGCATGTTATAATAATATTTTCAAAATCAAATGTGTATTTATTTATTTATTAATATTTAATTGTGTTCAGATTTTAATGTACTTTTTGTTTATTTATTTATATTTACACAAATTTAAAATACTTTAGCCTGAAAGAATATTCATCAGTTCTATTGCAAATAGGTTTGACTTTTCTTTCATAAATAGTGGTTTCTTTGTTTGCAGATTTATTTTCTGCAACATGTATTGGTTTATGCCATTTTAAAATTAAGCATTTAATAAATATTTCATCCTTTATTCATTTAATTTCTTTTTTTTATTATTATTATGCCTTAATTGTTTTAAAATTTTAATGTATTTTTCAAAAGGATAAGCAAGTTGTTCTTGAGCTCATTAATTTGAGATTTTTAATCAAACAGTTTATGTTATATACATTTAATGAGCTCTATTTCTAATATTTATATTAAATCATGCTTTAAAAATAAGTTTGTGTTATTGAAAAATGGTGGTTATTTAATCTCCGTCTTTGAATGGATAGTTTTATTTTAGTGGTAGAAAATCAGAGTTCACACAATCTCCACAATACCCTTTAGAATGCATTTTTCAAACATCCTACATAAAATTTTGGTTAGGATCTGAAAATCCCACCGTATTTATTTTTTCCCCTAACACAAACCCAACTATAAGGTATATGTGTTTGTGTTTATTTTCATGTATTTGTACATTTAGTTTGTATGGTTCATTAATAATGTCTATGGAATGTTTCACATTTGATTTTTTTTTTCTTATAATCGTGCTCATTTTGTAATTCCTGATATGGCACAATATTTCTTCTTCAGATAATTGAATTTTTTTCTAAAAACTTTTTTGGGTGTAGATTACACTGATCAGCAATTTTATTTTTGATTTTATTCTATTTTATATAATTCATTGATCAGTAATACCAGAAAGCTTCATGTGCATTTTGTAAAGTACTACATGTATAATAAAACTTTTGTAGAATTTTTTTTAGAATGTTGAATTTTTGAAATATTATACATTGTTATTAAAGAATAAAATTGGTTTATTTAGTTTTAAGCAAGTTTATTAATTTGACTGAAAATGTCAAGTTGCTCCTTTTGATTATCAAAGTACTTTAAAAGTTATATTGCTGAAATATTTTCAAGTATATGATTTTTCATTTATAAAAGTATTAAATATATTTTTCATACTGTAAGTTTTGACTTATATATGCTGGTAGTGAACTTTATATGATTTTCTGAACTTTATTTCACTATACTAAATATTCTTAAGCTTACGACTTTTGCCTTTTTTCAAATGAAAAACACCTTTGTTCTGCTTTAAGTTTATGTAGTCTGTGTTACCTTGTTCCTTGATTTCATTCATTCACATAAGTATTCTAACCTACTAAATTTGATTTAAAAGCATAGTAAAAGCAAATTTCTTTGTGCTAATTTAGGAACAATGAATTTCCCTGATACCATCTTAAACTGTGACAATTTGGCTGAATTAATTATTTGTAATTATACATTTTTCACCTATAAAAGAAGTAACATTTGATGCATCATGGTCAAGTAGGTTCTCAATAGTTATTTTTTCTTTTGTTGTTTCTGAGAGTTTATATATTGTCCAACATTTTGTTAAAATATATTATGCTTGATCTGGTAATGTCAATCAGATCCCATTGTGTGTGTATCAGGCTATGTTAAATAATGAGATTATCTTCTAAAATATTCAATTTGAATTGTATAATTTAGTTCAGATATCTATGCAAGTTCAAATTCAAGAGTTTATACGTATATATTAAGATTTAATTTGTGATTTTATCGCTCTACCTTCTAAGAGTCTGAAGGCTTTCTTGCATTTTCACAAAAATGCTTATAAATCTCAAATTAGATAAAATTATCTTCCATTGTGTGCTTAAATTCAGTACATATCCATTATTGTAAAATATAATTCTGTTTAGGCTGTTTTCAAATCCAAAGTGGTTACATTCTGACGCATTTTTAAATTTATTTCTGTTCATAATCACCATGAAATTAGCAGGCCCTCTTATTTAAAAATTCTGTACCAACATAATGTATATATATTTTTTAATTTTTCAGTAAAAGTTAAAAAGCAGGTAATCTTTCAGAAGATACTATGAAGTTAGCATTTTGAGCCAAATTTTTAGATGTGACAATACAGGAAAGGTTAAAAAAATCCCACCGTCATGAGACAGTAACTACTTATAAACTCAAGATGTCCTTTATATAAAAAAGAAAAACATTCAATAACAAATCAATTTAGTAATCATGAATGTAAATTTCATGCTTTCATGTTTATAAATGTATCGGGAATTCTGTGTTTTTGATGTAAAAAAAATATTTTTGACAATTATTCCACATTTCTACAGCTAGTTTAAATTTTTAAAAGAATAATGTATTTGACATAAGTTCAGAGAGTTGAATTGTTGTTTAGTATGTATAAAATATTAATTGTTTAAAATATTCAGAATTCTAATATCTTTGATTTTAAGTTTATTTTTTCTTGCTCAATGCATTAACGCTGTTTCTACCAGTGTCAAATGGCTTTTTTTGAAGTTTTGATTTATCTTTACTTGAAATTTTTAAAGCTTATTAAATAGAAAAATAGGCATTCAGTGTATAAAAAATGATTTGCAATTTTTTCAATTCAAAAATTACAAATAAGACAAAAATAAATCAAAAGTTGTTAAAAGCTGTCATTTGACACTGGTAAAAGTAATGTTTGTATTATCTGATCAGTTAAAAGCATCAGTTTAGTAAATCTAACAAATTGAATTTTATGTATCACTATGTATGTATGATGCATTAATGTTTCTACTATGGCTGTTGCTTCAGTTTTATGCAATCCGTCCTATAAAAATTCTGTTACATAATATTGTGATAGTTAATTTACAGTTGTCTAAATTTTGAGTACTTGTTTTCTGTTAATTGCTGATCATCTATGAATATTTTTTTAATAACAGTACTTAATTCTTTATAATTCTAAATTATTTTTTATGCAGTTTATAATGTGATAATTACCTTTAGCCATTGTTAGTCGTTTTACAAAATTTTAAGTATTTGTTTTATTATCTTTCTTTAATATATTACTTGAATGGCATTAATTTCTTCTCTTTATTCTGTCATATCAAAATTTTATATGAACTCTACACATGCCATGCCAAAATTTTAAATGAAAACTATAAATTTTAGATTTGATTTCAAACTGTCTTGCTTAAGCACCCTAAGAAATTGTTTTAAATGCTTTTTGTTTCATTTAAGCAGTTTTATTCTGTGATAAATTTAGATGTTGCCTCCATTAAATATGTTAAAAATTTAGACATTTTATTAACATGGTTTTTAATACAACTATTCTGATATTTTAAAATATTAATCTTTGAAACTTAAAAGCTTGCTTTAGATGTGCCAAGAAAGTACCATAAAAGAATGGTTAAATGGTTGAATAATTGAAGTCATAGTTTGAAATGCTTTTGCTCAATGATATTGTAATACAACATCTGCATGAATTGGTATTTTTTATATTTCTCTCCATTTGCAGTAATTGGCAGCTATTTATGTTTCACTCTAGTCATAAAACTCTAATTTAATATTTTACTAATAATATATAAGTAGAACTAAGATTTCATAAAATGCTATGGCTTTTTGTATGTAATTTTTTAAAGTCAAATAAAGTGTTTATTTATTATATTGTTTATTTATTTACTATAATCTAACATGCTTATATATATATACATATATAAGCATGCCTGTCATGCACAGTTTTATCATTGGTCAAATTTACAACAAGCATGTCTGATACTTTAGTTTCAATTATAAGTAAAGCCATTTAAACATAGCAAATTATTTTATTTTTTTTAAAACCTTCTGATTTTTCAAGAATTCTGTATTATTAGACTTTAATTCACAAATGAATTTCAGCAGGTTTTTAAAAGTTTCTACTGAAATAATCAGTACTTTTTTCAAACTCTTTTCCTCTTATTTTTTTTTTTAATGAGAAATTGTTAATATATTGTATTATAACTTTCAAAAACTTCAAATAAAATTATGAATACTTAATTGAATGGTACTTTACTTAAAAAAAAGAAATCCTGCAAGGATTAATTTGCCATCCCCATACACCCTTTTACACACACACCCTTTTAAAAAAATGTTAAGTAGAATTGCATAGTTTGAAAAAAGAAGTGTTCATGAATTTTAAACCAACACTTAGTGAATTTTAACTAATTGAAAACTTGAAATAATCAATACTATGAACAATTTTTGGAAATTTAGGTTTAGATTCAAAACTAATTTATGTATTTCATTATTTTTTGTTATATATAACCTTGTTAAAACCCAACTCACACATGTTTTCAATTAAAGGATTTTTTTAAATAATATTTTTAAATAAGCAATGCAAGTAAAACTTCATATTTATCATTTATCATCAAACTCGACTTTCTTCATTAATATAAAAATTGACATGGTTGAATCAAAACACCTCCCACAATTTCTTCTTTCCACTTTGACCTATGCCTGTATAAGCAAATGCATGAAAAGCAGTGTTAAAGTTTTGTGTACTCGATTAAAATTAATTCATTTCATATATGATAAATACTAGTAAACATTGGCATGTTTATTGATTTGAAGATGAACAACTTTACTCTTTTTTAATTCCTTTTTTTTTTTTTTTTTTTTTTTTTTTTTTTTTTTGTAAAATATTATAATTAGGTTATAATTTTTTAACTTACTGAGTAATAATCCTATTTTCACTCAATTTTTCAGATATATTTCTCAATATTAGTACTATCTCTAAACACATTTCAGCATATCTTTACTTTGTGTTTACTATAAAAATAACATTGTTAAAATATATGCTTAGCGAAAATTAATTATAAAAAATTGAATGAAAGAATAAAAATATGAGGTTTGCATTAAAAATTACTATGTTTGAAGAAAACATAAACATAATAATTGTCTCTCAAGATAATCTTAGAAATATAAAAAATCAAAGCATCTTTTGTAAAAACAGCTTTATTGCTTTATTCTGAGACTTTCATAACTGACTTGAACCTTTTTTAAATTCTTATTTGTTCTGCACATTCTACACTTGAAGCCCAATCTTGCTTTTTGTTCAAAAGCGAAACCATTATTCCTAATGATTATTGTTTCTATTTTACTTTTATTGAGAATCTAAGAATTATAGATGCAAACTGGAGCAATTTAATGAAATTGCCTACATATTAATTTTTTTTATCTAATTTCATTGCATGATGAAGGATATTATTTTTCTATATATCTCACAATAAAAAAAAAGTACTATGGTCTTTAATATTCAGAAGTCCCTTAATATAAAAGATACACGTTATGTTTTTCTATTGCATGTTTCAACTTTTCTTTCAACATTTTACACAAAAATTTTACTTGTTCTTTAAACAAATGTATTTGTAACAGCATTCAATGACTTATTTCCCCATAGATTGATAAATTTGTTAGTATTTTTGTCAAATAAATCAATCTGATGAACTGTATCTTCAGATACATAGTAATGTTTGGAGCATGGGTGAAAGTTTTCCGTCCACAGACAGAATTCTGTCTTTTAGAAATTCCCGAGAACATAAACAGGACAGAAGGATCTCTGAGGATGGAAAACAGATCTTGAAAAAGACGCGTTTTTCATAAAAATGATTGCAGAAAAAAAACACTATTTTCGTCAAATTATTGCAGAAAATAGTGATTTTTGTGAAATGATCACGGAAAAGGCGCTATTTCTGTTAAAAGATCGCTATATAAAGACACATTTTCCAACAAAAGCTTGCGGGGAAAACTCGATTCCTGACGAAAGATCGTAAAAGACATGCTTTTTTCGTACGAAAGATTGCAAAAAACAGGCTAATTCCGTCAAAGGATTGCGAAAAAGACGCCATCTTTATCAAAAGAATGCGAAATAGACAAGGTCTCTATAAAAAGATCGCAAAAAGACGCGTTTTCTGTCAAAAGCTTGAAGGAAAAAACACGATTCCTGTCAACAGGACATGAAAAAGATGCAATTTCCGTCAAAAGATCGTGAAAAAAATATCGTCTCAGTCAAAGAATGCAAAATAGATGCGATCTCTGTTAAATGATCTCGGAAAAAACACGATTTTCGTGAAATGATCGAAGAAAAAACCCCATGATTTTCCTCAGTTGATTGCAAAGAAACGCGATTTTTATTAAAGTATCGCGAATTTTGTCAAAAGATCGTAGAAAAGACACGAATTTTACCAAATAGAAGCGTTTTTTGTCTAAAGTTCGCGAAATAGACGCGATTTCTGTCAAGGAATTGCGAATCAGAACCGATTTCTGTCGAAAGATCGCAAAACAGACGCGATTTCTGTTAAAGGATTGCGAAAAAGATACGGATTTTGTCAAAGGATCGCGAAAAAGACGCGATTTCCGATAAATGAGCGCAAAAAACATGATTTTCATCAAATGATTGCAAACACAACGCGATTTCTTTGAAAGGATCGCGGAAAAGGCGCGATTTCTGTCAAAAGATCGCGGAAAAGGCGCAAATTTCGTCAAAAAGATCAAATAAAATACATGGATTTCGTCGAAAAATCGCAAATTTCAGCTAAGAACCGAAGAAAATCGCAAATTTCGGCTAAAGATCGCAGAAATGTCGAAAATTTCGGCTAAGGATCGGAAAAAAAAATGAATGTCATGGGGTCATGGAATAAACGCAAGTTATGTATGTGTCATGTGTTCACTTAATGGGGGTGGGGAGGGTTCAAAATATTTTCAGTCTTGGCAAAATTTCAAATTTGCACCCATGTTTGTAGTATTAATCTTGACTGGTAACATTTATTTTAAGATCTGCCAGATAACCTAGGAAGAAATTTACTTTTTCATTTTTATTTACTGGATTTTATGTACCTTGTTAAAACTCGATTAGATATTGTATCAATTGTTGGGATATTTTTAGCATTTACTTTCACAAGATTAGAAAATGAAATAGTTCACTTTTGCATGATACTGGTGTCTTCAATGAAATATTATTTTTAAGTGTGTAAATTCATTTAAGCTATCTAAATTTTAATGCAATAGGTTTGTAATCTTAAGCATCTTAGGTTGTTATTCCCTTTTCGAATATTTATTCCTCAATTTATAAATATTGAAATAGTTTGAATAATTGATGAGGTGAACAGTTGTGTGAAATAACTTTTAATTGTGCATGCATGGAAGATTCCAAAAAATTTATTTGATAATTTGGTAGTTAGAAATTTAGGGCAATTAAATCTTCACTGAAAAATATGAAGTCAAACATTATCTTTATATTCTCAAAGTACAATGAAAATTCCTCAAGAATTTCAGTAGATATAAGACAAAACATGTAAATACGAAAGCATCTGGTTACTTTTGCTTAACTTTTAGCTATGTGTGTAAATGTGGTAGTACATTTTATACATAAGAGTTCTTCTTTTGCTGATTTAGGTCTTATATACTGAATATTGTTTTACTTTCATATTTTAGCTACTTTTTATTCATTAACTGATCTAAATTTTTAATGTCTAACCAATACAGCATTTTCCCCCCTAAAGTAGTACTCATTACTCAGTATTTTATACTTTTTTTTTTGCAAGCAAATTTTCGATACTTAGCAATTTTTTGAACACTGTAGTTTTTTTTCCTGGTGTTTAAGAATTACAGTAAAGTAATAACTTTTTTAAATTTTATATATTTCATAAGATATATTATTTCTAATCTGGGTATTTCTAACTTTTGGAACTCCTCATTACTATTATACTTACTTCCACTTCCTTATCAATCTTACTAGTAGCAATATCTGGAAAATCTTCAACCTCTTACTCATCAATTACACCGCTGCTAACTTCTTCAACTAACATTTTATCCCATAAACTAGCATGACTACAAACTGCTCCATAAAGAAAATTCTCTCTTGCTTAAGTTAGAGCCACTGGCATGAAGAGAAAAATCATCCTCAATAATATTCTTTTCTAACTTTTCCTTTTTGCTTTTTACTTTCTATCTATGTTTCTTTCTTTCCTTCATTTTTTTTTTTTTTGGGGGGGGGGGGGGGCTGCAAATAGCTTTTTTTGGAAATGCAGTGTCGTATTTCTTTTCAATTTTCCTCTCTCTGCACTTGAGCAGATATTAATTCAAAAAGTTTAATTTTTAACAATTTCTGTTTTTAACCTCCTCAGCCCTGAGACAAATATGAGGGACCATAAAAAAGGTTTTAAAATTACTAAAAAAAAATTTCCAAAAAAATTTCAGTTTATATATCGATACTTATGATATGCATGTATTTAGTAAAAAGGTCTAGAAGTAATTTTAATAATTCTAGAGGGGTTTAAATTAATTTAAAAGTCGTTATTTAGTGTCACCTCCAAGCGACATCAGGACTGAGGGGGTTAAATATTTAAATTAATTGCTAAACAATTTGAATCAATCTGAGAATTATTTCGAAATGTACTATTTGTCTTTTTTCTATACTTAATTGATGTAATCTAGTACAGTGGAATTATCTTAACCTGCATTTCAGCTGAGCGTTCAGCTTTAATTTTAAATTAAATTTATTTATTTTTTTAAACTACCCTAATAGGTAGTTATAAAGCCATTATTATTTTTTTTCAGCTATATATGTAAGTATTTTGTTCTCTGTCCTTTTGTTCCCAAATTGCATTTCTGTATTAAATAAGAAATTCTCTCTTTTCCCTATGGCATAATTTAATAATTTTTGTTGCTTTTTTGGCTTTCTAATAAAGATAGTTGAAGATAAATTGGACAATTTTAAACACCTGTCTCAAAAAAATTGCTAAAGAAAACAAAAACAATCTAGAAAATACATTTATTCAACAATATGTAGTTTTCCACTTCAAAAATATCAAACTGCAAAATTTTAATACTTTGTTAATTGGCGACGAGTATACTCTTCACTAATATAGCTCATTGTTTTATTCAAAACATCTACCAGAAATGTTAAGTTGCAATTTTAGCTTTGCTTAATTATGAATGCCTATCGTTAAATACTGCTGAAAATTTCTAGCAGATATTTCAAATTAAAAAAAAACATGCCATATTGCCAACAGTGCCTGTTAATTAATAAGTATAAAACATTTTCTTGAATTCATGTCTTTTGTCTTTCCTGAAGCTTATATCCAATTTCTTTGCAATAATGAATTTCTTTGTAATCACCTGTTTTCTTGGATGTATCATTAGTTTTCTGCATCCTCTAGCTTTAAAGGGCACTTTAGTTTGAAATGTGATTGCATTTATTGTTATAATCTTTAATAAAATTTTCTCTTTATCTATTTATACTCTATTCATTTTGTTATTAAAGGAAGCGATATTTCCTTTATTAGAAATACTTTTCAAACATGGTAGAAAATAAACAAGACATGCACACAGTATTGATAAACAGCTGAGAGTCTGAAGTAGAAATTCATAGTCGCCCATTTCATCAGGAAGTAAGCCTATAAGAAATATTGAAATTGTTATAATGTTCTGTTACATGGACAGTATGACATGGAAATTTTTTCAATGATTTGCAGTGTGTCTATTTTCACTATTACTTTTTTTTTATGAAGACTATATTGTCAAAATTGCTTGGGTACCTATTTTTACAAACAAGGTAAATCATGAAAGGTTACTTTTATTAAAATGCCATTTTCCTTTTTTCAGCAGGCATCTGCTCATAAGTCTGCAAAGTTAAAATTTTTCGAAAAAGTCTAGTCTATCAGATAATCTAAATTGGGAGCTGTTAACTTTTCTTAGGTAAATTTCATAAGAAATTCTACCTATTATATTTTCCTCTATATTGAAATTTTCAAAATACTTTTTGCAGATCTATGCCAATTATGACTCATAAAATCAAAAATTATCTCCATTTCAAAACTTAATAGATTTCTGTCTATGATAATATGTATATGGCTTTTTTATGGACACAATAATTTTCACAAATTTCTTCCAAACGGATACATACAATCAAGGGGAAAAATACCTCTATTTAATTCATTAATGGTTGCAAAATTGGAAGAAGGGGATGGAAATAGGAGGGTTTTTGTAAAGTCAGAAGAAAAAATCGCATCTTCTTTCTTATCATTATACATGTTAAATCAGTTTAAAGTTTGTATGACATTTAGAAAAAGGGTAAAATATTATATAGGTTAGATTTTGATATCATTTAAAATTGCCTCAAGGGGAGAAAAAAGTAGGGTTTTAAGGGAAAAAAATAATAATATACAAGTTATCAAATATAGTTAAATTTTTTATAAATCTTCTCCATCTTATATACAACTTTTATTTAATAACCAGGTTTTTGACAGGAAATCTCCCCCCCCAAAAAAGAAGGAGTCATAGAAAAGAAAAGGTCACATCTCAATTAATCCACCACTAAGCTAATACAAAAAATATCTTTGTTTTGCTGAAAATGTTTAACAACTCTCAGAGTTTCTGCAAATAAAGTTGCATTATTAAATGTGCGTGTGTTTCCATAAAAAAAAATCAGAAATAAAAATATAGTGTGTGTTTCATAACACTAGAGCACTGGGAAGGTGTCAATTCGACACTGATCACTGGACTATTTTCAGGTTCGAACCAGAAAAATCTTTTAGAAATAAGTCATATATCAGTTGCAATGAAATGAGCTAAATAAATAAACTAAATAATTTCAAATTATTTTTCTGCTTTTAAATATATTTTATAAAACTTAGGTAAAATTTCCTGGTGTTCTAGTGTTAATGAAACAATCACCACCCAGTTTAAATTTTTTGTATTTTACTAATATTATCTACAACATTTGTAGTAACAAGTTTTTTATAAGATGAACTCTACTGATGGATGATATTACTAAAAATATTTTCAAGGGATAAAAAAAATAGGGAATAAAGAAAAAATTATCTTAACATGATTTTGATAAAACCAACTCTTACAGAAAAATGAAATAAAAAGCTCATCAAAAGTGGCCAGATAAAATTGTTAAACTGGTTTTATATCTAATCTTGATTTAGTTTTTCTTGATGAAATTAGTACTTAACTTTGAAATCTACTTGTGCCTGTAGGCCGAATCAGCAGAGATTTTATTTTGATTCAACAAATCTCATACATGACTTTGTAATCTTTGTTTAAATTCAAATCTGCCTACATGTAGTCTTCGGTCAACATTATTTTTAACAAAATTTGTGATAAAACTTTGATATAGAAACTTAAACTGCAGTATGCATCCCGGAAAGTAAAGTTGCAACATCCAAGTTTGTTTTAATTATCTAGTAAAAGCTCTAAGCACTGTCGTAGTTCGTAGTTTTTAAACACAAATAAAGCAATTTTTTAAAATACACTCAAAAGCCAAAACATTATGACCACTCCTGCATTTTACAATGAACTTGCCTGGATGACGTGGAAGGCACATAATCCGGTGGGAATGGTATTTAAATGCTTCTAGGGAGACTCAGGAATAATTTTTGCTCTCTTATATCTACTTGTGAGGATAAAGGGTCTAAGCTACTTAGATAGAGGACAGAATTCAGTCGCCCGATGACTCAGAAAGAGTAACTTCGAAACTGCACGTCTCATCGGTTGTTCGGGACATATCATTGTTAGTACTTGTACAAAGTGGGTCAATGATGGTGAAATCATCAGGAGAAGCCATTGCGTTTGACACGTAGGTGTTATCAAATAAAAAGTACATCTGAGACTCGCCCTCATTGTAAAGCACCAGAGACTGGCTCGATTTTACATCCCAAGACAAATGAAATTCTTTCGAAGCATAAAGTTCAGCTGACACTGTTGAATGTGTAACTATGTGTTAATGTCCCTTTCATGTAGAACTGCTGACTAAGCATCATAGCCAAATACTCCTACGCTAAACCTGGGAACATCATAACTGGACTATGGAACATAGGGAGACAGTTGCTTCGTCGAATGGAACATGGAGCACGATTCATTTTCAAACATGTCGATGGCCGTGTTTGGGGACGCCGTCTTCTATGCAAACTCTTACTTCCCCTTATGCAACAGGTTATACATAGGCCAGTTGTGGCAATATTAAGCTTTGGGGGACGTTCTCCCATGGGACCTGTGGTTGTTGTAGAACATATCGGGAATACCACACACTATCTGAAGATCATTGGGGATCATTTGCACCATTATATGGTATCTGCCTTCCAAAATGGAAATGGATTGTTCGTACAAGACAACGCTCCATGCAATATAAATCGAATTGTGCTCGATTAGTTCCAGGAACATAATACTGAATTCCAGTTAACATCCTGGTCACCCAACTCAACGGATCTTAATCCACAGAGCACATTTCGGATGTCATTCAACAGCAACCCAGAGCTCAAAAACAACCATTTTGGAATATCCCAGATATGCATGACTGCTGCTTGAAGAACTAATACAATTTATCTCTGGTCATCTTTCAAGAACTTGTGGCAACCATCTGGTCCAAAGCCGTTTACAGCTCTGCGGATCAAAAGTGGGCCAACATGTTACTAGGTAGGTGGTCATAATGGTTTGGCTCTTGAATGCAGGCTATAACTGCAATGCATTCTAATATTTATGTGAGGATTTTATTCATGATAATAAATACAGCTAATGCTACAATTAACACAATTAATAATTAATGCTGTATTTAATTCTCCAAGTAATGCAATTAATAATATAATTATTAAAATTACTGTTTTAAAATTTCAAATTAATGTCTCATATGAATGCAAAATTTATTTTGTGTTATTGCCAAAATAGGAAAAAATGAATCAGCGGTGTTTTCATCTGGTACTTATTTAATTTCATTTATTCAGTAAAATTTCTGGATCAAAACTTGCTTATTTGACTTGGGACATATCGGCACAGTGCTGTGGAGAATTACAGATTATTGGCATATATATAACACAATAGCGGCTCATCAAGGGGTGCTGCATCAATTTTTTTACACCACTAAAATTGTATAGTTGTTTCTGTTATTTTTAATGAGCAAGCTTTGACAAATAAATAATATAAAAGATTCGTTAAATTTAAGTGGTGAGAAAAATCTGAAACAGCACTCCCTGACGAGCCGCTACTGATATAACATGTATGTGGCAAAATTATGTGTACTTACCCAATAATGATGGCAAACAAATAATTGCAACTCCAGACAGGAAATTTTTTGTTGAAGAAATCACATGTTGCACATCTTTATGTGTATAATCTAAAATGAATTTTGGTAATATGTATGAGATTCCTCCTTCTAATGCTCCCAAGATGCTGTAAAAGCTGGCTAGCCAATTTAAATTTGGAGAGTAAAGTACACCAGCAATAGATAATCCAGTTAACAGAAACAGAATAACACCAACTGTGTGAGATTTTTCTGATATTGTCTTCGATATCTTGTAGCAGCAGAGTTTTCCAAAAAGTCCTCCGACACCAAATGCTACAAGAATCCACGTAAAATCACAACAATCTCGGTCAGTATTGTTTACAAAATCACTGATGTTTGTCAGCAGGGTTATTAAGCTTGTTTCAAATATGATTGTAATTACCATGATGCATAAGCTGATGGGTGATATTACATTGTTGAAAAACTTTAAAATTCTTAGAAATTTTGATTTTAACCCGTCCTTACTAATATTTAGATGCATTGCTTTGTTACTTTTTACGGATTTATTTTTACTATCAAATTTGGATGTATTAAAAACAGAATATATGTTTGATGAATTAGCGTTGCTGTCAACATCTTTTAGGATATTATGAGAAGCATTTTGATTTTCATGTTTAATGTATTCACTTTCTTCAATAAATCTAGAGTGTGAATAATTTGTTTCATCGCTTATCCCATATCCCGAATCATTGCTATCAAAGCTATTACTCCTATATTCTCTATCTACTGCAAATGTGTATTCTTCAATGTGCACTTTAATATCTATAGGAATAGCAGATATATCTGTACTTTGAAGTGATTGGAGTGAAAGAAGTGGAGTTTCTTTGTAGAGTAATTTTTCACAGTTGGATGTATGAGAGGTTGAAGATGTATTTTCTGCTTGCTTAGATATAAACGAGATTCTTTTTTCAGTCTCAACGCTTTCACTGATCTGCTGTTTATTACATTGATTTTCTTTATCAGTAATCATTTGTATACAAGAGTGGGCCAATTTCTTTTGTTCATTTGTTGTGTTATTTTCATCATCTAATTTTTCTATAAGGCAGTCTGTCTCTTTTATCCCATTCTGGGAAATAGTTTCCGAAATTTTATCTTTTAAAGCAATGTCATGTTCACTTGTGTTCTTATTTCTATTTGATGCATAAATGTTATGTGCTATCCCAGAATTTAAAATGCTACTGTTTGTAAATCCTTTGCAATCTGATTCAGTATCAATAACCTGCATATTGCTGACAATATCCTGAGATATTTCTTCATTTTCTTCACAATGTTCTATCTCAGGAACAGTCGGATAGTTAATTTTATGGTTTTGTAACATTTTTCTGTCTGTTTCTATCCCCCGCAAATCATTTCCTTTTGTTTCACTTCTTTTTCTTCCAACATGAAATGTTTCTTTTGAGGAAGTCATGGGACTATTTAAAATTGTTTTATAATAATCGTCACACTGAGTAACGTTTACGACAAAATCTGGTTCTAAGCTATTGTTTAAACTTTCGATCGAGGCTGTTTTCTTTCCCTCCTGCTTTGGAATAAAATATTGATTACTTTTTTTACGTATTCTCCATTTGATATTTGGAATTCTGATCTCAATATTGTATGCTGCAGCTAAAGCAAAAGGCACGTATTGCAGAATTATTCCTGAAAAAATGATAAAAGAGCCTTGTAATCCGTATTGCACAATTATCACATCTAATAAAAAAGGCATGATAGAGATTCCGAAGCTTGAAGGTACTTCTTTAAATAATGATAGTTTACTTGAATCCTCATTTGATATGTTTTTTGTTAGGTGAGGTGACGCAAGTCCATATCCCGACCCTGAAAAATAAAGCAAATAGTGAGTGAAAATATTATGTCACTACTCATATGAAATAAGGCTTATAGAAATTAATTAATCAATTATGCATATTAACTGAAATTGCTAGGTGCATAAAAATGTTCTACCTGTTTTATAAGATCGCATTTTATCCGAAAAAGTTATGCGTAATTTACTAATTCTTGTACAAGTGAACACAGATGATCGAACTGTTCAAACAAATTAAGTGCACAAGGTATTAATATTTTATTAAATAAGGTGAAATTTACCAGTTCAAAAAAGTAGTGTAAATTAAGAAATCTGAATTTTAAAAAAGTAAACCCACTGGCAACATAAAGTATTTTGGTTATGTAGGATTTTTCAGAGACAATTGGTGGCCATTCATCGAGATTTGGAAAGAACTTTGCTTTGACACTAGAAATGAAAATCCGATGAGTCCAAGGGCGGATACAGCCAGGGGCGTAGCTACTGGGGGGGCGTAGGGGGGCGTCTCGCCCCCCTAATGTCGGCAACTTCGATGACAGTCGGCAAATTCTAGGTAGTCAGTAACAATCGATACAACTGTAAAACACCCGATTTTTTTCCAATTTTACATGTTTTTACTTAAAACATACACTATAAAACACCAATCCTTAGCATTTTTCTAAAGAATTTCTTCCGAAAATCCGAAGTTTGCCTCACCATTTTTCAACTTCTCGTGACTACTGAAAATAAATTGAAAAAAAAAAAAAAAAAAAAAAAAAAAAATCGGGAAAGACTAGTTTTTTTGAGAATTTGCAGTAGATGAGTTGAGTTCTTTAGTAGATCAACTAGCATTAAAGATAATGACGACTTCGGTGAAGAAATTCCCCTTTTTTTTGTGTGCATGGACTTAACCCAGGAGTGGCAACATCACACTTCGGCGACTATGTACCGTCCAAAAAAGACTGTTTATTGGACGAAAGGAAAGTTGAGTAAAAATGTTCTTCATTCCTATTTGACAGGAAAGCCACTACACAGGCAATCACCTCATTGAGTTTGTGGCTAAAATTCTAGGATTGGATAGAACTCGATTATCATGTTAAAATGCATCTGATCTGCCAAAGCCATAACTTGGTGGAAACAACTTTCAAAAACTCTATTTTAGTGGTCAATTGGAATGTTTATCACTGTTTTCCTGCTCCCAGTCATCTATGTTTTTCATACCTTAGGTTACAAGATAGGGACTTGCACGGGCCCGGGCTTGATCCGACGCCCACACCCGGCCAGGCGAAATAAAGACAATTTTCAAACGGGTCGGGTCGGCAGAATTAAGACATTTTTATCAACGGGCTGATAAACGAAAAATACGGGCAGTGCCAGCATATAAATTAAATGGACCAGCTAGGCCGATAAAAAAAAAAAAAAAAAAAAAAAAAAAAAAAAAAAAAAAAAAAAAATTAGTGGGCCTGCCGGCCCGATTTAAAAGAGTAAGCGAACCCGGTAAAATATTGGCTAGTTTCAATGAATATGATTTTCGGGAGAATAAGTGTAAATGTTCGTCTTGAACCGATGCTTTTTTGATAAATCAATACAGAAATGTTGCATGTCCACCATAGAAGTCGGCATCAGGCATGGTGTCTGAGCTGAGTTTTTTTTTTTTTTTTCTTTCTTTAGCAGATTCGTGCGGTGCTGAAATCAAGCTTGCTTTTTTCCTCAGTGAAGTCGAGACGGGCTGGAACTGTACTTAACCCCTTGAAGGGCACCGGTATATAATATATACCCCTTAATTTTAATTCCCAAATGCCACATTGGCACCAGAATTTAGATATTAAGTTTTGCTTTAAAAAATTATACGCGAAAAAAGCTTTTACTTACTTTCATTTGAATTTGTTTATAAATACTGGTGTTATTCAATCATTTTGATATTCTAGCAACATAAGTACTCTTCCCTAGAGGTCTGCACGAGTCGGGCCCGCGGGCCGGGTTCGGGCCAATTTCCAATAATGGCATTCGGGCCGGGCCGGGCCGGGCCGGGCTCGGGCCTTAATTTTTTTGCTGGAAGGGCCGGGCCTAACTTTTTTTTCCGTACGAAGCCGAGACTGATTCCATTCTTCCTAGTTTTCATGGACCAAAATAATCAGATCCTATTGAATCTTCCTATATGAAAATCCTTTTCTCGACTTTTTATAAATCAGTAATATTTGACTTTTTCTAAAAATGTTTGCAAAAAAGGCATATACTTTTAAGCCGTCATTATTCTACAATTAAACATTAGAATTTATTCCTTTTAAAGAATCGTAGATTACTAGGCGTTTTAAAATAGAATTAAACACACACACACACACACAAAAAAAAAAAAAAAAAAAAAAAAAAAAACATGATTATGGCGGAATTTTTTTTTAAACTGAAAACTGAAAGTGTTTTTTAAAATGTTCATCCATGCAAAATGAATACAACAATACGGGAGAAAAAAATATATTAAACATTTACATCTGTTAAGAAGAGAATGTATTTTTTTTTTTTCGCTCCAAAGCGATTTTGTCTTTGGAAATTTTACCATATACCGCTTTTTCGACTTTTTGTCTCCATTACAGGGAATATGGATTAATAATACTAGTGATAACTGAAACATTTACATACAACAAACAAAGTTTCATTTAAAAGTAGTGATGGGCGATTCTGGAAATTTTGAGAATCGATTAAAATCGATATCGTATAAAACAACATCGATCATAATAAGAATCGATTTCTGAGTTCTAGAATCGATACTAGAATCGATATTTCGGTATTCAGGCTCACACAGAGAAGATCCAAATTACTAATTCCAAAACTTAGACAATTAGCAGGACCGTAATTACCGCCTCCCACCCCTCCATCCCCATTTAGCAGGGCCGTAACTACCACTGGGGCAGCCGGGGCACTGCCCTGGGGCCTCCAAGACTGAGGGCCCCAAACTTATGGTTTAAAAAACTATTGATTTTAGTTTCTAGTCTAACTTGCTATAAAATACCCAGCAGCAAGCTAAAAGTTAGATATTAAAAAAAAAATCAAAGTGCTAGAGTAAATGTTTTTGCGTGTCCGTCGATATACTTCATAAGTCTCGCATCAAAAGCGGCTTGATTAAGTAAAAAAATCAGCCACATAATTTGTGGGCCCCTGAAATTGGTGGACCTGTGCATTAATCAGGGCCTGCATGTCATGTCCGCATGTTTTCCGATTCCACCGAAGTTGGTATAAGGAAGAAAACATGGTCTTCTGGGGGGGGGGGGGGGGCGAGTGATTAGAACGGACGTACTTGAAAAAAAAAACCCATAATTAACTAATAACCCAAATAACTGAGCTTCTAAACAAAAATATAGTGTTTAACTTAGTGTTGAATTCATGGGGTGGCCCGCGGGGAACATGCACTCTTTGAAACTATAAAAAGTGCCAAGAGCATGTAACTAAATAGAGAGAGGGGTAGTAACAGAAAAAAAACGAGGATATAAAAGCTTTATAACGATATGTTACATGAGATGGTGTGGAAGAAACAAAAAATATGCCCCCCCCCACCCAGGGGGGGAGGGGGCAAGGTAAATCCCAAACGGGCAGAAGGGCGACCCCGGCCCAAATGTATCTTTTGTTGAGGCACCCCGAGAGTGCCGATAGAAGTGAAAACTTGAACAATTACGTGTGTATTTTTTGAATCGTTAGGATATATAATTTTGAATCGTCAGGAAATACTTTTAAATGAATAAAAAAAGGTTCTATAATATTAAAGAACATATTAATATCTATTAAAAAAACCGCGCGATACCATATGTGCAGCTATTGTAGTTAACTCACTATAACTTACTTTCTTACATTTTAAAACGCGATAAATACACCAACCAAAATTAGACCATACTATCGATACCTTAATCCTTATCCAAATAAATCATTTTGTATTCATGCCTGTTACAATATCTGTAGATTACTTTTTGAATTATTCAAATCGGACATTCCATTCAAAAGATGTTACGAATTTAAGGGTGTTCTCAACTGCTCCGCTCAACAAGCAGAAAACGTTTTGACACATTTACAATGCCATTTTTTAACAAAAAGTTATAAAATTGGAATGTATGACAATGGAAGCGATTTCGAATTGAACTGAATTTTCCATTTTATGATCATTAAATTACCTATCCAGTTCTAAGCTATTTTGATGTGAACAAGCAAGAATCACAAGACAGTGCTCGCTGCAAGATGAAGAAGGAAAGAGACTCAGGCAACAGATACTCGAGTTCTGTGATCAGGATCCGGATTTAGGAAGACAAAGGAGGCCACAGGTGGAAAGAGCCATAAAAGCTATCAACTTTCTCCAAGCGGTCCAACACAGATGCTCAAGGATCCCAGCGGGTACAAGCAAGGTAATGGACAGCTGCATAAATGTGATTTTCAATACCATTATGGAAATGGAAATCAGAATGCAGACGGCCAACATAAGGGTTGAAGAATTGCGTCAGCCTGACGCGGTACCACCGGCTGGTCCAACAACAGAAGAAAGCAGGGAGGAGATGGTAACCAGGACCCAAACCAAGCCCCCCAGGGGATACGCGGAAGCGGTCAAGGCGGCCACATCCATCCTGATCATCCAAGCCACCACAGAAAGAGAAACAGAAGACGTAGAGAAGCAAATAATAGAGACAACCTCGGAACACCATGACAGCGTGAAGAAAATGAAAAGGATAAAGAGCGGAGTCAAGCTTATCTGTGAAAACGAAGTGGAGGCTATGAAGATAAAGGAGACAATCAACAGCAACTCAGAAGCCAGAGAAGCAATACAGGTAAAGACTGCAAGCATAAGGAAGAAAAGGATAATAATATTCAACATTCCGGATTACGTTACTGAAGAACAGATACAGATGAAGCTGCGGAAGACCCTGGGTCTTGGTCCACAATACAGCAAGGATGCAGTCACTCTGCTCAGGCCCGTGGGGGCCCGCGAGGGGAAGAAGCACCAACCAGTCCTCCTCCACGAACCGCTGGCAGACCACTTGCTAATGGTGAGAACAGTCCGCCTGGGGTTCAAGGAATGCCCCATTAAAAACTTCATCAGCATCACGAGGTGCCATCAGTGTCTCGAATATGACCACGTGGCAGTTGATTGCAAGGGGACCCAGCGGTGCTCTATCTGCGCGGGCCCACATGTGTACACAGATTGCAACAATAAAAGCAAACGCTGTTATGTGTGCACCAAGTACAATGAAATCAACGGCCACTGGATCCGTGCTCCCAAGCCAACAGATCACCAGGCCAACTCCGGGAAGTGCTGGGTACATCGAACGCTGTTACGTGTCAGGCAGATTCAAGTAGAAAAGGGCATGGCACTCACAAACGGTCACCAGGTTATACACGGGAGGGTAACCATTGTCACATTTGGCGGCAAGGATAGGATCGAACACATGACCAGCCACGACCATGAAATGAGACGAAAACATGACGAAAAGTACAGCAGATATCGTGGTCGTAGGAAGTAACACAATTATCACGCGCCCCGGGAGCGCAAAACAAAATTCAAGGGTTACCCCCCACACAACACAACACACAAACTCATTTAGTGACACAAACACGATCACACCTCCTGCATCATTAGGCATACAATCACAAGACTCTTTAAACTTTATCCAAATAAACTTACACGGCAGCAGAGTGGCCACTAGCATGCTAGCGGGATACGCTGCTACCAATAATATCCACATAGCACTAATACAAGACTATCATCAACACAAAACAAAGGAAACCATAACAGGCTTTAACCGTAACACATGGAACATAACAAAAACAAAATTGAATAGATCAGCCATAATAACAAATACAGGTACTAAGCCAATCACAATCTTATCAAAAGAATTTACGACGGCGGTCAAGTTAGAGAACAAAAACAAATTATTCACTATAATAAACACATACGCACCCCCCTCGCTAGTGGACTTCTCCGTCGTATTGGAGGAGATAGAGGAGGCCTTGAAGTTGGCGGACGGAGAAATTCTGCTGGCAGGGGACTTTAACGCTCACTCGACCGCTTGGGGCTATGATGACATAGACCAAAGGGGTCGAGATCTCACAGATTTCCTCCTGCTGAACTCACTGTTCGTCCACAACCCCCCGGATGCCCCACCGTCCTTCCTCACAATACGTGGGAAAAGGGAATTAAAAGGCTGGCCAGATCTGACGATAGCGACGGTCGCCCTGGGCAACGACATATGTGATTGGCACGTTAGTGATGACGACTCACAAAGTGACCACAGATATATTAAATTCACACTAAACAACTATGAAACATGACTATCAAAGACATGGCTTACAAACAAAAATAGGTAAACATGCAAAATTTGACAAAAGCATCAGAAAAATCAGAAACAAATACATAAAAGAACTTCAAAGAACCACAACAGAAGAACAACTGGACAATGTAACTCTGAGGCTACAAAATGAAATCACATCAATTGCTTTTGCGTGTTATAAAAAGAAACGCACACCTGCGGTCACTGCCCCCCCCCCCCCTTGGTGGACGGACGAAATCAAAACAGCCAGGAACAAGGCTAGGGCGCTCAGGAGGAGATACCAAAAACAACCAGATGAAGAACTAAAAATAAAACAACAAATAGTATTTAAAAGAGAAAGAGCCAAACTTAAGAAGCTCATCAGCAAAACAAAATTAAAGACATGGAAAGACTACTGCAGCAAAGTAACGGACACATATGGCTCGCAATACAAAAACGCAAGCAATAAAAACACGGGCCGTGCTAAACTTGTCAATATACTCCCACCACAGCAATCAGTAAACATTAAAGATACACTGACACGCTTTTTAGACAATCTATACATAACAGACCAGAACACCCCCCACAACATACCAACAGTAAATAAAAAAAAAGATGATGCAAAACCACCAGTAGTTACGAAGGCGGAATTAAATAGAATAATCAGAAACATCAAACAAAACAAAGCACCAGGTTATGACTTCATTGACTATAACTTAATTAAACGCATAAACAATGCCGCCCCGCAACTACTGCTCACACTTCTCAATACATGCTTAAAATTTGAATACTTCCCCAAGTCATTTAAAATCGGAATAGTGGTCCTCTTTCACAAGCCGGGTAAAGACCCCGCAAACCCTAAAAACTACAGACCGATATGCCTACTACCGGCAATAAGTAAGATTTTAGAACGCATAATACATGGTAGAATAAACTACCATTTTAATAAAAATAAATACTGGAGCGATAAACAATATGGCTTCAAGCAGGGATTCTCCACGGAACACGCACTGGACAACCTAATTAAAACAATAAAAGAAGACAAAGCTAACAACTACCAAACACTCTTAATAGCCATGGACATCAAAGGGGCTTTCGACAACATACGCTGGCCAATACTAATAGATAATATAAAACAATCTCCCTGCCCGGGTTATTTAATAAACTGGGTAGTGAGTTTCTTACAACAAAGATACGTTTCACTAGAGGAAAATGGGATCAAAATCACAAAACAGACATTTGGCGGCTGTCCCCAGGGAAGTTGCCTGGGCCCGCTTCTATCTTATACTATAATGCGAGCAAAAATTGTGTGTGTGTGTGTGGGTAAATTTTATCTCAAAAACGGCTCTAACGATTTTCGCAAAAATTTGGATTTTACCATTTTCGGGCACGAGAAGACCATTGGGCTTGGTCACATGTTCGAGAAAATTCGATTATTGGGTCATTTTGGGTCATAATGGGTCAGGATCAAGCTATTTATATCTAGAGAACGGCTGGATCGATTTTAAGGAAATTTTGTATCCAATCGTTTTTTGGCACAAGAAAACAACTGAGCTGGGTCACATGTTGGAAAAATTTTGATTAGTGGGTCATTTTTGGGTCATTGTGGGTCAAGCCATTTTTATTTAAAAAACGGCTCTAACGATTTCGACCAACTTTTATATTTTATCGTTTTGGATTACAAGAAGACCATTGGGTTAGGTAACGTGTTCGAGAAAATTCGGTTAGTGGGTCATTTTTGGGGTCATTGTGGGTCATGCTATTTTTATCTAGAGATTTTCTCACGCAATTTTGACTAAAAATTGCATTCTATGGTTTTCGGGCACGAAAAAAACATTGAGCTAGGTTACATGTTCGAGAAAAAATTTTAATGGGTCATATTGGGTCATTAAGAGTCTGGGTCAAGCTATTTATGTTTAAAGAACAGCGTGATGGATTATAACGAAATTTTGTATGTAACAGTTTTTTGACATGAGAAAACTAATGGGCTAAATCACATGTTTGAGAGATTTCGACTATGAGGGTCATTTGTGGGTCATGATGGGTCATGATGGGTCATGGTTAAGCTATATCTAAAGAACAGGTGGATCGATTTTAACGAAATTTTGTATGCAACATTTTTTTGGCACGATAAAATCACTGGACTAGGTTACATGTTCGAAAAATTTTGATTAATGAGTCATTTTGGATCATAAAGGGTCTGGGTCAAGCTATATATAATTAAAGAACGACAGGATCAATTTTAACGAAATTCTGTATGTAACAATTTTTAGAAACGAGAAAACTAATGGACTAAGTCACATATTCGAGAGCTTTTGATTATAAGGGTCATTTGTGGGTCATAATGTGTCAAGGTCAAGCTATATCTAAAGAATGGGTGGGTCGATTTTAACGAAATTTTGTATACAACATATTTTTGGCATGAGAAAATCATTGGGGTAGGTCACATGTTCGAGAAATTTCGATTAATGGGCCACTTTTGGCTCATTCTAATTTTATCTAGACAACGTTTCGCGCAATTTTGACTAAATTTTGTATTTTATCATTTTCGGGCACAAGAAAATCATTGGGTTATGACAGATTTTTGAGAAAATTCGATGAATGGGTCATTTTGGATCATAAGGGGTCCGGGTCAAACTAACTCTATCTAAAAAACGGCTCAATTGATTTTATCTAAATTTTGTATCTAATGTTTTTCGGCATGCTAAAACTAATGAGCTAGGCCACAAGTTCGAGAGATTTCGATTATAAGGGTCATTTGTTGGTCATGATGGGTCATGCTAATTTTATATAGAAAATGGTACTCACCATTTTGACTATACTTTGCATTATATCGTTTTTGAGCAAGAGAAAACCATTTGGCTTGGACACATGCTCGCGAAAATTCGATTAGTGAGTCATTTTGGATCTTAATGAGCTAGTGTCATTCTAATTATATATGACAACGACTCAATCAATTTTACCTAAATTTTGAAACAAAATGTTTTTTGTCACGAGAAGACTGTTGGGCTGAGTTGCATATTAAACAAAATTATATTAGTGGGTCATATTGCTTCATTGCTGAATGCTGTCAAGCTAATTTTACTTCAGAAACGGCTTAAATGATTTTGATTCAGAAACAATATACTCTATTGTTTTTGATTATCTGAAGTCCATTAAGCTAAGTCACATGTTTAATCACATTTGATTAGTGGATCATTTGGGTAATAAGGGTCAGGATCACGAGAATATGGCAAAAGCCAATAAGTTGGTGATATTTGACAAAATATTGGCGACATATGGCCAAAAAATCGACTATAAAAATTATGAAAACCAAAACACGTATTTGGAGCCAAATGAAAGAATGCCTCCAAATTAGGTATCTAGCAAAAAATATTGTCTTTCAGAATGTAAAGAATTTTTTTATACATTCTTAAGAGGATTCGAGATGCATGGTTAAACCAATCAGAGTCAAGCTAAAAAAGCGATTTAGATCGATGTCCTTTCATTGTAAATTTTAAAGTAAAGTAAAATTCATGAACATGTGCATACAAACGTAGTTTTCTTATTGATTGTTTTTGTAAATATTACTATTATTAATAACATGTTTTACAGTAACAATACAGAGTGTATAATACAGTCAAAATACTATATCGAGTTGAACACAAAGTTAATTTTGACCGAGCTGAGCTCGGTCACCCCTGCTAGTGGCTATTAATCGCAGAGACAGCATTAAAAAAACACTGGGGAAAACATGTCAGGATACAGGCATTCGCGGATGACTTTATTCTGATACTCAAGGGAAGAACGAAAGATAAACTTAGAAGACTCGCAAATAGAATACTCAAAGCTTTTAACGATTGGATAGAGGCTAATGGCTTAACGCTGAATAAAGAAAAAACAGAACTACTATATCTAAACAGGGGACATATGAGGAACCTACCTACAGAAAACACCAATGTAATAGAGGGCATAGAGTTAAACGGTCAATCTCTAAATGTGAAAGAACATATCAAATATCTGGGAGTGATATTGCATAAAAATCTAAACTGGGTACCTATCTGCGCAACACAAACAGGCAAAGTTAGATCAAACTTCAAAAACCTGGCGTATATGGCGGCAAAGGGCTGGGGACTAAAACCTAACTTTATCAAGATATGGTACACAACAGTAGTGGAAAAAACGCTAACTTATGCGGCCCCAATATGGGGGCACGAGCTCAATAAAAGGAGCAAAGAGATACTCTCTAGTTGTCAAAGGCATTTTGCTCTGGCCATAGTCAGGGCTTATAGAACGGCCCCCACCTCGGCACTTCTGGTACTCTCAGGCCTGATTCCAATCCACCTCAAAGTCAATTACGAGGCAGCCTATGGAACAATCGCAAGACTCAGAAAAAACACAAAAATACACAACAAGGTCCTGCACCAACTTGAATATGAAAAGAAAATCAATATATGGGCAAATCACCCAGCCGAAATAATTGAACCAAGGATTGGATATAACATGCACGAAGTAGTCACCTACACGGACGGATCCAAATTGGAATCAGGCGCTACAGGTTCGGCCTTTGTAGCATACAAAAATAACCAAAAAATAATGACATGGTCAGTGCCCCTAAGAGAATGCAACAGCGTTTTCCAGGCCGAACTACTGGCAATACAAAAAGCAGCGGAATGGGGCAACACAACAGGTGAGCCATACAGCATACGCTCGGATTGTAGATCAGCCATAGAATCACTAAAAAAGCCATTTAATGTCAATGAAACAGTAGATAAAATACAAAACTTAATTAAAGAATCCAACAATAAGTTTAAAATCAGCTGGGTCAAGGCGCACGTGGGCATCCAAGGAAACGAGGATGCAGACGAGTTAGCCAAAACCGCAGAGGAAAACACAAATAACAAAAACAAATACTATATGAAAAAGCCAATCTCAAAACTGAAACGGACACTCAAAGAGCTAACAATGAAACAATGGCAGTTCGAGTGGGATTACGGGGATACAGGCAGGGAAACACATCAGTATTTTCCAACAGTAGGTGAAAGCAGACTCATAAGTGACTTTTTACTCTCACAACTTTACACAGCACATGGAGCATTTCCAGCTTATCTCCACAGATTTAATAAAGCGGACACTCCGGACTGTGCATGCGGCACGGAGGGTACACCTAAACATTATCTCCTCCACTGCCCACTCACCCAACAGTACCACCTGGTAAACATAACAACAAATAATGATAAACTGTGGCACGAACAATTAGGTAAAAACAAACACGTACAAAATAAAGCAAAAACAGTAATCAGGTGGCTCCAAGAAAACTGCGACAGTATCACAACATTAAAGCAAACAAACATATAAAACAGAAAGCCCTCTCATTTTGGTAACCCAGCAGAAACATAATACTGTATGTTATGTGTTATATGTTGTATGTTTAAAAAAAAAAAAAAAAAAAAAAAGGCCTAGGATTTTTTTTTCTTTCGCCAATAAAAAAAAAAAAAAAAAAAAAAATTGTTTGTATATGTTTTATGTCCTTTAGCAGTGTGCGGTAGTCGCACAACATCAGCTGTAACCATGGCCCGCAATAGGAGCCCCGCAACATATGAATTGCAAGCACAACGAATATCACCAACGGTTCAGCAAGTTGTGCAATATGACACAGTAAGAAGCTTCAAACGCCCCCGGCACTGCTTGTCCGTCCACTGTGTTGTGTTATAGAAAAAAAAAATAATAAATAAAAAAATAAAATTATACATAAAAGGTCTAGGAATCCCCTAATGCCAAAAAATAAATTAAAAAAAAAAAAATTAAAAACTGCTTTTATTTTAAGTTTTTTCATCTATTATTTTATTTTATAAATTTTTTTTATTCTTTATTTAACTATTTTTTTTTAATTTTATTATCACTAATTTTTATTTATTTATTTATTTATTTATTTATTTATTTGACAGCTCGCCTCTTTATTTGGTGCAGTAGGACTCTGTCCGCACAAAATACCGGACCCGCTCTAATGGGACAACCCAAGGAGCCAGTTTTTCTCGGTGGGGTACTGTAGAAAGGTGGGTTCTTGTCTCTCTCTCTGCAACGCTCTCGTTTGCCTTGCTATTTGGCGCAAAAATTTTCCTCCATCAGCGGTACGACTTAGCTTTTCGGCCATTTTCTGTTTTTCTTTTCTTTTCTTTTCTTTTCTTTTCTTTTCTTTTTTTCTTTTTTTTTTTTTTTTTTTAAATTCCCTCAAAATTTCCCCAACATTCAGCTAAGTTCAGTACCATTGTTTAGGCCCAAAAACATCCAGTCCCATTTCGTCTGGTATGATGAGTACAAGGTGTGCGGCAACAAATCACAAAGTTAACCCAATGTGCAATAAACCACAAAGATTACCAACAAAGCACTTAACCTAAACAGCCGACTCGGGTACTTGTCTTAGTGGTTCGCCACTTTGACGGCTAAAATTACATCATGTACGCTAATGGAGCCTGGTGCATGTAAAATCCGTCGTGGGTACAAAGTCCTCCAAGTTACCTGTGAATTATACCTCTGGAGGTGCCTTGCCAGGTGAAGGTCTCGTCATCTGATCAAGGCTCTAAATTACGAGACCATCTTGCGAAGCCATTTGCAGTTCAAACAACAGGATGTACCATTAATTAACAGGCGAAACAAAGTATGCTCAACGACAAGCAAGTACTGCAGAAATGATGGCATGCGTAGCAAAGAAATCAGGTTTATTGCCGCTACGTGGCAATTAGGCGGTCGACCGCCCCGATACCAGGTATCTAACCCGTTAAGCTGAGATAACTCGGCAGGTAGGGGCCTGGCCATCGGTTAGAAAAAAAAAAAAAAAAAAAAAAAAAAAAAAAAGCTATTTTGATGACGCAATCACCCGTTTTTCTCCTGCTTTTCGACCAGTTTTTCTGCTTTTGTCGGGAAATGTGCTCAAAAACGTCATCTTTGAAGGCTTCTTACAAAAAATCTATTGTCTTTTTTAAAAACAAAAAATTGAGTGCAATTAGACAGGTTCTAAATAACAACACCTGCTATTTTCATACATTTCCGAACAGAAATAAATTAAAGCATGCGTCACAAAGTTGCCCTTTTTGATTTAAGAACACCCTTAAAGATGACAATCTAAAGAAATAATAGTGCTGCTGAGTACTCGGTGGCCAATAAGCTTAGGGATTATGTGTGCAATCAAACGATTGCGGGTTCGAACCCCAGTTTCGCTGATATGTATCAATGTTTTTTTTTTTTTTTTTCGAAGAAGTTTGAAAAATTAAAATTTTAACACATTATGGTTCCGTAACGTGACCTGAAATGATGGGAGAAAATTTCTTATGCTAGATTTGTAATGTATGAAGCATAAGCTTTCAATAGACATATTGTATCAAGAAATACGAAAAAACCCCTCTGCCCCCCCCCCCCCCCACAGAAAAAAGGTCCTCTAGGGAAAACCGAGAAACTGGAGCAAAAAGAACGGCGAGAAATGGTTAGCTATACTAGAATTTTTCTCATCACTGTAACTCTTATAGAAGCAAAGTTATAGCCTTTTAAAGATTGAAATGAAATGAAGAAATAAGCAAAATTAGATGAGTGATCGACAGGGGGGGAGGGGTCCACAGCTCTGGGAGTGCCATGTAGCTTAAACTTTTAAGTTAAAAATGGTAGAGAATTAAATGAGCGAAATATTAAGGTGTATATTGGGGGAGGGTGCAAGCCCCCCCCCCTCAAATTTTTTTTTGTTTCTTTTGAAGAAACAAAAAAATATGTCCTCCGGCGGGGCGCGGATAAACCCCAAACGGGTGGAAGGGCGACCCTTTATCTTTCGTCAAGGATTTAAAATGTGGATCTAAAATAAAATAAACTGAGAACTGGACATTTTTAAAACTGTATGCATATTTCGAACGGCCCCTTAAGTTAAAACTGACGCGGAAGAGGGGGGGGATTAGAAGAGACGAGCTTGAAAAATAAAACATAATAAACTAATACTTCAAATAAATGGACTTCTAAAGTCTTCTTCTGGAGTCGTAGAAAAATACCTGCGTTCAACACTGATTTAGCCTAGAAAAAATAAAAAAATCGAAATCGAATCTAAAGATCGACATCGAATCTAAAGATCGAAATCGAATCTAAAGATCCAGTAGCGTAGCTATGTTTTTTGGCGCCCGGGGCCAGCAAGAAATTTTGCGCCCCCGCCCCAATATAGATATATAACAATTTCTCTCAATTTGGCGCCCCTAGGCCTCGGCGCCCGGGGCGGACGTCCCCCTTGCCCCCCCTTAGCTACGCCACTGTAAAGATCGACATCGAATCTAAAGATCGAAATCGAATCTAAAGATCGATATCGAATATAAAGATCGAAATCGAATCTAAAGATCGACATCGAATCTAAAGACCGATCTTACGGGCAGAATCGATTTTACATTTTTACTTTCTTTTGTAACGTTACAAGAAGAGAGTATTAGATTCGTGAAAAATTTTGACTTCCCGTTTTTGATGGATTTATTTATTTTAGAAGATTTTTAACCCCATTTCATGGTTTTTAAGAAATATCTGTCTGTATGTGTCTGTCACTCTGTGAGTCTGTATACGACAAAAATTTCTGACCGTTCTATCTCAAGAACAAAAGCACGGAATTCCACAAAACTTTAGATTTAGTTTGACCTTGATATAAACTGAATCTAATTAATTTTTGGTGTATATAGCCTAACAGGTGGCGCTGCTATGCTGCATTTTTTGCGATTTGCGCAACAGCTATATCTGAATAACGAATGAACGGATTTTCATCACATTTTAGATCCAGTTAGTCCTTGACATGAATTGATGTTTTTTTGCATTTTGATGTATATAACTTTTCAGATGGCGCTGCTATACTGAATTTTTCACAATTTCCACTCAGCGCCATGTGAAAGAGGGGGGAGGGGGGGTTCCGAGACGGAAATTTAGGGGGCGCCAAATTTTTTATGCTAATTACATTTTGGTGGAAATCGCTTAAGAGATGGCGCTGCTATACTGCATTATTCATGATTAACGCAATAGCGCTATTTATTTATTATTATTTATATATATATTTATTTTAATTTATTTAACTAATTTTTTTTTTAAATATTTATATATATTGTCGTTGCTATTCTGTCACTGTTTGCTTGTGATTGTGTCTATGGTTGGCGGAGAGGGATTTTCTTCCAGGGGTTCATGCCTTTGCCATTTCTTGGTTGGCTCCCTGGTAGAGTGATCTAGCGCTATCTCAAGAACGAATTTTCATCAAAATTCAGATTCAGTAAATCTCTGACATAGATTAGTGTTATTTAGCTCTTGGTGTAAATTGCGCTACAGGTGGCGCTGATATGCTGAATTTTTTATGATTTCGCAGTAGCTGTATCTCGCGCTTTCATGGATTTTCATCAAAATTCAGATTCAACTGGTACCTAATAAAAATTGATCCTGATCAATTTTTGGTGTACATCACTCAACAAAAAACGCTATTTTGCAGAGGGGAGAGGTGGGGGGGAGGGGGTTCTGAAGTTTCTTTAATTCTTCTATCTTAGAAACTAATACATTGAAATTTTAGAATTGGCGCATCCGTTTATTTTATCTTCGATTTTTGAAGGAAAATGAAAATTATATTACCTTCAGAGAAATCGATTAAAAATTTTAAAGTATCGATTAAATCGAGTTGGCCATAGTATCGATTAAATCGATTTAAAAAATCGAAATCGCCCATCACTATTTAAAAGCGTAAATATCGCAGCCTACGACAGTTCTGCATAAATGGAGATTATAAACATGAAAAAAAAAAAAGACTAATATAATTTTTTTTGGTCAGAACTCTTCCATAAGATTAAAGATCAATGTTCTCACTTGAGCCGGGCCGGGTTCGGGCCGAATTTTAAACTTTTTTCCGGACCGGGACGGGTCGGGCCAATATTTTTTTCGTTCGGGCCGGGCCGGGCTCGGGCCTGGAAATTTCGGCCCTTGCAGACCTCTACTCTGCCCCTCAAGGGGTTAATTGTTCTCAGGATGTATAGCGCAGGCAACATGTTTTGTAAAAATATTAAAAACGATAATGTTCTGTTAAAGTAATCTTTGGAAATATATCGTAAGGTGGTCAAATGTATTGCTAAACAGCACATTTTTAAACTACTTTTAACTGTAAAGGCTTAAAACTGACAAGCCTGACTACTGAAGTGATTTTGAATCCAATAGCAGTTTATATATATATATATATAAGGTTGACAATAAAAGATTCTTGTTACGGCTTCAGGTTTTTCTCCTTTTTCGTGATGTCGGAACTGGAAATACGTTTCAAAACTCTTTCTTTAACACTATTTTATCTAAGATGCATTGCCTTTACCAAAAAAATAAATAACGTCATTCGATTAAATAGTTTCTAATGAGAACAACTGCCAATCTTATGCATTTCCGAAAATAAATGAATTCAGAAGTGTGTCAAAAAATAGCCCTTTTGTTTTGGGAAAACCTTAATAAATGCCGAAGAAATATTTTCACAAATCTACTTTTTATTAGACAGCTTCAAAAGTATTCTAAACTAAATTATTATTATTTTTATTTATTTATTTATCATGAATCCTTATTTGAATGTTGAAACGTCTAGGAAAAGTAGTCATTACTGTTGCTTTTATGTACTTTCTGTCGTGCGAACACATCGTAATATACTGTATATACTGTAAGATGTACTGTAAATTTATTATATAAATATGCATGCAATATTGTTAAAGGAATCTTAATTGTAGTTAAGACAAAATTGTGATTTTTTTTTCTTACTGAAATTGAATTGGGCCAGATCGCGCAGGGCGGGGCTGTGTACTATAAATATAAATGGACCAAACTTAAAATTTTTAGATTGGATAGGCCGGTCCAGGATAACTATCATTCGAGTCGGGCCTGGGCCTGAAAATTCTGGCCCATAGGGAAATTCTGGCTCTAATACAGGGAAATTTGATGATAAACCTATCGATCATTGACGAAAATCAGATCTGCAGGTGGCACTAAGAATGACTTTGGCAGACCAGTTGCATTTTAACTTGCGAATATTGAAATTTCAGCCGTCAATTCGATGTGGTGATGATCCGTGCAGCTTGATTCTCAGTCTGATGGTGTTTGTTTATCTTCTAGATATTCGCAGCTGATGTGACATAGGTAAAGTTCAATGAAATGAGTTGAATAATTGAATCATTTAGTCGATTATTTACGACTAAAGCCGATTGTTGAAAAATCGACCAGTCTGTTGAATAAAATGTTTTTTTAATCCCTTTTAGAGACTAGAGATTCAGTTATTCTTAATACTATTAATCCGTATTCCATGTATTGGAGATATAAATATCTTAAAAATGGTATACAGTAAAATCTTCTAAAACGGAATCGCATAGGAAAGAAAAAAATCGTTATAGACATGTTTCCTTCTTAGCAGGTATTAAAATGTATCCACACGGGCCAAAGTTTTCAGGCTCGACCTGTTTGAAAAAAATATTGGCCTGGCCCTAAATAGAAGTTGAAATTTCGCCCGAGACCGGCCCACAAAATTCCAACTCAGTCCGATTGAATTTGTACTAAATAGTGATTTTTACTTGTATGGAGAAGTTCTGATTAAAAAAAAATACCTTAGAATTTTTCTAACGTTTATGATCTTCATTTATATAGAAATGACGTAGTTTATGTTTAAAATGAACCGCTGTTTGTTGTATGTAAATGTTTCAGTTATTCTTAATACTATTAATCCGTATTCCATGTATTGGAGATATAAATATCTTAAAAATGGTATACAGTAAAATCTTCTAAAACGGAATCGCATAGGAAGGAAAAAAATCGTTATAGACATGTTTCCTTCTTAGCAGATATAAAAATGTATCCACACGGGCCAAAATTTTCAGGCTCGACCTGTTTGAAAAAAATATTGGCCTGGCCCTAAATAGAAGTTGAAATTTCGCCCGAGACCGGGCAGCAAAATTCCAACTCAGTCCAATTGAATTTGTACTAAATAGTGATTTTTACTTGTATGGAGAAGTTCTGATTAAAAAAAAAAAATAACCTTAGAATTTTTCTAACGTTTATGATCTTCATTTATATAGAATTGACGTAGTTTATGTTTAAAATGAACCGCTGTTTGTTGTATGTAAATGTTTCAGTTATTCTTAATACTATTAATCCGTATTCATGTAATGGAGATATAAATTATCTTAAAAATGATATACAGTAAAATCTTCTAAAACGGAATCGTATAGGAAAGAAAAAAATCGTTATAGACATGTTTCCTTCTTAGCAGGTATAAAAATATATTATATTTTACCCTCACATATTATTGCATTAATTTTGTATGGATGAAATTTAAAACATTATTCCGCCATAGGCAAATACTTTTTTATACATTTTACTACATTTTAATGAGCTTAGAAATCTACGATTCTTTAAAAAGAATAAATTTTTATATTTAATTGAAGAATAAAGGCGACTTTAAACTATATGCTTTTTTTGCAAAAATTTTTGGCTCAGGCCAAATTTTACTGTTCTTTCAACAGACCTGGCTACGCCGAGACAATGATTTTCATACAGGCTGGCTCAAAACTCGGACAAAATATTTTGGTCCGTGAAGGCTAAGAAGAATGAAATCAGTTCCGGCTTGGTACGGAAAAAATAAATTAGGCCCGGCCTGATCCGATCTTTCAGGAAAAAAGTAAGTCCCTATCCCAGCCCAACCTAGGAAGAGCAATAAAATAAATTTTGATTTAATTCTTTTTAATATAAATAAGTTAACTGTAAATAAATTCCAAGTAATTTCTTATTAAAAATTTCAACTTGTTTAATTAATTTGGATTCGAATTTCCTGCTGTACTATCAGCAATAAAATAAACAAATTTTCATTAATATCAAAATACGTAACTGGAATATTTGTAGCAATATAACGTAAGGGGTAGTATAGAATGTCCATCTTTAAATCTATCTTATAGTCTCCTCAATAAGTGTAAAATATTCGATGTTTTAAAGTGAAAGATTTAACCCATTAATGCCCAAATTATTTTCTTCAATAAAAATGAAATTTTTGGGTTTCCCACCACTTTCAAAAGGAGAATAACTTTGATCTTAATTATTGAGGTCTCTTAAAAAATAGTACTTATTTATCTTTCTATTTACTGGTGTGAAAAGTGCTTTTTTGTCTTTTTTGTAACTGTCCCTAAAAAGAGACGCTAGGCAGTAATGAGTTAATCTCGGTGGGTTAATAATGTTGAATTTTATATAGAACATACAGGGTGTCTTAAAATGAATTAACTGATTTAAAAATTCAATAACTTACAAATGGTCGCAGCTATTTAAAAAATACTTGCAGAAGGGTTAGGTAAGATGTGAGGAGTGTTTTTTACAGCGTTTCTCGACTTAAGTTTAAAATAAAAGAAATAAATGACATTGCTAGCAGTGGGTGCTAAATTGAGGGCCGATATTTTGTTTCTCTTCACTCTCAGTCTTGTTGCGACAAAAGGAGATTAAATATATGAAGTGACTGTCAGTTGCCAATGTAATTTTGTTATTAGGAGTTCACTGCATTTATTTAATATTTTTCTTTCACACCAGAATTGAGAAAAGAGGCCAAAAGGGCTCAGATTTAGCGCCTGTTGCTAACAGTACCAATCTATCCCCGCTATTTTAAATTAAAATCGAGAATCGCGGTAAAAAACTCCGGCTATCTTACATTCTTACATAACACTCTTGTAGGAATTTAATTTTACAGCTACCAGAATTTGCAAGTTACTGAGTTTTAAAATCAGTCAGTAAATTGTAGGACATCCGGTAGATGCATATATACAAATACAGAAACATACTTTTAAAGATATAAACATATCTATTTTAAGTTATATATTTTAAGTTAGTCGGCAAAATCGTCATTTACGCCCCCCTAATGAATTCTACTTAAATACGCCCCTGGATACAGCCCAACCTCCAGGGGGGAGGGGGGGTCACAACTTTTGTCAAATGATTTAATGAAACAATTTTAAAATACAGTAAATCTTGTGAAAACGGAATTACGATAACAAGTAGCAAATTTGGCCGATAGGGCATGAAAAAAATTGTGAATTTTGTCGATTAGGCACGGAAAAATCACGAACTTTGTCGATCGGACGCGAAAAATCTCAGATTTCGTTTATCGGGCAAGGAAAAGAAATCTAATTTTTTTTATAATACTTGAAAAAATTGCAAATTTTGTTCATAGGTTGCGGAAAAGTCGCCTGTTTTGTCTGTTTACCGAGTGAAAACAACGCGAATTTCGTTGATTGGGCGCTGAAATATCGAGAATATCGTCAATTGGACATTGGAAAATCGCCAGTTTTGTCTATCGGCCTTCGAAAAATCTCGAACTTTGTCTGTATGTCTCTGAAAAATCGCAAATTTTGTCGATCGAGCACAAAAAATCGCGAATTTTGTATATCTGGTACAAAAAAATCGAAATTTCGTTAATAGGGCACGGAAAATCCCCAATTTTCTCGATCACTTCGTAAAAAGCGTGAATTTATTCGATCGGGAAGAGGAAAATCGCGAATTTTATTGATTGGGAATAAAAAAATTGTTAATTTCGAGTTGATATGGAACGCAAAAATTGCCAATTTCGTGAATCGGGAAAGAAATTATCGCGAATTTTGTCGATTCGGAACGAAAAAGTCGCTAATTTCGTTGATAGGGCATGGAAAAATCGAAGATTTTGTCGATGATGCGCGGAAAAATCGAAAAATTTTTTGAGCGGCTGCAGAACAATAGCGAGTTTCATCAGTTTATCGCGAGAAAAAAAATCAGATTTCATCAATTTACGGCAGGGGGAAAAAATACAGATTTCATCAGTCAGTTAAGAATCGAGAACTTTATTGTTCGGTGCGGAAAAATGCGTATTTCATGGACAAGAACGGAAAAAGGGGCGAATCTCGTCAATTGGGCACAGAAAATTCCCGAATATGATCGATCGCTTTCGTAAAAAGCGCGAATTTAGTCGATCGGGAACGAAAAAAATCGCTTTTGGTAGGGCACGGAAAAGTTGCGAATTTTGTCGATCGGGAACGAAAAAGTCCCAAATATGGTCGATCAGTTTCATAAAAAGCGCAAATATAGTCGATCGGGAATGAAAAAAATCGCGAATTACGTTGATACGGCGAACAAAAATTGACAATTCCATCGATAGGAAAAGAAATTATCGCGAATACGGTCGATCGCCTTCGTAAAATACACGAATTCGAGCGATCGAGTACAAAAAACTCGCGAATTTTGTTGATGGGGTGCGGAAAAACCGCTAATTTTGTCGATGATGCGCGGAAAAATTAAAAAAATCTGAGTGGCTGCGGAACAATCGTGAGTTTCGTCAGTTTATCGCGAGAAAAAAATCGCGGATTTCATCAATTTACGGCGGGGAAAAAAAGCAGATTTCGTCAGTCAATTAAGAAAAGCGTATTTGACTGACGAAGTTCATGTGCGGAAAAGTTCGCATTTCATCGAAAAAGAACGGGAAAATGTGCTAATTTTGTGGATTAGGCCGGGAAAATCGTGAATTTTTTAAACCAAGTGAAGAAAAATCGGAAATTTCGCAGACCATTCGTGGAAAAAATCTCAAATTTCGTCGATCACACCCAAACAAATCGTGAATTTCGTGGATCGGCTTCGCAAAAATCGCAAATTTCACCGATCGGGTGCGGAAAAATTGTGAATTATGTCGATCAGGCGCGGAAAATTCCCGAATTTTCTTGATTAGTTTCGAAAAAAGCGCAAATTCTTTCGATTAGATGTTATTTTGCATTCTTGTTTTAGCACTTTTTACTTACACTGTGCATCACTCTTTGAAGAGCTCCAGGGGGGGGGGGGGTCATGACTCCCATTACCCCCCCCCCCTTGGAACCGCCACTGGATGAGTCTCCAAGAACAAACTTGTTTTGCCATGTTTTGTGCACAAAAGGGAGATTATTTTATCTCAAGAAGGGTGGAAATTAATTTTTTTTTTATGTTGCAAGTTTCGTATCGTTTATTATTATTATTATTATTATATTTTTAAAACTTAAAAACATTTTTATCATAAAAAGTTTAAAATTGCTTAATTTTTTAAAAACTTTCTTCTTCCTTATTTTTTTTTTTTTTTTTTTTTTTTTTTTTTATCATTTTTTGTAAAGATTCAAAAATTAAGTTTAGTTTTGTGCGTTTTTTTATTTTTCATGCGCTAAATATAATTCTTTTCATTATATTACCTGCATATGGGCATATTACCTTCATTAACAAGACTTAAAAAAAAAAAAAATCTGGAAGTTTAAATTTTGTTTATTCTTTATTTACAGTATTAAAAAATTCTACTCTTTTAGACAATTTTTATAAAAAAAAAAAAAAAAAAAAAAAAAAAAAAAAAATCAATTTCTATATTATCGCTAAAATTCTTTTACCCTTAAGCCCATGGGGACGAACGACATGTATACGTGCCGCAAAAAGATTTAACAATCCTTGTTTATCCCTACCAGTAAAATTTGCCTTATTTAATCGGAACTCTACTCTTTTAGATAATTTTAATTAAAAAAAAATCAATTTCTGTATTATCTCTAAAATTCTTTTGCCCTTAACCGCTTGGGGACGAGCGACATCTATACGTGCCGCAAAAAAGATTTAAGAATCCTTTTTTTTTTATCCCTACCAGTAAAATTTTACTGTAAATTCGCCTTATTTATTCGGAACATTTTCTCGATTTAATAAGGCACAAATTTTTACTACTTTATTATTATCATTATCTCCGATACATAAGATTATGAGAAACTGATTTTGCGATATGCAATCAAAACTGTTGTTATTGTATTTTGCATGACAATTATATTGTTAACTTACCAAATATGAATCCCCAAAAAACAGTTATTGCGGTAATATCCGTATCCAAAATGCAAAGAGCTGCACCCATACTACACAGCAAAACGCCGCAGAAAACAACTAATTCGGAGGACTTGTCATCAATCAGAAAATCAGAAAAGGAGGCTGAAATTAAATAAATTGCATACATTTTAATCATTAAATTTATTTTGCTTAAGTTTTATGTTTATAAAAATGAAATATCAAAATTTTGATGTGAATAAATAGTAAATAAAGAAATAACAATTAGTAAGCTTTGATTCAGTTTTTCGGTATCTTGATTGCGTTACTGAATAAAATCACTTTAGTTATACGGCTAAATCCCTCTAATCCGCACACTGTTTTAGACAGAGCCCGTTGGACCCGCGGCGCACATGCTCTGTCGCTCCCCCCCCCCCTTTCCTCAAAAACATTCATGCATTATAATCATGACAAACATCTTTATACAATTGAAACGACACCTTTACTAAAAAACAAAACATAGGCATATGTAAAAATGCATTCAAATATCTAGGACTGCAAAATGTTATTGCTATTGCTACATAGTCTTTAGAGTGAGTAAAGCTCTAAATCTATACAAGATTAAACGAAACATGTTAAATGTAATATCCGTTCATCTCGTAATTTCGAAGTTTACGTTTCAGTTCGTTGTCATCGGTGAAAAAACTGAGATAATTTAGTTTACATGAATGGGGAAAATATAATTTTTTTTCTATGAACTACAAATGAAAATTTGTATTGATTTGTATTTTCAGAGAGTACACATATTGCATTTTAGGGCAACCTAGAAAAAAAAAAAGAGTAAAAAATTAAAAGTTTTTATAAAATATATATAATTGAAAGGATGTCCTCCTAAGATGAAGCTTACGTTGCAGAGATCGTCACAGATTATTTTGATATGTACTACTCTGTTAAAATGTACTGAAAATCAAGATAATTCTGACTCGAAAATTTGTTTCTAAATAAGAAACAATAATTTTACACATTATATAGACTCCAAGTAAAATTACTAAACCTAAATTCAAAAGTTCTGTGCCATGAAGCTGGTTTCTGAGACATTTCTAAGATAAATCTAAAACGAAAATTTTCGTAAAGAAATAGTAGTGGTAAAAATTTTGATTCGGTTTCTATATAGAGTCCTCCTAGGCCTGTAATTACCAAGGACATGTGACAGAGTATAAGTAATAAATACTGCGGCGATGTCATCCAGTGTTAATAGCGCAGAGGTAACATCTTCAATTTTAAAACGGTAGGTCTGTAGCGTTCGAATTCTGAAGATTCCATCGTGTTAGAAATTTATGAAAAATCTTTTTTCTTTTTATTTTCTGGACACGTACACGAATGTTGAGTGGAGCCATCTTACACTTTTAACATGTACAACATAGCAGAAAAATAAAATAAGTAAATGAACCACGCTGTTAAAAATTATTGTCCTCTTCATATTCTCAGTAAATTTACATTATTTCTTGGTTAAAACATTGTAGTAAAAGATCTTTAAAACTGGCAGAAAAAAACTGCCAATTTTGGCACCAGTGGAACACCATTTAGTTTACATAATACATGTGTATTTTTTCATTAAAATAGTTTTTCAGTAAAAAAATATCGATTTTTCTGTAAAAATTACAGAATTCCGTTTTTTACAGAAAAAAAAAAAACTGTTTTACTTTAAAACAGTTAAAAAATATACACACAATACTTCTCTGTAAAAATTACAATTTTTTTTTTTTTTTACAGTGAAGTGTTTGCTTAAGATTCTTGGTCTTTAGTTCACTCGTTTTTCTAGATTATGTTTAGAAATGATTGTTTATGCCAGGCCGTTTTGTACTAAGGAGGACAGAATATGTGATGCATTCTGTTTCAATTTACACCTTTAGTATGCAGCTTTCGATTTATTGCAAGTATCTGGAATAGTAGATTTTATTGCAGAAAACTCTTCGCTTATATTATAATGCGCTGGTAAGAACTCCTACGTTCAATGTATAATTTACTCTTAGTATGAACAATCTGTCTTGTGTTATTTTTGTATGTAAAATCACAGTCTTTAACATTTTTGTGCATTTTAACTTATAGCGTCTTGATATTCTTATAGATATAAATGTACAGAACCAATGGCAAATCTGCAGAATAATTTTTAACAGAATCTCTCTTTTTATCTGAGCAGATCTCCCTCAAAATTTACATGAATAATTCTCTGTTAAAATAGCAGATTCTCCGTTACTTCACGTGGGAACTAATATCCCACAGAACAAGCACATAGGACTCCGAAATTAATATAAATAATCCTTTTTTAATTAAAATTTCAATTCATGTGTTTAAAAATAAATTCGGAATATCAACAATTTTTTTAGGAAAAAAATTGCTGATTTTATGTAACTTGTGGCTCATCGATATATTATTTTTCTTTCCATTGATACTTTACCCTGATTAAAATCGTCAATTTTAAGTCCATTAAGTTTTTTAAAAAAGTATATTGTATTATTTAATGAAAGGTAGGGACAATGGGTATAGCGTGCATTTTCTGTCGAGGCAATTTTTTTAATACCTCTTTCTATATATATATTTTTAATTTGACGATAGTATTTTTAGATACAACTAATAAATAATACAAATATTAATGTCAAAGTATTAATTTTTATCAAAATTAAAATTATAATTAATAACTAAATCTCCCAAAGTACATATAGCGGAGCAGATCACCCTATTTGATACCATCTTCGTACATTGATAAAACCTGTGGTCCACAATGGATGATTTTTTTTTTTTTTTTTTTTTTTTTTTTGTCCTTGATTTCACAGAAATTATTCACAGGGCTTGATTGATACAGGGGTATGTGGGGTAACTGCCCCTGGTTCTCATTTTCGAGGGCCCATGGTGGTAATCAGGATTTTTATTAAGAGGGTGCAAAGAGTTAAAACTGGCCAAAAAAGAAATTCATTCTTTTTAAGGGGGTCCGGGACACATTTAAAGAGAAAACATTTATTGAGTTAAAATTTTGAAATTTTTTTCTGGGGTTTAACTATATCATTTGTAAACAAAATCACATAATTAAGCTTCTCATCATTTTTTAAAATTAAAATTTAAAATTTATGAAAAAAGCTGTGTAATTTAAAATCGTTATAACTCGAAATATTATTTGTAGAATTTAATTTTTTTTCATTTAAAAAAACATAAATATATAAGCTTTAATTCTGATTCAGCATTTCTAAAAATATTAATTTAAATAAAAATTATAAATATTTAAATTATTTTTTTTAATGGATGTAATTAAAAAAAATTATATTTTAAAAAGTATTTTTTTTAATTTACTGAATCAGAATTAAAGTTAAACAATTGAAAAAGAAATGTTCGAAATCTAAACCATTTATCTTTAACGGTTTTTTTATTTATAACAACTTAAATAGGAAAAATGGTGAAAAACCCTATCATGAAGAAAAACGTATTTTCACAGGAATTCGTTTTGATGATACCCACTGCTTGTAAGCTAGATTTTGAAAACAACCAAAAACGAAAAAATTAATATTACCTGTTCTATTTAAGACAGAAACATAGTTTAAACGTCATTTTAAGTTTTAAAAAAAAGTTTTAATGCAATAAAAGATTTTCAGAAATTTTCAAAATTTTTGTGTGTTGGACCCCCTTAAACAAAAATATTTTCAAAGATTTAGGAAAGGATTGCGGTCCTCCTCTTCCCCTCTGTGTTTCCCATACCCCATGGTCCCTCCCTCCTCAACAAAAATGAACCACATCATAAAAAAAATAATGATTAAAATTTTATATAACAATTTAGTATACCTGATTGTTTTAAAAAGAAATTCATTATTGGTGTTTTCTTCTTAAATTCGAAGTTAAAATCCTTTATGATGACCAATTCGAGCCTTTTTAATTTCGACACTTTATGCCATACATTGATAAGTAAAGGGGAAGTTTACATATATACTCCTGTCATCCACCCCATATTTTTTTTTTGCTAGTTTTCTACTCATTTTGCTACTAGTATTTTTCTTAAAGTTGTGACCATCTTTCTTATGATACTCTGTATACAAATACGAATAATACCTTGTACATAATTTATGTGACTATACGATATATATGTGACGTTTATTGTTAGTCATTTAAGCATAATTTATGAACAATTTCTATGGATATATAGAAGTGGGCCTCGCTTTCAGATTGATGCTTGCCCGGGACCCTTGTCTAAGTTGCGCCCTCATTATTTAACCCCTTAACCCTTTCCGGCACACTGTGCCCGGTCTGGGATACCTAATTTTAATTACAAAATTGCAAACGGCACCAGTAATATTTTAGTAAAATTTTACTTTTACAATAAAACTTTAAATTAAGGAATTCAAAATATCTAAAAAAAATCGTTTGTGATTCCGGTGTCAGTCGATAATTTTTTTTCATTTTACTAACAGATTTTGCCCGTGCCGGAAAGGGTTAATTGGCGCTTTCTTTTCCGTTCAATAAATTGAAAATAACGGATTCTCACCTCAATTTTTTAAATAAAATATCCGTAACATTTAGTCTAAACATTTCCGCCTTTAAATAGTATGAAATTATTTTTTTTTTTTAATGTGGTGTCAAAAAGCTTTAAATGATGAATTAAGCATATTCGTCTTGCCCGAACGTCGTACGGGCAAATCAGTTAAGGGGTTAACAATGTAAATAACTGTAAATGTAATGAAATAATTTGTTTACTTACCCACAATTTTAGCCACAGCCCAGCTGTAAATGAAAGGTATAGCAGCATCTTGATGGCTGATGCTTTCCGTCCCTTTTGAAAGTTCTATTATAAACAGACCAGATATTCTTTGCAATCCATGAAGAACTAAAGTAATATAAAGAAATGACAATACTGAGATTTTCAAATATTTCTTTGTCATGATTCTTTAATTTAATTTTAAAATATTAAACAAATTTTGTGCGTCTTCACAGTCTTACTGCCATGACAAAAAAAGAGCCAGAACGGTGATATCAAAAAGCTACTCTCCAATTTTTTCTATAGTCACCGTATATCTTGATAACTAATGCTGCCATCTAGGTTTAAAAATCAAAAACCCTTCTTCAACAAAGTTCCCACGGGGCATAATGTTATGCTTATGTTTTAAGTGTATTTGTTGATATCTGAAGACGCTATTTTCCAAACAAGCTAAGATATCTAATCTTGGATGGAATTACTGGATTAGGAAGGAAAATTCTCTTTGAATATTTAAATTATTTATCTTTTCTTCCTTTTGTATAATTTATTCAAGTCAAACAGAGTTGTAATCAAGGAGAGGTATGATGTTTACCCCCCCCCCCTTTTTTTTTAATTATTGAAAAAATTATTTACTTCACTTTAAAGAATTTTTCACTGTATTAAATACATTTTATTAAAATTAGTATAGTATACTGAATGTAGTGTAACATAATTAACGTTATATTCACTTTATTAAATACTCTATACTAAAACATTTATAGTATACTGAATATAGTGTATTATAATTAACGTTATATTCACCATATTAAATACACTATACTAAAATTATTATAGCATACTGAATATGGTGTATTATTAATTAACCTTATATAAACTATATTAAATATACACCATTATTAAGAGGGCAGTTCACCTTTTCAACAATTCTGTTTACTTATTAAAATATGGTTCAAATGGTGAACTCACTGCATTTCAGTGTTTAAAATAAACGTACATTTCGGGGAAAAACATTAAATGCATACTTAATTTTTATGATAAAAAAAATTTTAATTTTTAAAAATACCATAGCTGCCAACTTGTATACGCATTTTTCTTGCCACTAAAATTTAATGAAAAATGTTCATTTATTTAAACACTAAAATTGTTTAAATTTCGGTGATTCAATTGGCTATATTCTTCCATGAAATTTTAATGGTAATGAAAAATCCATACAGGTTGGCAGCTATGAAATCCCTACTACTTTTTTAAATATTAACATTTTTGCCCAATTTTTTAGTTTAGTTTTGGTTTATTTTCTGTCGGCCGATTATCTACTCGAGGGATATAGGCCCTGGGGGAATGTGCTCTTCGTGGGGGTCTTTCTAAGGGAACCTAACCCGTATTTACGCAAGGTTCGAGAAAACCCCCATAAAAACTCCGAACGGTTAGGCCGACGGACGCGATTGGGTTTGAACCCAGCACCTGCCATCTACCAGTTGAGAGGTCAGAACCTCTCAGCCACTGGTGGGGCACCCAATTTTTAAAAGATTTTCAAATGCATATTACCCAAAACTGCTTATGGATATTTAGATGCATATAATATTACATTTAATATAATTTTACTTTTTGCTTTTATTATTAAGTTCACAAGAAACCTCTTTTCTCAATTTTTTTTTTTTAAAGATATTGAAATGGAATAGTCACACGGTTCTGCTCATCTATTGGTATGTTATGAAACAAAATACTACATTTACGCATGTATATATAAATCTAAGAGCTGTTTTTATTGAAAAATACACATTTTTAAAAAGAAAAATACTGTTTTGCATACAAAATTTGGCATATGTTAGTAAATTTAGGAGGTAATGCAATTTTTTTGCTTCATAACACAGGTAAGTGGTATATTCAATAGATTCGTTATAGAAGGTTTGGCATAAACGTATTTCATTGTTAAAATTTGACTTAACATTGCCTAAATTTGAAAAACTAATTAAAATTCCATTATTTTTTATTTATAGTTTTATTCCCTATTTTAACTAAAAAACATGTGTAGTAAAAATTTCATATATTGAAAAAAAATCCCCTGAAGGTAGGCGCATGCCTGATTCTGCGAGTTTTACATATACGTTTATAAACAAACATTTTTAGGTGCGTACGTAATTATTTAAATACGTAGCACCTATAGTCGTCGTTCAGTCTGTCCGTTTGTCCACATATAATGGAGCAAAAATTACCCAACCGAATCGTTTGAAATTTAAAATATGTAACTGTTGCATAACTTTGTCGAGTCATTTCAAATTTTATGAAAATCGGATGTATAGTTTAATTACAGGGACAACCAAAAACATTCCGTTACATTACGGTCAATGGGGAAAAATAGTTTCAAGTGCACTTTTATGATGTTATACTCTTTCAAGCATAATAGAATTGATATGCATCTGTGAAGTATATACTAAAAAATACATCCTGCACAATCTGTAGGGCAAAGAATATTTGTTATTAATTTACAGGGCCGCACAAAAGTATTCCATTACATAATGGTATAGACGAAAACACTCATTGGGAAGCGTTTTAATACTATTAAACTATTTCACATTTTATGAAATCGCTATACGTTGCTGAGATTTACTGCAAGTTACTTTCTGTATAATAAAAAGCAGATTGTACAGGGACACACAAAAGATTTCAGCTACTATACTGTATCCTAAGTACAGTATACTATTACACCATGATCTGAATATTTTAAAACTTTGTTATAGTATGAACGCATCTCATTTGCTGCGCTTGACATGCAATTTCCAACTTGTTTAGTTCGGAATCGGCCCAAAGACCCCGGTAGAGCTCTAGTAGCGTTTAACGTGACGCAAATCTGATGTAAACGAATCCCAGCCAAAGAATATATACATATTTTAGAACGAATTAGTAATTTCTTTGTCCGAACCTCCCAGTTGGCGACCGGTGGACAACGGACATTGATGTAAGATAAAATGATTTTTTTAAAACACTATAAAAAATTTAAGTAATTCGCCTTTCGAAAATGCTAGCCTTTCTTCATCAGGTGCAGAGATCACGTCCTACTACTTTGATAACAGCGGCAAAACTGACAGAAAACACGTAAGGGAAAGGAAAAGGTTGAAGAAACAGCCATGAGTAAAATCAGCCAATTACACAAAAACATTACCAAAAGTATAGAACGCAGATCAGCAAGAGAGTTAAGAGCCCACACTAGAGGTCTGCACGGGCCGAAATTTCCAGGCCCGAGCTCGGCCCGAAAGTTAAAATTTTGGCCCGGCTCTGGTGAATTTCTACAGAACATTGATCTTTAGTCTAACGGAAGAGTTCAGACCAAAAAAAACTTTTCTTTCATGTTTATAAACTCTATTTATGCAGAAGTGCCATAAGGCTGCGATATTTACTTTTTTAATGAACCTTTGTTTGTTGTATGTAAATGTTTCATTTATCATTCGTATTATTAATACATAAAAAAAAAATTAAAAAATGGTATATGGTAAAAGTAAAATCTTCTAAGACATTGGAAAAAAAATTCGTTTCCTTCTTAGCAGATGTAAATGTTTAATGTATTTTTTTTTCGCCTATTGTTGTATTCATTTTGCATGAATGAACAGTTTAAAAGAAATTTGCAGTTTTCAGTTTAAACAAAAATTCTGTCATAATCATGTTTTTTTTTCTTTTTTTTTTATATGTTTAATTCTATTTTAAGACGCCTAGAAATCTAGGATTCTTTAAAAAGAATAAATTCTAATGTTTAATTGTAGAATAATGACGACTTAAAAGTATATGCCTATTTTGCAAAAATTTTTGAATCAAGCCAAACTTTAGTGATTTATGAACAGACTTTTCCACATCGAGAAAAGGATTTTCATAGGGGAAGATTCAACAGGAACTGATTATTTTAGTCCTTGAAGACTAGGAAGAACGTAATTAGTCTCGGCTTCGTACGGAAAAAAATAAGTTAGACTCGGCCCGGCCCGATACTCCAGGAAAAAAAATTAAGGCCCGAGCCCGGCCCGGCCCGGCCCGAAAAGTTTAGTGACAAGGCCCGTCCCGAGTCTGCAGAAGCAAGGCCCGGCCCGAATGCCGTTAATGAAAATCGGCCCGAACCCGGCCCGGCCCGTGCTGACCTCTAGCCCACACTACTGACTGAAAAAGACCCTCATGATAATGTTAAGTCTATGGGGAAATTCTTTTCAAATTCTCGCTCAAATTTTAATATTTTTACATGATTTTTTTGCATAGGATAGCTGAGGGCAATCTACAACCGGGCTAGTTTTTATTTTTTCGATTTTGGTTAAATGTTTATTATATTATGATAGTTTCAATTTCAGATCCAGTTCTAACCAGTTTCGAAAGTTAAAGTATTTTTTTTTTTTTTTTTTAAATCTTAAATCAAAATTGAAAAAGTAAAAACTAGCCCGGTTGTAGATCGTCCTCAACTATCCTAAGTAAAAAAATCATGTAAAAGTATTAAAATTTGAGCGAGATATTTGAAAAGAACCTCATTATAGACTTAACATTATGATCCGGGTCTTTTTCAGTCAGTAATGTGGGCTCTTAATGAAACAATTTAATAAAAACTAAGTCAAAATATAAATATATAAAATGTTACAGAACAAAATAATTATTATTATGTATTATGTAAGTATGTATATTGTTATTATGCATATGTACTTTTAAGCTATTGCATAGCTTTTATCGCGGGCTTTGAGCGCGGCGACCGAATCCAAAAATTCCGTAACGCGAAAAGCCTAACACATCCGTAACGAAAAAAAACCTAACACTCGGCTAACGTCGTTTCAGTTCGGCAGACTTCGGCATGGTATCCTTCGGTAGACTTCGGCAGACATTGACGCGGTATTTTTCAGATATTTAGAGGATATCAAATCTCAAACTTATATTTCTTATTTCAGTTACTATAAATCTATAGTTTCAATAATAAAAATTCCTGATAGAATGTGTATAGAAAAGAATCGTCCTAAGATAAAACAAGGTAGGATAATGTAGCTTTTGGTGAGTGGAGACCCGCCCAATGGTGAGGATCGAAAAATTTAAATGCTTATAACTCGCGATCTAACGTTCGTAGCGCGGCCAAATTTTGTTTGGTAATTTATTATGAGACAGTGTTAATTTTTGGTGACGGGAGACCCCCACGGTGAGGGTCGAAAGAGTTAAAATGCTTATAATTCGCGGTCTAATTTTCGTAGCGCGGCCAAATTTTGTTTGGTAATTTATTATGAGACAGTGTTAATTTTTGGTGACAGGAAACCCCCCACGGTGAGGGTCGAAAAATTTAAAATGCTTATAACTCGCGATCTAATTTTCGTAGCGCGGCCAAATTTTGTTTGGTAATTTATTATGAGACAGTGTTAATTTTTGGTGACAGGAGACCCCCACGGTGAGGGTCGAAAAATTTAAAATGCTTATGACTCGCGATCTAATTTTCGTAGCGCGGCCAAATTTTGTTTGGTAATTTATTATGAGACAGTGTTAATTTTTGGTGACAGGAGATCCCCACGGTGAGGGTCAAAAAAGTTAAAATGCTTATAACTCGCGGTCTAATTTTCGTAGCGCGGCCAAATTTTGTTTGGTAATTTATTATGAGACAGTGTTAATTTTTGGTGACAGGAGATCCCCCATGGTGAGGGTCGAAAAATTTAAAGTGCTTATAACTCGCGATCTAATTTTCGTAGCGCGGCCAAATTTTGTTTGGTAATTTATTATGAGACAGTGTTAATTTTTGGTGACAGGAGACCCCCACGGTGAGGGTCGAAAAATTTAAAATGCTTATGACTCGCGATCTAATTTTCGTAGCGCGGCCAAATTTTGTTTGGTAATTTATTATGAGACAGTGTTAATTTTTGGTGACAGGAGAACCCCCCTCCCATGCTGAGGGTCGAAAAATTTAAAATGCTTATAACTCGCGATCTAATTTTCGTAGCGCGGCCAAATTTTGTTTGGTAATTTATTATGAGACAGCGTTACTTTTGGTGACATGTGACCCCCCACGTTGAGGTTCGAAAAATTTAAAATGCTTATGACTCGCGATCTAATTTTCGTAGCGCGGCCAAATTTTGTTTGGTGATTTATTATGAGACAGTGTTACTTTTGGTGACAGGAGAACCCCCCTCCCATGATGAAAGTCGAAAAAGTTAAAATGCTTATAACTCGCTATCTAATTTTAATAGCGCGGCCAAATTTTGTTTGGTAATTTATTATGAGACAGTGATAATTTTTAGTGATAGGAAACCCCCCACGGTGAGGGTCGAAAATTTAAAATGCTTATAACTCGCAATCTAATTTTCGTAGCGCGACCAAATTTTGTTTGGTAATTTATTAAGGTATTGCATAGCTTTTATCGCGGGCTTTGAGCGCGGCGAAATAATCTAGAAATTCCGTAACGAGAAAAAAAAACTAACACTCCGGCTAACGTCGCTTCAGTTTGGCAAACTTCGGCACGATATCCTTCGGTAGACTTCGGCAGACATTGACGCGGTATTTTTCAGATATTTTGAGAATATCAAGTCTCAAACTTATGTTTTTTATTTCAGCTACCATAAACGTATAGTTTCAATGATAAAAATTCCTGATTAACCTACATGTATTGTAAGACAATAAAAATATTTTAAACGATATTAACTTCTCATTTATTCAATAAAAGAAAAAAAATGTTATCGGTCATCACGCTCAAAAAGTGTAACTTGAATTAATATCAAAGAAAAAAAAACTGCATACATAATAAATAAATAAATAATTATAATTGCATAAGTTGATAAAAAAGGCTATGCAATAGCTTTACCGCGGCAGTCCCCGAGTGCCACACGTATTTTTTTTATTTATTACATAAGATAATATGCATACATATATAAGACATAATAATAAATTATTTTATATATTTCTATTTTACTTAGTGTTTATTAAACGGCTTCATCATTCTACTGTTGATCCGTGTTCTTCTCTTTGGGTAATACTCTCGTGTGATTGGTTGATGCCTTCTTCTGTCCAATTCGCTGTTTCCTACTTATGCTTCCCTATTGACTATTTCATAAACTTGTCACTTACCCTTACCTGTTCATTGTTGTTAATCTTGTTGCTGTAGTAGGACGTGTTCTCTGCGCATGATGAAGAAAGACTAATTATTTCGAAAACTCTTGCTCATTTAAAAAAATATTTTACGGTGTTTTAACCTTTTTGCGGGCGGTGGGAAGTATGCAACCCACTCGTTTTCATTACCAAATGCAACAATGGTACCCGGAATTTTTAACAGAATTTTACATTTATAATGTGTGCGAAGACAAAGCTCTTACTTATTATGAAACAAGTTTATTTGTAAAACCTGGTGTCATTCAATCATTTCAATATTTTAGAAACTGAAGTATTTTGCCCACGAAAGGGTTAAGAAGTCCTTTTTATCTTGTCATTCCACACCAACTTATTTATTATTTAATGTGAACGTTGTTGTGCTGAAATGTCAGGAGTCCTACATAAGCAGGGTGATATGTGGCTAGACTCCCCCACCACACTGATTTTCGGGGCAAGTTGGACAGCGACGTCGATTCCAAACGCTGACTCCCCAATCGCTTAAAACGAGTTCTGTAGAGCAAGTCTCAGAGACTCATTAGTGTCTCTATGCGCGGGATCGCTATGTGGGATCTTTCGGTGACAGTAGCGAGTGGCTTAGGCTTTGAACAGCGCCTGGCGTGCTCCCTTTGTCAGATGGCTCATCCAACACTGTTAAAACTAAAGGTTGCATATGGCACTTCTAGGGGTGAAACGCTTGTCCCGTCAGCGACACCCCTAAGGGAGCCAGAATTGCACCCCCAGAGGTGCCCTAGGGCACCCCATGGCACCGCATAGGGTGCCATCAGGGTGCCATGGGGGTCTTAGGGCACCTCTATTGGTGCAATTCTCGCTCCTTTAGGGTGTCGCTAACGGGACAAGCGTTTCACCCCTAGAAGTGCCATATGCAACCTTTAGTTTTAACAGTGAATGAGCTCACTACAGATTCAGATGGAGCAGTTGTGTGCCGAACCTAAGGTAGACTGTAAAGAGAGGTGCCCTCACTGAACAGAAAATGATCACGTTGGATTTCTGCTGTGGGTACAGTGCTGAACGTTTTTGCCGTATCCCCTGTTAAGGAGCCACAGTCCGTCTCTCCGATCATGTGTCCGCCGGCAACAGAACCGGAGGGTCGTCGATTAACACGGTGGAACTCGATCCAACGTCAGACGCCTAGAGCCGATCAGCCCTGCATGTGCATGGACTGTTGGAGCTTTCTGTGCCCAATAATGACGGATAGCACTTTTTTAAACACAATTTTCACTTTAATGAACCCCGAGCCGCGCGTCCCTACCACGCTTGAAATGAAGATTTTCATGCTCCTGTGAGATAACTTGTGGCATCTACGGTTTCTGGTATTGTTTGAGGGTAATCATGTTCAAAGACCAACAGTCGGTAAGGTATATCTTAGATCCGGACTCGGTATTACCTGTCCCTGTGGACTCAAGTCTTAGTGAGGCGATGCCTATGCCGTCCGGGGAGGATTTTCCGCAACTTTTCCAGGCTCGCGAGTGGCACCTGTTTCATTACACTACCGACGAAAAATGTTGTTCCTGTCATAGGATTTTGTCGTCGAAGGTTTTGGTAAATTAATTTCCGTTCAGAGAATCTAAGGATAGATCTCCTGCCCGACTCCTTTATAGGTGTCTGGCTCCCGCACTGGCCTCAGAACAACTGGCGAATTAGACAAGTGTCCCGGAAATTTGCTTTAGTTCTAGGGATTTCTACCACGGCGACTGGATTGATTGATGCTTGGCGATCATTGGGCGGCATCTCCTTGACCGGAGTGCATCTTCTCAGCGGTGTTCTGGCACAAATCCGCCCCGGCCAAAATCTGTGTGTAAAGTAGGTCCTTAGACCCTAGGTTCAAAGATTAGATTCTCGTTTTTAAAAAAATTTTAAGCTACAACTAGCATAAAAAAACTTTCGAGTATTTTTTATATATATTATTTTATTTCTTGAAATAATGGTAAAATATTCATCCATTACTGTCGATGTTTCAATATATACTCTGTATATCGATCAAATTGATTCTCCTCTCTTTTTTATTTGGTTAAAAATTAATAATTGAGATTTGTTACAGTAACATTGTATAAAATAAATAAATACCTTATTCTTTAAATATAAATTTTAAACTGCCAATCTCTCTTTGACGCATACCAAAACTTGCGCGTTCTTATCATAAGACATGAAAGTCTTTTCAAGAAAAGACCCATTGCACCTACGGAACAACATATTATATATTATTACATTTATGAGTAGCAGTAAATCAGGCGCGACAGATGAATGGCTCTTGCGTCGAGACGTTATCGAAAATGTTATTTAATTTACAAAGGCATAAGGATAATAAATATTTTTAATCAGGAAGAGATTTTTTTATTAGCAAAATTTCTTCTTATTATGCGTTTCATTATGATGGAACATTAATAAAATTTATTATTTTGTACCTTTGGTTCCATACTAAAAATATGATGAAGATTTATAAAAAAGGACAAACAAAAAAAACGCCTGAATGATAAAGAAATAATATTTTACTATTAATATTATAATTTAGTTTAAAATGTACAATTTTCTGATTAGCAAATAAATAAGTAGAATGCTAAAATCATCTTTAAAAATGTAAACTTAAAACTACACTAAGTGTAAAAAGTCCTTCCGGCAGTGCCGGGAGGAAGAGGTAGCTTTCATATACTTAATTATTTATTTATTTATTTTAAATTAAGTTATATTATTCAAACATATGAAGCTCAAATTAGTGTAACCCGATTTTATAAGACTGAATACTAGTTTTTGTCAAGACTGAATGTTAATAGGAATTTTTAAAAATTAGTTATCTTTTATTCAACCTGGTTTTATTTTAAGCGATTTAGAGAGTCGCCAAATTCCACGCTATCATGAAGTCTATGCCATTTTAAAGCAACATGATGGATAAAACAAACCAATAAGCTTGGTCTAAATCTTAATTCATGTGCACATGCACACTGATATTGAAATCGATTAATATATACGAGTGCTGTCGCGAGCAAATTGATTTTTTTTAAAATGTCACCCACGTTAGAAATTCAAACTGCTATATCTCAGGCGTTTTTTAAGGTAAAGAGCAAGCAAAAAGTATTCCGGGATTCATTATTAAGATAAATACTTAAAAAAAACCTTTTTTCAATTTCAATTTTTTTTTTTTTTTTTTTTTTTTTTTTTGTACATTATTAAATATTTAAAAGTTTTTTGACAAACTTAAATGGCTGCCATTTTGAAACAAGAGGACGGATGAAGTTGGCCAGTGAACGCGGTCAAGACATTAGTATGTACCAAGGGCGCCCATATGACTAATTTTAGGGGGGGGGGCTGAGGAAAATCTCAACTTCCCCCGACGCTATCACATATTTTTGTAAATATTTAAGGTACTTTGCATTTTTTCGTGACTTTTGAGTCCCCCTCCCCATTTTTTTAGAAATATGCGTTTTTCGCGATTCTTTTAAGAAATAAGTGCTTTTTTCTACGAATTTTTCATGAAATTTATGATTCTTTTTCAAATTTTTGACAAAAATTGCTTTTTTGCAATTTTGGGGGGAAATTTGCGATTTTTCGGGATTTTTGAACAAAATTAGCGTTTTTTCGCGATACTTTGACGAATTTTGTGTTTTTTCCACAATTTTGGGTTTTTTCTATGCTTTTTGAACAAAAACAGAAATCTTTTTTGCGATTCTTTGACAAAATTTGTTTTTTCCGCAATTTTTTGATGAAATGTGCGTTTCTCTCGCTCTTATTTGACAACATTTGCGTTTATCTGCATTTCTTTAGCAAAATTTGCATTTTTCCTGTGACCATTGATCAAAATTCGTGCTTGTTTGTTATCGTCACTGGCATGAGTGTATTAAATGACCTTTCTACAGTGAAATTTTTTGGCGAAAATGGGGAAAAGTATAGCTTCTGCGATTAGATCATTTACCATGACATTCTAACCAGTTCTTGCTTTTCCACAAATCAAGACTTATTCTTGTTTCCAACTCCAAATTCCCAATTCTATAAAACTGAGATAATTCCTTACTTTCTTAAACTTTTTTCCATATTTTTCATCAGATAGGAATGAAGTAAAATCTCTTACCTTCCTAAATGTTTGAAAATACAGTCGAGTCTCTTTATAACGAAACTCCATCCAACGAATTTCTCTATTTAACGAACTTTTTATAGGAACGGGTAATTTTTTTCATGATTACATTAAAAATAATCTTCATATAGTGAAATATATATCTCCATTTAATGATTTTTTTCGAAAATGTTCTATCATAAGTTCAGAAAATACTTCAAATTATTTGTAGAATATATTTTTTTCGTTGATTTCTGTTTTATATTTTATAGCTACATTCCTCTACCTTATTTTACACTTGACCTTGTTTTAGCCAAGATGAGCATGCATTCTTGGAAAAGATTGAAACATTTGCTTACTAGTGGGGCAATTTGCAACTATCACAAAACATCCTAAAAGATAAAACTATTCTATTATTGTATTTAAAATGGTGTTTGTTTCTTGGTTTGGGTAGTAAGGCAGGAATTAAGGGGGAATTGCAGAAAAGGTCATTTTTCAGCAGGTTTTCACCTATCTAAATTAACTCTCATTACTTTTATTAGAGTTTAGAGAGGATGTTTGTTGTTTGTGGCGACTCTGTGCATTTTTTGTCGTGAGAGTTCATTTGAATGAAGAATTGTTACTAAATATTATCTTTGCTGGTGTTATCTTCTACTGCATTTGCTTAAAATCGCTTCTAGTTTAAGCACAATTCTCTCTAATAAATTAATAATTTTGAAAATAATCAATAAGACACTGGGAAAAAAAAGAAGTGGCGAAGATGTTTGAGATTCTAACAAAAAATTCCGTTAAATATTTCAAAAACTTAATTAAACACCTCAAAAACAATTCTGTTTCAAAATTTAAACATTAAATGAAAAATTTTTGCCGCTCTCTATTCAACGAATTTTTCTATATAACGATTTTTTTGTCTGAACAATGGATTTTGTTATTTAGAGACTCGACTGTATATGAAATTTGATGCCCTTTTGGTTAATTTTAATCATTTGGCACTTTTTAGTTAAAATCCTAATTACTCTCATGGGGGCCCCTAATGAGAGGGCCCTGGGGCAATTGCCCCGCATGCCTCTGAATAAGTCGTGCCCTGGTTACAATCATACACATTCAGGGTTCTAATCTTTATTAGATTCGGTAAAAAGAACTTTCCAATTAAAAAATAGTACTGTATCATTCATATCTTATTGTTAAATCAGTGTCTAAATTTCTCAGCGGTTTGTTTACGCAAAATCAGTTTTGCCTGTGAAAGTGAGTCGTGTCTATAACGAAATCCTTCCTTATGCAGAAAAAGTATTATACTCTAGTAGGAAAAAAAGCACACAGTAACACCTGCTAAAATAAAAATTGTATAAAATACAATTTGTTTCCTATCTCATGTTTTTCCTCTTTGTAAAAAGCAAACTATTCAAGAGAACTAATTCAAATCTTACCAAAACCGAATCTGTTTAAATCTGAATCTAGCTTTAAAAGAAATAAAATTGATGGTTATGAGAAAATAAATTCCACACAATTATACCTCCTTACACGGAAAACTGTTTAAAACGGATAATTCTTAAGATGCCTTCTTTACAGGATCAAGTTAAAATTTTCATATCTTGCAACTTGATTCATATTTTTAAAATATATGACAAAACCAAAATCTAGGGGGGGGGCTCAAGCCCCACCTTGCCCCCCCATATGGGCGCCCATGGTATGTACTATGTGCATACGAAGTTATATGCAAATCAGTTTATAAATATGCGCATTATCGCGAGACAAATTTCAGTCCAAAATGTCAACCACACTGGAAATTGAAAGTGCTATAACTCAGCCATTTTTCAAGATATAAATGAAACAAAAAATGCTCTGGAGTCTTTGTATCAAGGTCAAACACACAAAAGAAAAATCTTTTTCAATTTCATACTCTTTTGCACCTAATTTTAAAATTTAATTTTTTTAAAAATTAATATTCCGCCATTTTGAAACAAGATGGTGGATGGAACTGGTCAACGAACTCGGTCGATACATTTATATGTACTATGTATATACCAAGTTTTATTCAAATCGGTTCATAAATATGTTAGTTAGAGCATGACAAAAATCAGATATATATATATATATGATTATATACACTATATTGCCATTGATTATGGGACACTTGCGATTTTAGACATTTTACTAAATATCTAGAAAAATACATGAGGAATCATCTCGAAACTCTTAGTGTATAAATATAATAGTGTACGTCATACATCTCCGTGAAGATTTTTTACCGAAACGCTATAGGGGACCGTCAACAAATTAAAAAAGAATGAATATATTTTGAATAACCCTGTCAAAACTAATGTAGCAAAAGCGCTCAAACTCTAGATTATGATTGAATGCCTTATTGTAATACACTGTGTTCATTTTTATGCAAATAGCATGCACACTCGCAGAGTAATTAAGGTTTTTATAAAAATGGTCCCAAATTTTTCCAAGTTTTTCCATTATAATTTTCAGAGTTCTTAATATAAAATAATATTTTTTTCAGAAAATATGACAAACAACATTGCACACAGTACTTTGTAATCAGAATTAAAAAATAATAAAAATTGTATGAAAAATGAGTAGGTTTACTATATAATTTTTTACTGCGCATGCGTCAAAGATATCAAAATTTCATTTGCATATTATGTTAGCTAAATGGATAGAGCAACTTTTGTAAAAGTCTCAAAATCATAGCTTGAAAATTCTGAAAGTAATCGTCTATAGAAAAAGGACAAAATCCGTTGTTTCCAAAATGAAGCAAAAAAGTCCTTCCGGCAATGCCGGGAGGAAGAAGTAGCTTTCATATACTTATATATTTATTTATTTATTTTAAGGTAAGTTACATTGTTCAAAAATACTAAGCTCAAATTAGTGGAAATAATCTTATAAAATTAGTGATTTTATAAGATTGAAACTAGTTTTGGTCAAGACTGTATATTAATAGGAATTTTTATAAATTAGTCATCTTTTATTCAACCTGGTTTTATTTTAAGCGATTTAGAGAGTCACCAAATTCCACGATATCATAAAGTGTATGCCATTTTAAAGCAACATTGTGGATCGTTCAGATCAGACCGTTTCAAAATGTCAGCCATAAGCAAAATTCAAAGTGCTATAACTCAATCATTTTGTAAGATATAGACAAAATAAAAAGTGTTCTGGAATCGTTGTTTTAAGTTCTAACACGTAAAAGAAAAATATTTTTCAAATTTTGATTTTTTTGCATTTAATTTTAAATTTTTAAATTTTTAAAAATTTTAAAATGGCCATCATTTTGAAACAAGATGGCGGATGATGCTGGCCAACGAACTCGGTCGAGACATTTGTATGTACTATGTACATACCAAGTTTCATTGAAATCGGTTCATAAATACGCGTGTTATCACGTGACAAAAATCAGATCGTTTCAAAATGTCAGCCATAAGAAAAATTCAAAGTTCTATAACTCAATCATTTTTTAAGATATAGACAAAATAAAAAGTGTTCTGGAATCTTTGTTTTAAGTTCTAACACGTAAAAGGAAAATATTTTTCAACTTTTAATTTTTTGGCATTTAATTTTAAATTTTAAATTTTTTAAAAAATTTAAAATGGCCGCCATTTTGAAACAAGATGGCGGATGATGCTGACCAACGAACTCGGTCGAGACATTTGTATGTACTATGTACATACCAAGTTTCATTCAAATCGGTTGATAAATACGTTAGTTATCGCATGACAAAAATCAGATATATATATATATATATATATATATGGTTATATATATATATATATATATATATGTCAACATTTGAACGGAGGGTGGTTTTGGGGTGTGGGGGTCATGATCGGTGAAAATATACCAAAATTTTCCGGAAGTGCTTTCCTCCGGACGGCTGCAATAGGTAGCTTTTTACTTTTTGTAATGAAAGCTACCTAAAAATGAGGGATTTTATCCAAATGCAGTAGTACATCCCATATTGTGTATTCTATATTGACACTAATCAATGAATATATGGATACAACCCCTTATGTTTTTGCTTCATTTTGAGAATAACGGATTTTCGACTTATTCAATTGACGATTATTGTCAGAATTTTCAAGTTATGATTTTGTGACTTTTACAAAAGTTGCTCTATACATTTAGCTAACATAATATGCAAATGAAATTTTGATATCGTTGACGCATGCGCAGTAAAAAATTATTTAGTAAACCAACTCATTTTTTATACAATTTTCATTATTTTTTAATTCTGATTACAGGGTACTGTGTGCAATGTTGTTTGTCATATTTTCTGAAAAAAATAATATTTTATATTAAGAACTCTGAAAATTATAAGGAAAAAACTTGGAAAAATTTGGGATCATTTTTATAAAAACCTTAATTACTCTGCGAGTATGCATGCTATTTGCATAAAAATGAACAAGGCTTATTACAATAAGACATTCAATTACAATCTAGAGTTTGAGCTCTTTTGCTACATTAGTTTTGACAGGGTTATTCAAAAGATATTCATTCTTTTTTAATTTGTTACGGCCCCCTTTGGAGTTTCGGGAAAAAATCTTCACGGAGATGTATGACTTATACTATTATATTTATACACTAAGAGTTTCGACATGATTCCTCATGTATTTTTCTAGATATTTAGTAAAATGTCTAAAATCGCAAGTGTCCCATAATCAATGGCAATGTAGTGTATATGTCACCATTTGAATGGAGGGTGGTTTTGGAGTCTCGGGGTCATGATCGGTGAAAATATACCAAAATTTTCTGGAAGTGCTTTCCTCCGGACGGCTGCAATAGGTAGCTTTTTTCTTTTTGTAATGAAAGCTACCTAATTACTTAAAAAGATGACAGAATATATTTAAAAAGATGTTTAATTACTTTAATCCTTAGTACTGTCAACTGTGAATTCAGCCATCGTAAGAGAATATGAAAATACAGATATTAACATCTCAATTTTTAAATGTCTCGTAATTGCGAGCGTAATTGGTGTCAAAAAGGAGTGAAAGTGAAAGTCAATTTTTAGATCCGCGGAAAACATTGGGAAAATAAAATATAGATATTGAGGAAAGTTGAATATTACTTTTATATTTCTTTAAGTAAACTGATCCAAATTCTGGGTATGTTGTAGGATAAAACGTTATTACAAAAATATTTTCTTTAATACTGATTTCTATTGATTCTCGGATGATTAATTCACGGTAATTCTACAAGAGAAATATAATTTTGGCATCTTCGAAATTTACTTGTATATTTTTTCTTCTGGTTGAGTCTTGACTAGGGCTGTTGCTGATCGATTTTATTTTAAATCTTTCAAATATTCTTTGATACAATCTTTAAGTTAACGAGAAGTCATTCCTATTCGAGAGAAATATTTTCTGTTTAAGTGGAATTACATATACTCCAGATATTTCTTCTTTCGGGATTGGATCTATTTTGGCACAAATTAGATCTTCAGCCAATTAAAAAAAAACAGTCAAGTCAGAAAAACATAATTAATATAATATAATAATAATATAAGGTTCATAATTAATAAAACAACCAAATAATTTGAGTCGGTATATAAATGGCAAATTCCACCTAGTCAATAATCTATAGAAAACATGTAGAGCATTTTAGAAATGTATAAAGGCTTTATTATGTTTGAAGTTGTGAAATATAAAAAAATACTTTGTAAAAGTACTTTTGGCATATATCATTATTCCTTAAAGGAATACCGTAATTTCCGCATTTTAATAATGTTACACGACTTCGAACATAATGCACATGTGGGATGCTTATTTTGAAAAGTATTGATTAAATAGCCATTACAGTTCATTTATAGGAACGCCAAAAAGAATTCCGATATAGAATTATGATGTATGCCAAAAAATCTGTTATAGGTTATTTTAATGATGTTACACTATTTCAAATATAATGCAATTCACAAGCCTCACTCATTTGGGAAACTATGTCTTTTGTTGAGTATTGATTAAGTAGCCATTATAGTTTATTTATAGGGACGCCAAAACATTTCCGATAAAGAATTATGATATATTTCAAACATAATAAAATTTATACGCCTCATTCATGTGTGGAAGCAGTAGGTTTGTTTGTAGAGTATTGATTACGAAGTCATTATAAATCCTTTATAAGGACCACAAAAAAGTACCGTAATTTCCGGCGTATAATCCGCGGATCAAACAATCATTTTTCGATCCAGAATCTTTTTTAAACGAAATGTAACTTATTAGATCGGCGTAAATATCTGTGTTCATTCTCTAGATAAGATTTCTGGGTCCAAAAATGATTGTTTGATCCGCGGATTACGGTATTCCAAAAATATTTTAAATATGTTTTGACATTGTTTTATGTTTTGTAATAACTTTTTTAATATTTTCTAAAATTTTTTCAAAAGGGTAAAATACAGTGAATTTACCGAATGTAATGAATATACCGAATGTAGGGGGGGGGTCGCACTCCCTTACACCTCCCCCCTGTAGCTACGCCCTCCTGCCATGGTGGGGGAGACCCCCCCCCCATAACCCCCCATGGTGACGCCTCTGTGTGGTCTTGATCTAGAGAGTGTTCGCGTTCGAATATGCTCCATGGTTTTCCATTCCATGACGTCATATGTTGTACATCCTTGTTTCTGTTTTTTTTTTTTCCTAACTGTAAATAAAAATTATGTCGGATTCTATGTGATACAGTTGTTATTGTAAAACGTTTTCTTTTAATCATTTTGTGACGATGTATTGTTTAACAAATTTAAAGTAAGTAATCATCAAAATTTTGTTTCTTAAATGCTTGATGTTAATTATACAATACTTATTCATTATTTTTAATATAACATGTTTTATTTATATGTTGTTCTGCTAAAAATAATAATCAGCTAGTTTCTTCTTATGCAGTAATATTGCATATGTTAGAGAAAACAGAACTTCATATGCTTTAAAAATTAGGACGATGATAGTTTGTGATCCATTCAAAAAACTGCTTTCTTTTTCATTTTTATTGTTTAATAATTACTGCTTAATTGTGTATGTAAATACGTTGAGTTGTATCTAATATACACTAACAAGCACAAAATAAAAACCCTGCTACTTCTATTATTTTTCCTTTTTTAATCTGTTACGTATATTTTTCAGTTTCACATTGTTTATTTATAATTTGATTAGAACTTCTGATTTTTTTCCCCAAACATTACAATTTTGATGTATGTTAACTATGGTTTTAGTACATTTTAAGCTTCTATAGAATTAATCGGGAAATTTTTGCAATCATAAGCTCTTCATGGGAAGAAATGCAACAACATTCAATTTTGATATTTAACCCAGTTCAAGCCTGTGCAATTATTATAGTTAACGATAGAAATATAGATTGAGAACTGACAAAAATAATATGTTAATCAAAGAATCGAGATGAAGCTCCTGGTAAAATAGATTAGCGTACATTTGTTGTTTTCTTTTGCATTTATTTCACAGTCGAATGATTGGGTTAAACATCCAGTAACCATGTGCATTTTATATGACTGAATAAAAGCATGTTAAAAATTTTGCTGTTTATTATGTAAAAATGTTGGGTTGGATGTTTGTGAAATGATTCTACTGAGATATTGATACCCCAGGTGTACAATTTTGTGGAGAAATAAAAAGCTCAGTGATAACTTAGGAAATGTAGAACTACGTGCCTGCAAATGGTGATTTTTGCAGAACTTGAGCACTTTGCAAAAATTTATTCCATAATAAACTTTTTCTCTCAGAAATTAAATGTATTAATTTGTAAAGGAAAGATATTTTTAAAAATTCTCATTGACATTTATTTAAATAATATATTTTTCTATTTGTGTGACCCCGTTATTCTCAAACATTTTGGTTGTGTCGTAGATGAAACAACCCACAACTTTGTGTGAATGAATATTTATGGCCCACAAAAGTGTATAAATTTGAAACTCTGGATGTGCCTACTTCTAAGATTATAGACCTTTTCTAAATTTCAAGTAAAAAAATCATATTTACAATGTAGATTTAAAAGTTTTCTCTATAAAAATATACCTTTTCAATGGCATCATTTGCTAAAAGCATTACATTTTTTTAAAGATTTGACTTTTAATTAATCAAAGGCTGTGAAATAGAAATGATGTCATTTTGATGAGCTTAAGCAAAAATATTTTAGCTTTATGAATGCTTAATGAATACCATTTTTACCTGTTAAATCATTCCACTTTTAGCATCTTTGGGAAAAGTTTATTGCTCCCATCTTTCATAAATAATTTCTTCTATGTTTCTTCTTTAAATTTAATTGTTGTGAAATGGAGTAATTGGTAATATCCAGTTGGACAGCAATAAACTTGCTTTGCATCTTTGGTTTCTAAATGTCAGTTTTTCAGCAGATGATTTTTTGTTCCCTAGAATATATTTATTCATCAAACTTGAATTTGTGAGAATGTGCTACTTATGACTAAGATATTTTTCTTTGCAATTTACTGAAATTGAAAATATTTCTTTTTAATTTTAATGAGAAAATGACATTAACATAATATCATAATTTATTATTAAAGGAGAAATAATATCTATTATTTCTCCCTTTTACTCCCAACAATAGAGTAATTTAAGTGCAGAAACTTGCAGTAGACTTTCTCAAATCTGCACAGCTTGGGTCCAGAGGTTGTGCTGATTTTAAAATTTTGCGAATTTCTGATCATAGCTTTGTTTACATATTTTAAACAGTAACTTGAATGTAATTAATAATGCAATCAAAACTATAATGAATGCTTACAATATAATAAAATACAGTAGACTCCCTCAAATCCACAAACCAGAAATCCGCAACACTCTAAAATCCACACATATTTTATGGATGTAAACAATGAAACTTTCAATTCAGATATTGGGACAAAATTTGATTTTTTTAGTTTTGCATCAATTCCATATATTTTTTATTTTGTAATTTTCTTAATAATACTCTGTTCATGTTTTTTTTTTTTTTTTTTTTTTTTTTTTCTTTATGAAGGAAGAATAAATTTTTTTGGAAAAAATTCAAGATATTGCTGATATCACTGGTAAACACAATCTTCTTACCAAATATATATTTATGCATTAATCAAGATTTTTTTTTGGTTATTAAGCCTGGCTAAACTTTAAAAAAAAATCCTTATTTTATGATTTTGATGTAAATTACTAATGTACTTTTATGAGGCAAGTTTTGTTGAATAATTTTTGAAAAATACATCTAATCTGTATAATGAATATTTAATCATACACTATTGATTATTAACTTGACCCTTGCTATTAGTACTTTTATCAATTTAAAATCTATCTAAATTTTTATTATTTTAGTTTATTACTTATTTTAATATTTTATTATATTGTAAGCATTCATTATAGTTTCGATTGCACTATTAATTGCACTCAAATTATTGCTTAAAAAATGTAAACAAAGCAATGACCAGAAATCCGCACAATCTCTGGTCCCAAGCTGTGCGGATTTGAGGGAGTCTACTGTAATAAAAATTTAGATGAATTTTGAAATGATTTAAGTATTAAAAGCCAAGGACAAGTTAATAATCAATAATGTATGATTAAATACTCATTATAAAGATGAAATGTATTTTTCCTAAATTATTCAATGAAACTTGCCTCATAAAATTTAAGTTTATCCAGATTTAATTACCAAAAAAGCTTGATTAATACATAATTACATTTTCTAAGAAGATTGTGATTACCAATGATATCAGCAATAGCTTGATTTTTTTCAGAAATAAATTTATTCTACCTTCATAAATAAATAAATATATATATATATATGGATTCAGTAATATTAACAACAATTACTAATTAAAATATATATAGAATCGATATAAAACTATAAAAGTCAAATTTTGTCCCTATATCTGAATTGAATGTTTCATTGTTTATATCCGTAAATTATGTGAGGATTTTAGAGAGTTGCAGATATAAGGAAGGCTACTGTATTATGACAATTTAAGTATCAAAATTTAACTTAAGACATCCCTGTACCCTTATGAAAATTAATTTTATTTTTGGTCTATAATTTTTGAAGCGGTAAATGTGAGTACAATATCAATATATATATATTGTACATCACCTAGTCAGATTTGATTGTGAGAGGTATTTTGCTGTAAGAGATGGGTTTGTAGTAAAGCTAAGGTGATTAATCATTCAGTGTGCTTTGTTGTAATCAATTTTTTACATCATGTTATTTATCATAATTCAATTAATATATAGCATTAAAGTATTTTACTCAGCTAAATGGCAAAAAGGTATCTGCATGAAAACATGTTTCACTGTGCATGTGTGAATGTAATCAAAATGTAATTTGCATGTGTTAGCTAAATGTATAAAGCAACTTTTTTGAAGGTCTCAAAAACATAGCTTGAAAATTCTAAAAATTATCAATAGAATATAAGCTCAAAATCCAATATTTCAAAAATGAAAAAAAAAAAAAAAAAAAAAAAAAAAAAAGTGAGGGGTTGTATCTAAATATAGTAGTACATGCAATATCGTGTATGCTACATTGACACTAATCAATGGATATATGGATAAATCCCCTCATTTTTTTGCTTCATTTAGGGAATAAGGAAATTGGTTCTGGCAGATGTAAAATAGCAATGCATGGAAATGTTTGCTACAATTTTGAATAGTTCTTTAATAAAATAATTCATTCATACAAAATTATTTTTATATTCTTTTAAATTTGTTTCTCTATTACTATAGTTAAGTAATCTAGCAATTTTGTTTTTCATTTTAGATTTTAAGTTAGACATCTTGTATACAGTATGCATTCAGTGATACCGGCCAGTTTTGTCAATCAAGCAACTAGACGGCATCCAAATTCAGAACGTGAACGAAATATAATTGCTGCAATTTTTAGTGCAATTTTAATTGTATTATTAATAATTTCTCTGGTACTACCTGACTGGTACCATCTTAAAGGAGGCAGGTGTAGTCGACAAGTTCTTGGAGCTGAACAGTTTTTCTACATAGGTTCATTTAAAGATGTAACAATTCCTTCTTTAACTGGTGGAAATATTACATATCCATCATTAGCATACTATGGACTAAATGAGGGTAAGTATTTTTGGTAATATTTTCAAATTTTCTGAAAAAGTCAAAGTTTCTTACATAATATATTATGGTGCTATTTAAAATATATGCTATTGCCTCTGGCTTGGTTCCAGCAGTGTTATTTCAGCAATTGAATGGAATCTACACATAGAATATTTGATAAATAATCTCTATTGAGCATTTTTAAAAGTAACTTAAAGCCAGAGAACTGAGGAACTATTTTAAGAGAGATCTGATTGGTAGAATTGAAACTGATATTTATCATAGGAGATACAAACAGCATGATAAGTTTGTCATTGATGAAGGTATACAAGTAAATTGTCACATAGTGTGTTTTAAACATTTTCCTTCCTAAATTTTTATTATTTTTTTTAATGGAAAAATATATCTGATATTGCTTACATTATCTGTGATCAGAGCTTTTTTTTTTTTTTTTTTTTTTTTTTTTTTTTTTTCAAATTTTTATATAATTATTTCAAAATCTGTTGCAAAATTTTATCTGTAAAAGTTTCAATTTTACTAAAATGCTCAGGAGGAGGAAAGTAAACTAGAAGGATTAGTTGTCTATGTTTTAGTCTTCCAGTATTTTTCAAGTCACAGCAATCCAGAAATTTTGCTAAACAAAAAATTTAAGAAATAGTATATAAAGAAGAAACATTTCGTTAAATAATTTTTTGGTTTGAGTACTTTATTTGGCTTGAAAAATGGAAAGTCTGACAACTATGGAGTCAGAAAATTTAGATGTGTGCATGCAAGACTCCCACTGGTCCATTTTTTCATACTTATTTCAAAAAGTAATCTTTGTAGTAGTTTAGAAGACTTGCAACAAAAGTATATCACAGTAGTTAGTTTGGAAATACTGGTATTCAAAAGAGAAGAGTGGGATCTTTGTGAATGCCAATTGCTGAAATTAAATAAAATAATTCTTCTTATTTTTTTTTTTCACTTACTAGAAAGTACTCTAAAACAATCAAAGTATTACTAATTATTATTTTGGACAAAATTAATGGTCATCATTGACCACAGAGCAACTAGATATAGGGAACTCATTTAAGATACAAATCAAGGGACTAAGGATATTTCGTATCTTAAGTGAGATCGATCATATCGTATCTGGGTAGCTATACACAAGTTTCTTTTTCAAGGGATTGCAGATAATTCATATCTTAAGTGGGATCATATATTAAATGAGATTATCTTAAACAAGCTTCACTGTATTTAAATTTTTTTGTGGGAAAAAAAAATTATTAATATGCCTAGTACAATGGGGAGTACCTGCTGGTGCTAACTGTCTCTGAAATGAAAATGAATGCCTAATTATGAATGAGTATTAAATTCGCTGTAGCTTATGCTAACATTTAGTTTAAAACATTGATTTTTGACAAAGTAGTGATCATTTGAATAATTTTTTTTACCTTTACTTTTTGCGAAATTGGAAAAATAATTAATCATTGAAAATTCACTTTTCAGTGGTATAAGCTTTAGTATAGACAGTCAATTTTTTTTTTTTTTTAATGAAGGAAATCTTTTATAGTTTCTGAGGAAACGGGTTGCCCAGATTGAAAAACAGGGTTTTGAGAAAAACAAGTTTAAATTTTTTGAAAAGCATTACATTCAACTTGCAAATAAGGAATAGTAATGTCATAAAAATCTGCTTTAGGACAACAATTTACATGCTTAAGAGATACATGACAAGGGGAAAAAAAAAAAAAAAAAAAAAAAAAACCCAAGAATTAGAATCTCTTAATATTCAACAATACATGTATAATTTAAAATTATTACTTAACTTAGTGTTATGCATTACTTTGTTGTTGTTTTAATAACAGAGTTATTATTTCAGAAATGAAAGATTGTGTTACTCCTGAAATTGTGACTGTTCAAAGAGTGATTATTGGTTTATGTTTCTTGACCATCTTCTTCAGCTTTTGCCAATTCTATTTTGATGTAACTGGAGTGACAAACCAATCACTCCGTTGTACAAGGCGCTGTGGTTTAGGAAGCATTTTTTCAGGTAATTTAATTTAATTGTTGCAGAATGTTTGTTGTTTATAGATTAACTACAATTTAGTTGATAACCTTATACTTTAGTAAAAATCATACAATAATGTGTTTTTTTAATATCTTTTATAAATAAACAAACATTGTTAAATTTTGTTGAGTTTATCCGAAAAATTATTTTGGAGTGTAATAAATCATATCTCATTTATAAATTTAAAAATGTCATCTCCAAAGTTATGACTTAATCATAATTAATTTTTAATCTTAGCTTTCTTTTTTTTTTTTTTTTTTTTTCTTTTTGTGCTTGTAAGGAAATTAATGTGAAATTTAAATATGACGTATAGTTATCAATATAAAAACCCTCAACGGTTTAAAAGTTTTGACACAGCTGTTTATCTTATGGCTCTAAGAATTTCAAATATTAATTTCAAAAATAATGATATCAAACTTTGAGTGACACCATGCTATTAATTAAAATATGCTTTTTTTGTATTATTTATTTCATCACTTTTTGTTCTATTTATCTTCAAGTTGAAAGATGTATAAAACTTTATTCACTGATTCTTTTTCAGACACATCTCTCAAAAATTCAAAATATGAGTTTTAAAATATATGATATTAAATTTAAGTGACGCCTTTTTGTGGCTTTAAAAGGTTTGTTTTAAAATTCAAATTCAAATTATTTTTATTTGGTTAAATGTATTTACACATATAAAAAATACATTTAATTTTCCAATTCATTGTTAAATATGTAATTTTAATTGAATCTATACTAATCATTGAAAGGTATTTAATTCAATAAATTGATTATCTTTTGTGTCATGTTGTTCAAAATTGTATATAAAATTTATGTAAATGGTTCCTTTGCGTCAAATTATTCATTTCCATGCGTTTCACTTAATTTGGATAATTTGCTGCAAAAAACCATTTACATAAATATTAATACAATGTTGAATAACCTGACACAAAGGAAATGCCCTCCAGAAAAGAAATGTTTGCTTAAAAAATTGCTAAAATTTGCATTGTCTGTAGATTTATGGTATTTGTTATATCTGTTTGTTATATTTCTTTTATAAATGCAAATTTTGTTTATTTTATGGGTTGCTATTATTTCTTATGTCAGTAGGTTTAGTAAAGTATTATTGGGTCGCACATAAATTCTAGTTTGCTGCAGACTGATGCAGAAAATTCAGCTTTTGGGGATACAAATAGGACATATACACAGATACATAAACAAACAAACTGTGGGGCATTTTGTATAAACATTTTTGGGGGGATTTCTGACCCTTAATCCCTTTGCGATGGGAGAATTTTATGAAATTTTTAATGTTTTGTCACTGGTTTTTAAAAACAAAAATTTGTGACCAATTAAATCGAGAAAATGCTCTGATTAAATAAGGCAAAATTTACAATATAATTTTACTGGTGGCGACAAACATGGATTTTTAAGTATATTTGCAGCACGTATATGTGTCGCTCGTCCACAAGGGGTTAAAATGTGCAAATTCATCAAAAAAAAAAAAAAAAAAAAAAAAAAAGATTACAATACTTTCTTTTTTAGAAAGTAAAATTTCTAGTTTTGTACAGATGACATGTTCGTTCTATTTTGATCTTGTGGTAGGTTGGAAACACAAAGCTCCAAGAGATCAGTGTCCTCATGTGATGTCACTTAGTAAATGTTGTTTTAGGTATGTTAAAAATGGAGTTTAAATTTTTTTACAAAATTATTCATTAAAACCTCAAGGATATTGGAGTAAAATTATCAATTGACTTTGCTGAAAATAGAAATTTTAAAATGTCAAAAAAAAAAAAAAAAATCATATTTGAAATTAATCAATTTTATAATAAAAATTGCTTCTTGGAAGGAAGTCTTTTTTGTAGCGCTGCCATTTCTAGTAGTAAAAGGAAAGAAATTGCTATTTTTCATGCATTTTTTTAAGATTTCAATGTGTAAAGTTTTTGGTATAGAAGTTTTTTAAATTGGTCTCTTTTTTTATGACTCCTGCTCTTAAGGATTACTGTAGTAACAGGATTAATAAATGTATTTTTTTTTCTAAAGTAAGGAATTAATTTTTAAACTCCCCCCCCCCTTCCCAAAAAAAGATCAACAAAAATAACAAAAAAAAAAAAAAAATGTATTATAGTTGACAGTACATAATAAATCGTCATTAGGTAAATTGAGAGTAAAAAAGTCAATACTAAAATACTAACACAGGTACCAACAAGAAATCTAGGTAGGGCAAAGTTTTTAATCCTTTCATAACGAAAGTCCTTTGCTTAATTTTATCTTTAACCATCAAATTTTCAAAACAGAAAATTTTCTGTGATTGAATCGTGAAATGCCTAGCATGAATAAGGAAAACTTTACAATAAAAAATAAATGGTGAAAATAATGAAGAATTCTGAGCAACTTAAGTGGCACAGATAAGACACCAGTCACTCATCCCCAAGAGGTTAAACAGATCTGCTTTTGGTGCACAGTATAGATTATAAACATGAAGTAACCTAACTAAATTTATTTTTATCATTATCTTGTGCAAGGCAGTTTTTAAACATATCAGTATAAAAAAGAAACAATAATTTAATAAATAAGAATTATTAAATATTCAAAAATATGTTTCTACCAACAAACACATACAAAATGGAGAAGTGAAACAGTTTATTTTTTCTTTCTTAGAGAAATTTTGCTATCCTGTATGCCCCCTTTAAGGAAAATTTCAAAAATGCCATGAAAAATTCTTAATATCTCTTTTTATTAATATATATTTTTTGTAAAGGTATTTTACTGTAAAAATATTTGAAATCATATTTAGGAAAAATAAGAATGTAGGATATGATTACAATTTTAATAATAAAATCTTATTGTAACTAATAAAATACACAAAAACTTTATTGCAAATATAAAAAACTTACTAAAACTAACTAACTTATTAAAAGTAGTTTCTAAAATAATTTCATATATCCTTTTTAAAGCTATTGAAAATTAATTAAAAAGAATTTCTAAAATAAAAAAATGCAAAAGCCCCCCCCCCCCCCCCAAAAAAAAAAAAAAATATATACATAGGATAAATTTTTTTGCTTATAAACTCAAGGCTACAGTGTAGATAACATAAAATAGTTTGATTATATAAATACTTAATTATCATTTCTTAAATATTTGTGATTTTATGAACGTATTGCATGCATGTGATTAAAAAAGCATGGTTTGATTTAAGAACAGCTTTAATGTTTACAAGATATTTTATTTTCATGTAACTTTCTGTTCCTTTTACTGTAAAATTTCAAACAATTTTAATAGGTTAAATGTATAATGAAAGTTAAATCAATGTAATTAAAATAGTAAATAGAAAACAATGTTATCTAGCCTGTCTCTTGCTTGGATCTGTGTTTTCTTGATTTTTTTTTTTTTTTTTTTTTTTTTTTTTTTTTGTCTTTAAGCAATTCATGCATAGAAATTTAAATATTACTTATTTAAAACATTCATTTGTACTGTTTATATTGTAAAAAAGCAGGTAACACCTTATATTCGTAAAGTTATAGAATGTGATCGCAATTTAAAAACAAAAAAAAGAAAAAATATCATAGCAAAATTTTTTCTAATTGCATGTTTTTCTTATTGCTTACATAATCTCAAAAGGTTATTTCAAAAAACCTCATGTTGTATAAAATCAGTGAATGATTAGGTTTTCAAGATCATTGTGTCTAGACATGTAGTATCTCAAGCACAAAGAAAAAATTGAAATGTAATGAAATCCTAATGTGTATTGTTTTTCAGAAAATTACATTCCATAAACTCAGCAGTTTAAAACTTTTTAAAGCTAATTGTGCCCTTTCTGTGGATGATCCATATGAGTAATACTTTCATTTATTGTTGGGTATTTTAGTTTCATCTTTAAACTAATTTGTTTGTTATTTTGTAAAATAAACAATTTGTTTATTATTTTCTTTTTTTTTCAGTTATTTCAATTGTTGTGATTATTGGGCTGTGTTATTATGCATCTGAACTCATGCAGCAGCAACAAGAAATGACTAAACTATATCCATCAACAAGAGTGGAAATATCATTTGGTGTCAGTTATTACTTAATTGCCACAGCGGGTGTTATAGCTGTGTTAGCAACTGCTTCAAACCTTTTTCGCTGTGATCATCTTTCAGGGAATGTGGATGTAAATATGTTGCTAGATGATCATCAAGAAGAAGAAACTTTTTCAATTGCTTTACCACATTCTCGTTCTTGGTCACATATTCATGAGCAAAATGCTTATCTAAATGATCTACCTCCACCTCCTCCTTATACTCCATAATCTTAAAAAATAAGTGAAATGTGATTTTATTTATATAATGAATGAGTGAGTGAGTGAGTGATACAATTTTTTTTTTTTTCATTTGAAAAAACAGGATACTTACAATATTCTGAGAAGTTACGTTTTTATTGAAATAATTTTAATATATTGTTAACAAGAGGATTTTATAACTAGACAAATCGTTGCTAGTATTAATTTTGTATTTATATATATTTTAATATCTGTTGATTTTCATGTTAATTGTTAATTTTACTCCATTTTTTTTAATCAATTGTTGTTGCTTGAATCTATTCTATAGATTTTTGAAAAAGAAAAAAAAAAAAGGAAATTAATATACTGATGTTATAAGCTGTGTACATTTGTAAAGAGTTTTTAAACTTTTTTAAATATGCTTAAACATATTCTGCATGGAGTTTTTTATAGATACTGAGGAAATGCCCATTTTTTATAATTAGATAAGCCCACTAATGGATAGCTGGAAAGTAAAAGATAACAAAGTTGTTTTTCCATTATCTAAATATCTAACATTTTCAGATACTTAAAAAGCCCATTGCACTTGTCTGTAGAATAATGTTGCACATAATATCTTTAGGTTTATTTTTAAACAAATATTTTTTTGCATTATTTTATAAGAAAATATGTACTTAATACATTTGCTGCTTGATAGATTTCTTTAATAAAATTTCTTAACTGTTCTATTCTGAAGAACAGGATTGTAGTATTCAGTAGAATTATTCAAATAATACTGAACATCAAATTTAGATTTTAAAATTGTATTCTGCCTGCAAAGTAATTTTTTAAAAATTTATGATACTCTAAATGAAACTAATACTCAAGTTTACCAACTAGTTTAAATATATATATATATAATGCAATGTTTAATTTTGTCAACTGATTGAGTGATTTACAGACTTGCCTAGAGACAATTTAAATTTTGGAGCTCCCAGTGTTAAATTCAGTTGTAATTGTTGCAAGAGCAATTAACAGATTCCAGTGAAAATGTTTTTCAAGGCATAGTTCTAAAATTATCAGTGTAAATAAAATGACATTTTTGATTCCTATATTTGAAGTTTTTTTAAACCGGCTTTTGTGCTGAGCTAATAGACTGGTAGATGGCACATAGACAATCATCTCATCGAGTTCATGGTTGAAATTCTAGAATTCATTAAAACTCAACTCAAATATTAAAACACATTCAATGTGCCAAGTCATATCTTGGTGGAAAGCATCTAAAAACCTGATTTTAGCAGTTGACTCATAGGTTTACCACTGTGCTTTCCTGCACTGAAATGTATCAAAACATAAAGGATTGTGAGCAGGAAAACATAATGGTTAACCTATGCATGACACTAAATAAAAAGAATGACATATATCTACTTATAAAAAATTTCAACCACATGTCTGCTGACATAAGTTCAAGATATTTCATAAAGTAATAAAAAACAAGTTATTGAATAATTATTCATATCGGTAATAAAAATACATTTTGGCATAATATGCGAGACAAAATATGAGAAATATATTTGTCATAAATTTATGGAGACATGCTCACTGAATGGTTAAAGATTCACATGATAAAGTTACGATTTTCCAAATTCCTAATCATTTTTGATCTGTTGTCATATTTTGAGTTCTCGGTGCATTTTAATTAAAATTTTTTTGTGAAAAACATAATTTAAAATATTTAAATTAAAATTTTTATCATATAATTTTATTATTTTGATTAGGATTTTGTTGGTATGTAATTAGGTTTGTTACCCTACCTGAAAAAACTAAATATTTCTAAATTAACCAAATAAATCAAGGAATTTTAACCCTTTCAGGGGTGGGTGTTGCTGCTATGGCATCAATAATTTTAATCCCTAATTGCCACATTGGCACACAAATTTTTTAATGAAAATTTCACTTATCTTATTAAGTACATGAAAATATATTTTTACTTCTTTAGAAGTAAATTTACTTGTAAATACTGGTGTCTTTCAATTTTCATAGAAAATTGAGAGAATTCAATTTTCATTCTCTCAACATTTTACTTATACAAGTACCTTTAACCCTGAAAGGGTTAATATTTTATCCAAAATCTGGAAAAATAAGGGCATTTGATAAAATTTCGGTGCAATTTCCATCTTTAGGTCATCAAAGATGAAAAATGTTCACCTTTTAGTTGATTTTATATAAACTGTCCTCTTTCTAAACTTTTCATTACCCCATTATCATTACAACACATAGTTGAATTATTTTCAGTGTTTCATGGTATAGTTTCTGAAATTAATAGTGGCTCAGTACACAAACAAACATTGTAAAGCAATATTTTACAATTTGGAGAAAGTTTGATTTAAATATTTGTAATAACCATAAGTTAAAAGAGAGCAATCCCTATTGTAGTCCTGAAGAGGAATTCAGATTAGAAAATTTTAATTTTTATATGTGATGTAACATTATTTTTTTTCCTTCCATTTTCATTAGGCACCACACCGCCAGATTGGAATATTCTTAAAATACAGCTGAAATGTTTAAAAAGCATATTCCTAGTTAGATACAATATTTATAAGTGCGTAATGCACACTTAAAGAGAAAAAAAAAAATAGTCTTTAAATGTAGTATACGCAGTATAAGTGAAGTATTTCTGATAATATTTAAAACCACATATATTTTCCCTGTTGATGTACACAACATACAGATTTTTCCGTAAAATTGTACAAATTCAGAAATGTTTAGTAAAGTGAAATAATTACACTTTATGGCTCATATTATGAGCAAATATTGTGTAATTACTTATAGGCAGAGAGGTGGCAGCACAGAATCAGCTCCTCAAATTCAGAGATGAAAATCTGGGATTAGTTAAATTTTGATTCATGTATTAAAACACAATTAGTCTGCCAAGATATCTGCTTTGGTTGAAAACACCTAAAAACCCAATTTTAGCAGTTGACTTGTAGCTTTACCATTGTGCTGTCCTGCACTCAAAAGTATGAAAACATGAAGAATTAGGATCAAGAAAACAAAATTGGGTTCATAGGTGTTTTCCACCAAGATATGACTTGGCAGGCCGATTGCTTTTTAATATGCGAATCAAGATTTCACTAATCCTAGATTTTCATCTTTGAACTCAATCAAATGATTGTCTGTGGTGCCGTTTCCAAGTCTATTACCGAAATAACAACAAAAACATTAGATTTTATTTTAACCCAGAATTGCCAACCTCTGGCTTTTGTTAATTCATGAAAACATACTTTGAACCAGAAAATTTATTTAATTAGAAGTGTCTAATGTTAACTCAGAGGATCATTTAAAATATACTTAATTTCGTTGACTCAATAAATTTCTGGTTAGAAGTATAATTGTTTGATTTTTAAAAAGCCGGAGGTTGGCATGTCTGTTAACCTGCACTTACATAACTGTATTATAAATTAGGTCAAAGCTATGTATGTGAGTAAATACAGTAATTTAAGTTAGTTTTTTTTCCTTTTGGTTTTTAAGTTTGAATATCAATAGAATTTTTATTTTCTAACATTAAATTAGTATTCTGTATCTTATATAGTAGATATAATTACATTTATTTTTCCCTGTCAGAAACAAGGTATGTCTCACACATGCATAAAAATGTTTATTGTAATTTCTCTTGTTGCTTATTGTTAATTTTATTATTCTTTAAAGAAATTCCACGCTATTTGTTATTTTTCCAATTATATGCTTTTATAAGATAGCTATTAATTTGCTTATTTAAACTACATGTAAAATTTATCTTTTATTTGGTAGAAAATATAAAATTTGACAATAAGAATAGAAAGGGTTGAGGGGACAAAACGAGATCTGCTTGTCATACAATGTTTTGATATTTATAATGTATTATTATTATTTCTTTCATATTTGTAATGTTAGGCAAAGGAATGTGCTTATAGAACACATACAGTAGGCTCTCTCATATCTATACAGCTTAGAAATAGGAGTTGTGCAGATTTTAGAATTTTGCTGATTTCTAGTCATTAAGAATAATAAATGCTTATGCACCTTTATGCAAGAAAATTTAAAGTAAAAGAAAAAGTTTAAAAATGGACAAGTAATATGCAAAAAAACAGCAAACAGCTGTCTTGAATCGACAAGCTAGATTCTTTTTCAGTGCAAGCACAGCATGCTAGAGAAAGTTTTAGTTATTGCTTTGTTTACAGCAATCTTTTAAACAGTAATTTAAATGCAATAATGTAATTAAAATTAGAACGAATGCTTCCAATGTTGTAAGATATTAAACTAAAATGATAAAAAGTAAGATAATTTTAAAAATGATTAAAACATTAAAAGTAAAGGTCAGCTACAAGTAATTAATAATGTATAATTCAATATGCATAATAAAGAAGAGATACATTTTCTTTGAGTTTTTCAGTGAAACTTTCCTTATATATGTACAATATTAATTCATATCAAAATCATAAAGTAAGGAAGTTTTATTTCAAGTTTAGCTCTTCTTAATAACCAAAAAAGATTAATACATGGATATATTTGATTAAAAGTTTCAGATTATCAGTAATATCTTGATATATTTTTTCTTTTTTAGAAATAAATTTATACTTCCTTCATGGAAGACTACAAGTTCTGTCAAATTATCTAGAATTGCATATTAAAATACACACGGAATGATATAAAACTAAAAAATCTCTAATTTTGCACCTATATCTCAACTGAAAATTGCATTGTTTACATTTGCAATGATGTGCGAATTTTAGGTATTTGTAGTTTTTAGAGAGTCTTCTGTATAACAGCATTTCTTTTATACATTTTAAGTATGACTGCATTCTTGTTCACCAGTAAATATAATTATTTCATTGTAATATCTATGTATTGATTTGAAAGATCCAAGACATTTTTGATCAAATGATTCATATTAGCAATAAGTAGTTATTCATTATGATAAGCTGTACTAGTAAAATTATACCCTTTTTTATACTTGATAGATTTAATTACTGTATCTTAATCAGTTTTTATAATTTCATGAATGTAATTCAGTATAACCTGTGAAGTTTGGAATTATGCAAAATACTATAGTTCTAGATTTTAGAGACTTTGAATTATTGTATGTTTTGAGCAAAGAAAAATTGCATTTAAATATAATACAACATAAAAAATTATTAAATTATTATATAAAACAGTTCCCAAAACATATTTGCTATGTTAGCATATTTTTATTCAAGTGTTTCAATCAAGCCATCACCGTATAACAAATTATTTTTTCTCTAATTTTATAAACTGCCAAAATTTTTTGTTGTCAAATAATGTTTATTTGTCCTAATTCTAATTTTATTTTCAAACCTTTTAAAGGTAATTTTCTTCTTCTTCTTTTTTTTCTTCAAATTTCACAATCTACTCAGCTGCCAGTGTTATCTCATTCAATGTGCTATTAATGATGACAAAGTTGCTGAGTGTACAGAGAATCTGTAAATTTTGAGAATATTTATTGATGCTGTTTCTGTTTTAATTGCTGTAATGTTGGTGCCATTTAACAATTTTGGTATGTTTTTATTTGGCAAATAAAAACATACCAAAAAAAAAAAAAAAATGAAAAAAATGCTGCAGAAATTAAGGTTTTCTGTAGAAGCATTCTGGATGCCAGAAATTTCTGGATTTTTATTGCTTTTTTTACCGCATTTAAAATATATTTATGTTGTTTATGTGTAGTTAATGTTTTATATAAAGGTGACTCATTTTTTAAATTTTGGTTTTGTGAAATTTAATTTATTAAATACTATATATGAGATGAATTTATTTTTGTTAATTATTAAAAAATAAATAAATAAATAAAAGTAAAAACTCAAGTAATCTTCTCAGCTATATTTTGCACAAATAGAATTATGTGTAGCAATAAATTATTTTTTTATAATTAATAACATCTCTCTGAAATATTGTATAAATACAAAATTCTGTTCCATATATTAACTAAATGATTGGCTGTCGCTGCAAGTTTTCTAGCTTATAACTACATATCTGTAATGGTGATCTTACATTTGTATGTATCCATGTAAAGTTCATATACGCACATACACATTGGTGAAAAAATATTTTAAGGAAGATTTTAAATCAATTGTATACTGAATGGTCTAAATGTTTTCTTGTATTTTATGTTAAATGCATTGTAAAATACCTGTGAAATATATTATCAAATTTTTAATCTTTGCCATTAGACACTTTCCCTTACTTTATTAGATCTTTTACCCTATTTGATTTAATATTTCAAGTTTTATATATTTGCTTTTCAGATTCATAAAAGTGCCTTGAAGAATTGATTTTAAATTCATAGTTTGATCTGCAAATCCCATTTCATGTTGTATATACTTAATTTTTTTAAAATTATTTTACAACATAGTTTTATATAAACTCATTAATGTCTCAAGACTTTTTATTCAGCTGACTATGTTTAATTCCATTAAGCTTTGTTAGGTACACATTAACATCAGCCCAGAACCAAATATGCATTGAGTGTTTTCTATTTTTTGAAGTCAAAGCATTAATATTGCCATAATTTGCAGAAGACATGGCATTGCATTTATGAATTTAAAGATAATTCTTAAGTGAAGCATTACATTTATCTCCCCCCCCCCCCCCCATACACAGGATAGTTATAATACCAACTGATGTCTTTACAATAAATAAATAAATCAAGTATAAAATGTCACATTCACCTTAAAACTTGATTAAAATTTAATAAAAATAACTTGATGTGGTATTTGATATTTATTTTTTTTATTATGCTGAATGGTGATGTTTGGTGTTCCTTTTGTAAATTACTTCCAGAAAGATTATTCTATTATACATGAAAAAATAAGAAAATATATATAACAAAAGTCAGTGTTATGTATTTTATTAATGAAAGATATTATAGGTGGCAATTTGATGTATTCTCTTTAACTTATTTAATAATATGAATATTGTCTATAACAAATTTAGTTAATGTTGTTAAATAGTAAGTTTTCAGATTAAAAGGCTTTTTTAAAAAGATATTCTTAAAGGATCTGAACTTTTAAGTCATTTTCAGTTGGTAGCATTCTCATGAACAGTACAATAGTAGTGTTAAGATTGACATACTTGATATTTGGGATTATCAACTTTTTTTCTGCAGTCCTATCTTCCCCTAAAGAAAAATTTCTGTTTTTGTTCATTATATTTCTAAGAAACTTGTATTAAAAAAAATTCTTTCTAGATAATAAGCATTTTTGAGAGGAGCTGACAGTTTTGAACAATATCCCATTTTTCATTTTTTTTAAATAAATTTTGAAATTATGAAAAATATTATGGATCACTTTGTTATACACAAAATTATATCAGTGGAAAATATAAATGTTTATTATTTATTTATTTATTATCATTATTTTACAGAATTTAATTAGTCAACTAATTCCACTAACCCAGTTTTAATATATTTTTCTGAAAAAACAACTTTATTTTAGATTATTTAAACAAGAATAAAAGTTAAAACAATTAAAGTTTAAGTTAACAAACATTAAGTTTTATTATCTATATATTTACTGTTGTTTTTTGCATAATTTTTATGCTACATATCATTAAAGACATTTTGTAAAAGCCATAACAGTGTTTCTCTATTTTATTTTGCCTATGCTTTAAATAGTAAGTTATATTTTTTTCTTTAATATCTCAACTTTATAAACACAAATTTGCAAATAAAGTTCTTGAATTTAACTATTTCCTTAACCCAGGGGTGCAAAAATCTAGGCGCCAGCAGGCAGTTTCTCACCACAAAATTTATTTTGTTTTTCTTCGTCTAATATTTCGTGTAAAATTCCTACTAGAATGCTATTAAATTTTGAGCAAAAAAAACTTTAAAATTTTAGTGGTGAGAGACTACCCTCTGGCGCCTAGATTTTTGCACCCCTGCCTTAACCCTCTAAGTATCTTGAGGCTTTCCTGCATTTTCATAAAAATGCCTATAAAAATAATTTTAATTATTTTTTTTTTCCCTGTTTATTTCTAAAATAACTCCATATCTGTTTATTTGATATACATGTAGAAATACAATTCTGATTAATATATTTTTGTCTACAACAGATTTAAGAGTTTTTGAGAAATAGAAAAATACAGGCAAACCATTTAGAGGATTAAGGCCATACGTGACAACTCAGTAAATAAAATGAAGCAATTTTAGGACAAAGTTTAAGAGTATGAATATTGCAAAAAAGAAATCTGTAAGCTTTAAGCATTTACTTCTTAAAGTATACACATTGTTATATAAAACAATGTGTATATTTTAAGGAGTAAAATTTTAAAATTATATAAACATGAAAAGTTACATGTTAAATATTTGAAGTCTGATGCTGTATTATTTATTGCTAGACTGGATTTCTGTATAATAATTAAAATGTATAGTTATAATTAACAAAATTTTAATGAATGCTGCTGCTCACAATCAGAAATTCATTTTAAATTTTTGTTTGAGCTATTTATTTTAAAAATAGAGAAAAAAGGGGAAAAAATATTTATTAATTCCCTGTGTAGTATAAAAATAACATTGTGAAATAGAAGTGTTAGTGACATACAAAAGATGCAATAGTTGCGTTTAGTGACAAAAAATTGTTTAGAGACTTTTTTTTCTTAGAAATATAAAAAGATATATAATTCTGAAAAAAATGGATGAACATATAAAAATTGATTTACTGTGATTATTATTTTTTTTTTCTGCAATGAAAATTTTTTATGCTAGGTTTAACCTCTTAATTGCCAACAAAATCTGTTTCTCCGGTGTCTTTTTTAATAATATAACTCTACAATTAAATAAGACGGTGCTTAATTTTCTAAAATAACAGTAAGAAAATGCACGTGTTATATGTATGCAAAACACGGCTTTGTTGGTGAAAATTGTCCCACTGTAATGAAAATTCCCTATTTCAGTAATATGTGCAGGCATTCTCTGAAGACATATATATATATATATACGTCTGGGGCAGTTAAGGGGTTAAAGGGTTGTACTGTATTTAATGAAAGAATATTTCCCTCTAAGAAAAATTATAAATGCCTGTGTTGATAACATGGACTCAAGTTTTTGCTATTTTAGTCAACATTTTGTAATATTTTCAAGACCTATTTTCTTTGAAATGGTACATAGCTACAACACTTAGTTTACTAAAAATGATCTTTGTATTTTACTCTTTTCTTTGAAAATTCTATTATAAGTTAAATTTATTTATAGCATGGCAAACTTTCTTTGATTTTGTATTTTTCTTACTTTTTTTCCATTTTAACTGCCATTTCATATTTTTTTGCTATTTTTTTACATTTTTAGAGTTTACAGAATAAAATTCTTGTGCAAGGAAAAAAATAAGACTAACTTTCAATAAAGTACAGTATAAACTAAAAATATAAAGCAGTAGTTCTTTTTCTGTTAAATGGTTTGTAAGGTTTTTTGCTAAGACTGTATATTGTGACTATGGTCATGCATTGTGACTGTGGCAGTAAGTTAAGCAGCAAAAGTGTAATTATGAACAGATTTAAAATAAAAATTGTTGAGCTTAAATTGCTATTGATGTAAATGTTTTCTTTTTAGATGTGTGCATGCATGCTTATCTATTATTTTTTTCTTTTCCTTTCTTGTAAATGACTTAATTCTAGTTTACATGTCTTTCTTTTTTCAACAGATGTATTTTGTAAAAATAGCCTTATATAAAAATGTCACATCAGATTTATTCTTCCAAGAGGTTTTAGATAAATACATAAATTAGCATTATATTAGATTAATCTTGAAATTTCAGAAACATCATAGTTGTTTTTTCTTTTTTTTAAAGATATTGTGCAATACTCTTGAAAAATATTTTTGTACGTCAAACTCACTAGTAATCATATGAATTATTCTTAAATCACTTTTACATAGAATAAATACTTCTTGTATATTTACACAAATACAGCATTTCTAGACCATGCATTTTATAAATTAATATTGCTGAGTTTTATATTATGTGTAATGTGTATTAATGAGAATAAATTGTTTTATATAAGTTAAGCATAATTTCTTTATTGGAATGTTGTGTATAGTCCTTCCAAATTAATGTAAAGACAAAACATTTTGTGCATCCATGTGATTTACATCACATAATTTAATAGCAGACTGGTTCTTCTTTCACTTTTGTCAACGCTTCTGCTTCAAAACTTTCATCATCACTATACAAAGAGTATTTAGCTGAACATTTTCTTTTGGTTTCAGACTGAAAAGCATAAGACAATATGTCAAATAAACACATAGGGTATATCATATACAATCATATGAAATATAATGCAGGGTGGCCATTCAATCTGGAAATCGGGGGAAAAAATCCACATCTTTTACAACAATGGGAAAAGTCTGGGAATTTAAATTGAAACATGTACATGTCAATCAATGGGAAAAGTCTGGGAATTTGAATTGAAACATGTACATGTCAATCAATGGGAAAAGTCTGGGAATTTAAATTGAAACATGTACATGTCAATTTTACACAATGATATCATTGAGGAGAAACAAACTCTTATGAATATTATCAAATTTTTAAAAGATAATGCCTTAGCAAGTGTTTCTTCTCTATCTAATTTTTAAGAGTAAATAATACTATTTTTGAACAACTATTACAACTTAAACAAATATTTTTGAATATTAATGTTTTAACAAAATTTAAATTAAAATAAAAAAAAATGTTAATCAAGGAAATAAAATAAAAAAAACAAATTGGTCAAATTTTGTTTCTGAAAGCTACTTACAGGAGTGACTTAGCTTAGTTTAATTAAAATTAACTTTGTTTTTAACTCGAAATAATGTTCTCACTGTATCATTCTCTCTGTATTATTGCTATAAAGCATGTTAAGGGCTGTGCAAATGTAACTTATTATTTTAAGGGGGTCTCTCACATGATATAAGAGGGGGAGGGGCAGTTGTCTTTTGATATCCATATCACTTTTGATCCAATCAACATTTTATTTGTAACATGGTCTTTGGTTCAAAATATTATGTTATTTTGTTTTAATTGGTTATCTATTTGTATAAAAATACAAAGTTATTACTAAAATCACTAAATTATTCTAAAATTATTGAATTCTAAAGTATGGAATACTCAAATGTTTGACATTCCTATTTTTTTTCATATGTGTATGCATATATAATCATGGTTCGATGAACCATATATGAATTATATTCGAAATGAAGTTTCTGTTTGTCAGTAAACAAAAGAGAAAGAATATTGTCCACTTGCTTTGTTGATAAGTATTTCTGTCTAAACCTTCCCCCCTCCTTCTTTCGGGTCAAGTGCAACAAAACTTTATTAATGTTGAATGCATTATGTTACAAAAAGCTATTTTAAAATACTTTTAATTATTAACTACTTCTTTTTTAAGTGTTACTTAATACAAAGCTACATTTGATTGACTTCTCTTCATTTGAATCAATTTTGTATATCCCTCGAAACAACAGAAATATATTCTAAAAATCCAAAAATATTTACACTTTGGCATCAGTATTATTCCAGAGGGAGATGCTGTTCGAATGTATGGTATCAGAAGGAGGAGAGGGGGTCTAAAATGACTAAAAACTTGATAACATATTTGCATAGCCCCTTATTTATAGTAGTATTTTCAAAAACAGTCAATATGAAAACTATGTATGTACATACATGTTTATAAATTTTATGTTATCTTCACATTTACAATGAAAGGACATCAATCCAAATTAAATTTTTAGCTCAACTCTGATCAGTTTAACCATGCTTCTCGATTCCTTTTAAGAATATGTAAAAAAGTCTTCACATTCTGAAAACCAATTTTTTATTGCCAAATATAGTTAAATTTGACAACATTCTTTCATTTGACACCAATTACTGTAATTTTGCACGTATACAGTTAAGTATGCGGCTCAGTTAAGTCTTTTCAAAGTGGAAATTTTATTGTAAAAAAGAAGTGAAATAAAACTAAGCAAAAGTAACTCACATTTTATTTAAAATAAATTCTAGGAGGAAATTGACTTATCTGAGGTGCGACAGATATGGACAAAATTATGGTTTGTGTTTTGGCATCTGTAATCTTAAAAGTCAATTTTTCTCCTCCAGAAACATTTTGCATCTTGAAATGAATTCAAGAATCAATTTGTCAGTCTGCTTGTCTGTCTTTTAGTCTGTCATTCTGTCCACATTTTTGATTTTTATATATATTGAGATGATTGAGAAATTTAAATATGTAATTCAGGCAGATCACAATCTGTCACTCTAACGTATGTAGATGTTTTAAAGAAAGGCATGAAATTTTTTCTATATATTAATGTTTATAATCTATTATTCACATTTACGGGTACACGACATTTCGGTCCCGAGACATTTCGGTCCCTGGCCATTTCGGTCCCGAGACATTTCGGTCCCTGGTTATTTCGGTCCCGAGACATTTCGGTCCCTTGCTATTTCTTTACCGGCCACCTTATAACTTGGTTTCTGATTGATGAAGGCCTAATAAACGCTGTAAGCTCAACATTGTTCAGGTTTTTTTTAATATTTTTATTCTCCTGCCCCCCCTTCCCTCAAATTTTATACAAAGCTGAATATAATAGTTCAATAAGTTTAATCTATTGTAACTCGTGATAATAAAATCACAGCGAGTTGAAAATTAGATTAAATAATGTTATATAATTTTACACTGTCTTTATTATTATTATTTAACAGAATGAATATTTTAAGTTTTATCATATATTCTTTGTATTAGGTATTTTATTTATACAAAAAACTAAAATACATATTTGATTGATTGTTTAAGCACACTTTCTTAGAATCTTTAAATTAGTGATTTCGTAACTAGGCGTGCTACGAAAATTTTTTGTTTAAAAAATAAAAATTCTCCAACGACAATTATTAGTTGCAATTTTTTTTTTTTTTTTTTTTTTAGTTTTCTCACTTTATGAAGACAATTTTTGTGAATTAATTTTATTGAAAGTGGGCCTATTTTTTTGTAATAAAATGATTATTTTTTAATTTTATATAATAATGTAACTATTATTTTAAATAATTTTATTTTCAATTTTTAATTGACAAAACTAAGTTTTTTTAATTTATCGTTTATTTATTTATTTATTTGCATTACCTTTTCGTTCCCACTTTCACAGAAAAAAAATTGACAATTCTTATTTTAATTTTATTATTGATTGAATTAATAGTTTTAAGTTTCAGTAACTTTAAATATAAAATAAATAAACAGGTAAACAATAAGTTTCAGTTTATAACTACTACAAAACATAATGATAAATTGAATATAAAACAGATTATTTATTGAGTTTATTTAAAGTAAAATTCGAAATGCGTATTAATAATTTTATCAATTTAATTAAATAAAGATTCGTTAAATTAAAAATACATATATTTAATAAAATATTAATTTGATTTTAATTTTAAAATCACTAACTGTTTTGAGATTTAATTTATAGCAATTATTCATCACCATAAGTTTTTATTCAAAAATTGTTATTTATTTCAAAAAAGGAAATTATTATTTTTTTTTTTTTGAAAAATCAGTTAGTAACGTAACGTAATAATTAATTAAACATAATAATGCAACACTGTAACAATGTGTAAAAATATTTCTTAACAGTGTTAGGTAACATTATTATCCAGATGCAGATTTAAATTTTCTGAAACCAAGTTATAGTTTACAGTTCGCAAAAAGCAATCATATATTAATTAATTATTTTTAGAGTAAGAAAAATATCATAAACTAACCAATAAATAAAGAAAATCTGAGAATAATCACTGAAAATACAAAATCTCAAAATTTCCGGGGGGGGGGGGGCATTTCATAGCTCCGAGGGGAATGACCCGCTTCTGAATTCAACACTCTAAAACAGTGATGCACAACCTTTTTACCAGAAAATCGTTTGCCACCAGAATATTTGAAAAGCGGAGTTTCTTTTCTTTAATCTCAAAGTTTCTGTCATTAATATAAGGAAAATTATTCTGCATAAAAATAGTGGTAAAAATTTGGCCCGCGGGCCAGAGGTTGTGCACCCCTGCTCTAAAATGTTCCCTATAAAATTATGCCAGATATTTCCCGTGCACAAAATTTCAGCTTGCTGGAGAAGGGACCGAAATATCTGAGGACCGAAAAGTCCAGGGACCGAAATGTCTCGGGACCGAAATGGCCATGGACCGAAATGTCTCGGGACCGAAATGTCTCGGGACCGAAATGGCCAAGGACCGAAATGTCTTGGGACCGAAATGTCTCGGGACCGAAACGGCGGGACCGAAACGGCGGGACCGAAATGGCGGGACCGAAACGTCCTGCTTCCACATTTACATTAGGGCAATTTAATTATGTAAAAAAAAATATTTAATTTTAATGTTAACTTATTAAAAATAGAATATGGACACTTATACGGGGTATCCCAAAAACCTTAAATTTTTTATATATTGGAGATAAGAAAAGAATATGAATTGCATGAATGTTCAAAATAAGGTAGAAAAATAAGATTGTGGTAATGAAACAATCGTACCATTAATTTGTAAAAAGTTTAGCTTTTTAAATTTTTACTTAGACAATATATGTCAGGTGGATAATTTTTTTCCCCTTAACATCATTAAAAAAAATCTGCATATCCATATCTTTAAAATTGAATGAGTTATATTTAATTGAAAATTGATCACTGTAAATGTGGGCCATATATATCTATATATATATATATGTAATTAGAAATGTTAATCTATGGAATAATGTAAGAAAGATGAAACATGAACGATGATACATGTACATTTAACTTTTTTAAATTGTAATTGATACTTGCAACAGTATTTGTAACTAAATACTTGCAGGAACATTATAAGCACTATCTAGTTCAGAAGAGATAAAATATTTTGAAAATACCTTGTGAATTGCATCTTTTAAAAATTTTGTTTATGGAATTTAAAGCTAAACTAGTACACCGAACCCGGGGTTTCCGGGTCTCAGAGTAAAGGTGAAAACTTTTTTTAAAATTGAAAAGTCTAATAATTTTTTCCTACGTAATATGCTTTTTAAACTGCCAACTAATTCCAAACAGCAGTTTTACATAAAACATATTAATTATGTAATCATATAAAGCTTTGAAAATTGTCGGTGCTTCCGTATTAGACGCAAGATAGAACTTATTAGTGAAAGTTTTTGCCAAAGAATAAAATTGCATTTCTTCAGCTTTTAAAACCAACTAAGAAAATATGATACACAGATATTCTTTAAAATGTATTTTCGTAAAGTTTTATTGATGTATCTTTTGTAAAGTAAGTTTGCAACGAACTAAAAGTCATTAAATTGATAGATAAAAACGAAATAAAACTAACAACATTCACCGGGTTTTATAGCCGACGATATTTTGACATAACAGATTTTTAATTACTATTTTTTTCAGTTGCTATGAAAAATTGACAACTAAAATATACAGTGATTTGTTATTTTCCATGGAGAAAAGAGATAAATGGAGGTGCAGCATGCGATTAAAACGGTTTGATGGGCGTTATTTTTCCGATTTTTCCAATTTAAGTCTCTTATTCGGCTCAAACAAAACAATCACGTGGAACAGAGACCGAATTATTTAACATAATTTTTTCTCTAAATGAAAAGATCTGATTATATTTTATCACTCTAAAATAGCATTTCATTGTATTATGAATTAAATCTGTATCGCTAAAAGTTTTCCTTTTTTACGAAAGCACGCGGTTGTGTTTGATGCAGTGCAGGGAATTTTAGGGTTACATTTTTGGCGTCATCTCCAGTCACCAAACTACATCTCTATTCTTTTTCTTTTTTTACTCTATTGCTTTTTTTCCTTTATTTCCCACATAAATGCGTATTCAAGTTGCCACTGTCAGATAAATTGAACTAAAAACTACAAAAAAATTAATATCTCGAAAACAAATTGAGATACAGTTTTCTAACAAACTGCATTTAAAAAGGCATTTTTTTCTCTATCCGATGGTAAAAAAGTTGAAAACGTGCTATGTCTAGAAGTTTAAAAATTTGCAATAGCGAAAATTGCAAAACCGAATTTTCATCGGAAAGTGTTGCCATTCAAAACATGACGTATGCGTTACGCACAGATACGTTTGGCCTTTATTATATAGATATGTCTCTTTACATGATCACTTTCCGGATAATGCTTTATTTAAATGTATTTTGATGAATTTATTTCAAAGTTATTCACATATTTATTGATCTAAAAAATACCATTATTATTTTGTATAGGATTCCTACTTATTATGAAATGTCATTTTTATTCAAATGTGGTATAAGTCCGCTTTTCCTACTTAATTCTATTTCAGTAACTTTTAAAGATACTCGTATGCAGTTTTTTGTAGTGATTTTGTTGCAGCAAATAGAAATAAAAATTTTAACCGGCCATTTTTAAAGGGTTTGTATAAAAATTTAAAAAGTGTAACTTTTTGAGAAAATGTTTCATTAATATAATCTTATTACTTACGATATTTTGAACATTTTTGCAATTTACATTACCTAGTTATCTCAAACAGGTAAAAAATTTACGCTTATGTTAATCTTTTTTGCGACACCCTGTGAATTTATGCTTTAACCTATTCGTGCCGATCATCACGTATATACGTATATAAGAATTCTTTATTATTTCTATTAGCAGTCTTTAACTGAAATTTTACCTTACTTAAATAAAAATTGTGCGATTACAAAATTAGCAATTTTATTTATTTAATTATTATTACTATTATTTTTTTTTAATCGCTGATAAAAAATAAAAATTTTTGTAACTGACGCACTTTACAAAAGGAGTAAATTTGTAACAAATGAACTCTAGTATCAAAATTAATAATGTACTCACCATTCTGCAGGATTGGCACTGAAAATAATTAAAATAAACAAAACAATAATGATTAATTTTACTTAATAAATAAACAAAACAATCTTATCAAGAATATAAAATTATGTTATAAAATTAAGTAAGCATTCAAATTTAAATTGTTACTTTAAATCATTCTCTTTATACTAACCTTGATCTCAGTCTTGCCCGGTGGATTTCGAAGTAAAACCATCAGAGGTGCATAAATAAAGCTGATGAAGGCTACTGCACAAACAGATCTAAATAATTAGTTAAAAAATTAGTAAAACGAACAGCGAAAATTTATTATTGGTATTTAAAAATATATCTATTTACTTTAATCTCTTCGTTACTGAGTTAGATGTATTATTACTGATCACTACTGAATTAAGTCTTCCCCACTTTGACTTCAAAGCAAGAGTTTTAGTCTAATTAGATTATTTCGAATCTTAGACATCGAAGCATATCATTCTAAGAACGAAATTGCAATTATGTTTGTAGTTTGTGTATCATTAATAAAAAGGAAAGGAATGGAGGTGAACCAGGGAACGAAGAGCTTAAATAACTTTATTATGATCATTAATAAAATTGTTAATATAGCTATCTCCCTTTTTTTATTTATATTTTAACACATATAATATAATACATCGGTTATTCAAGACAGGGTCGAAACTAGCCTTTTTTGCACCTTGCGCAAATGATTTTGGCGCCCTGCCCTCCTTGGCAAAATATATTTACAAAGAGAGTTTTACTAATTGTCTAATAGCCGACTTATTTTAGAATCTAAAATATATAATACTGAACTACATTTAATGAATTAATATTAGACCATGTCAAATATTAATTCATTAAATTATTGAAAAGCGAAATGAAAAAATATCCGCTTTATATGGGATTTTTATGCCTTCATCCTTAGATTCTTCTATGCTTTGGCATACCCCAGACAGGACGATTTTAATAATATCATACTAAACATAGCCGTGAGAAAAATCGACAAACAAAATCTACGTTTGGTATCCGTTTGTTCTGGTGCTTGGGACATATTACCTCTGCCTCCCGTAATTTCGTCGCTGACTCTAGAAAAAAAGTTACTTTTCGGTACATAGTCGTGAATTTTTGACAGAAAGTATATATTTTGTGTAATTTATACATTTCTTTAATGTTTTCAAGGTTTTACATAAAAGAACACATTAACAAAATATATTTGAGGAAGATTGATTATTTATAATTTTCTTAATTTTTAGGGTTCTGTACTTTAAGAGTAACAAGCGGATAAGTGTGAACGAGATCGCATAGAGAATTTCGTTTAATATTCCTTTCAAGACACTTAATCCTTAATTAAAAATTCCAAGTCGTTAATTTCTAATTCATAATTCCGTAACGTTTTTCAATAAGAACATAAATAGCAGCACCATTAAATTTAATTTTAAAATTATTGGCCTTTTTTGTAAGGTATTACATGAATATGCAAATGTTTCGTAAAAAATATTGGATAGTAATGAGTAAACTCAGTGGCGTAGCTAAGGGGGGGGGGGGCAAGGGGGGCATCCGCCCCGGGCGCCGAGGCCTAGGGGCGCCAAATTGAGAGAAATTGTTATCAGGCACGTAGCCAGGGAGGGGGCTAAGGGGGCTGAAGCCCCTCCCGAAAGTTTTTAAAAAAGTTAAATTTAATAATAGTAAAAACTGTCACATTTTTTTTTCTTTCATTACATTAGAACTATGTATATTTTTAGTTGTAAAAATGCAAATTTATTCAGCTAAAGTTATAAAGGAATTATCACTTTATACACAGCAGAATTCGTTAAGTGTAATGAATGTATCACATCATTAATTTGACTTAGAAAAAATAAGTTTCATTCGCGTATAGAGTATAATTTAACTTTAGGAGTCGAACTGAAATCATTTACTTATGTGTTATGATCTTTCTTAATTTCCTCTATAATCATTATATCAAGATATAAAAAATATTTAGAGTGATCAGCGTTGAAATGTTTCGTAAAAAAAGGAGCCAAAAACTGTAATAGACCCTTTTAATGTAAAATTCTGCGAAAAATAATGATTTTTTAAAAAACTTTTAACTATAGAAACTTTTTATTAAAAAAAATCTAATAACAAGAAATTTTGAAAAGAAATCATGTGAAGAAAGACAATACAGTATCAACAAACTTTCAATGGTGCCATCTTATTTAACTTTACAGAAAAATTTAGAAAAACGTCTTTCAAATTGAAATAAAAATATCAAGATCAAAATTTAGACAGATTTTACATTACAGAACATCAATAAATTACATCCACTGAAGAGTATTATAGGGCCACAGTCTGCATTTCCAGTGTTGAAAGTCTTTTTCAAAATTTGAATGACAGATTCATTTCAAATGAAAACATTTTAACCAATTTTCAAATCTCAGGATGTGCTTTTCTGGAATAAGCAAACAAATTAGAGAATCTCTCTCTATATTTAGAACATAAGGTGTTAATTTTGTAAGTTAAAGTTGAATAGAAAGTATGGTATAAGAGAATTTGTAATATTGATAGAAATTCAGAGGTCCTAAAAGAATACTGTAATGCAATGCAATTACAATACAATGAAAAACTAGCCCACATCTCTTGACTACCATTTTGGTAAAAATAGCTATGGCTGAAAGGTCTTTTTTAATAATGAGAAAATAAAATTATTGCCTCGAAGCACTATCGCTGATCAGATACACTATCGCTGTTGGTGTTGTTTATGATGGCTAGTTATCTACATAAGGAATATAGACCCGAAGGGATGTGTGGTAGCTACCATGAGAGTCGTGAAAAGAGAACCTAGTCTGTAACTGTGCAATTAAATCTCAGGCTTGATGAAAATTATGGCAAACTCCGTACGATTAGGCTGACAGGCAAGACTGTGTTTGAGCCCAACACCTACCAACAACTGATGAGAGACTAAATAGCCTTGCAATGATATCCATTCATTGGGACATTACAGTAGATCCTGATAAAATAATCAACCTTCCGGCTGCGAAGAAGTCACAAAGATTGCTTCCGTAGCACTAGTAAATTTATTGTACCAAGAGTACCGCATTTATAATTTTTTTAATCAAAGAATGTGAAATATAAATATAATTTTTACGATTACCTGCCATATGTAACAATTATTTTTTCTTTGAAAAACACGATATTACCGTATTTTCGGGCGTATGCGCCGCACACACCGTAAGCGCCGCACCTCCGAAAATGCATTAAAATAAAACAAATATTCATCAGAAGCGCCGCACCACCGTATGCGCCGCACTTACGAAAATACATCAAAATGTTAAAAATTGCGTTATATTCAGTGTTTTTTCGCGTTTTTTTAACATTTGTAATATAAATCCACTTTTAAATTTAGTATATTTTGTATATTTTTATGATAAAACTAAATTTGAATTCATGCAGCCTTTTTTTCGCGATTTTTTAATACTTTTTTATAGTTTGTAACGAGGTTTGCAGGGTTTTATCGCGATATTTGACGAAATTTGCAGGGTTTTATCGCGGAATTTGACGATTTTGCAGAGTTTTTTCGCGATACTTGAAAAAATTTGCGTTTTTTATGGGGATGAGCAAGGGATGAATCATGATGAATTGAATGAATCATGGATTTTGATACTTGAAGCTATACTTGAAAAAATTTGCGTTTTTAAAAAAAAAAGTAAAATTTGTCGAAAAAGCACAGAAAAAACGAGAGATTTGTAAAAAAAAAGCATAAAAAGAATGAAATTTATTAAAAGAAATCTCGAAAAACACACATTTCATCAAAGATTCATGATCCATTCATTTCATCATGATTCAGGCCGTTCTCATTCGCCTTTGAGAACGGAATGAATCATGAATCTTTGATGAAATGTTCCTTTTTTCGAGATTTTTTAATAGATTTCATGCTTTTTTTCAAATTTCGCCCTTTTTCTGCGTTTTTTCGCCTGAATTTACGTTTTTTCTCCTTTTTTTTACCGTTTATTTATAGATACGACATATTTGCGTTTTTTCTAACAATTTTTTTGACAATTCTTTTTGGCGTACGTTTTGGCAATCATTTGAGAAATTCACGATTTTTACGCGATCTTTTGATATAATTTGTGTTTTTTAGAGATTTTTTGACATATGTCGCGTTCTTACTGCAATCTTTCGTCGAAATGAGGGTTTTTTAGCGATACTTCGGCGAAATTCCTGATTTTTGAGCTCCTTTCAATAAATTTGCGGTTATTTTTCGTGATTCTTTGGCGAAATTAGCGGTTTTTTTTCCAGCGATTTTTTATAGTGGGAACTAACGTTTGATTGGGAAGGGCGGATTAACGGGACTTTACTGTAATAAAATTGTAGTTTTTCAAGTGATCCTTTCATGAAATACACATTTTTTTTTTCTTTTTACATATTCGCGCTTTTCCCGCGAACCTTTGATAAAAGTCGTGTTTTTTTCTCCCGATCCTTTGATAAAATTCTTGCTTTTTCTGCGAATGATTGACAGAAATTAGGTAATCATTTGTCGAAATTCGCGATATTTTTTATGCTTCGCGTTTTCTTTCTGATGATTGACTTTTCATAATTTTCAGAAAAATTCCGATCAGAATCACCTCCGTAATGAATATCG